>QRFJ01001304.1:0-267484 GCA_006176705.1 Cocos nucifera | reverse complement strand
TCCTCGATCTGATCGAAGAATCTTAATGGGTTTTTTTTTGCTTTTTCTACTTCATGTCTGAATTTTTTAACTTTTCAAAAGCTTCAGACTTGTGTCTCATAAGATACACATACCCATACCTAGATAAATCATCGGTAAAGATAATGAAGTAGACAAAATTGCCTCTAGCCGGCACATCAAATGGGCCGCACACATCAGTATGTACTAGGGCAAGGAGATCTGTGGCCCTTTCCCATGTCCTACAAAAGGGAGTTTTAGTCATTTTGCCTTGAAGACAAGATTCACAAGTTGGATATGACTCGAAAGTCAACGGACTCAATAGCCCATTTTTCTCCAATTTGTTGAATCCTATCTTCTGCTATATGACCTAATCTTAAGGTGCCATAGATACCATCATTTGGACTATCCCTAGGTCGTTTGGCATTCACATTTTGCTCGATAGTTAGAAAATAGGTACATCAATATGTAGCTGATAAAGACCATTAATAAGAAAACCATTTGCAATTTTATTTCTTTCATAAAGAATGTTACAATGGTCCTTAAAGAAGGTAATCACATAGCCTTCTCTGTGCTAAGCATGAAAATAGAAAATCAAATTCCTGCTAGCTGCAGGCACATAATAACAGTCTTTCAAAACTAAGTCTAAACCAGATGGTAATTGCGAAGAGGATATGTTCCCACCCACTGCAGCAACTCTTGCTCCATTACCGATGCATAGGATCATGTCTCCATCCCTCAGCCTCCTGCTATCCTCAAGACCTGCATGGAAGTGCACAGATGAGCACTAGAACCAGAGTCAAGCACCCAACTGGATGCAGAAGAAATCATAAGGTTAGACTCAATAACGAGCATACCTCCAGAAGGACCTTCCTTCTTGTTCTTCAGGGTGGCCAGGTAAGTAGGGCAGTTCCGCTTCCAATGGCCATCACTGTTGCAATGGAAATACTTTTCTTTGACAGCGGCCTTCTTCTTCGGCTCTGCCTTCTTCTTCTTTTCTTCTTCCACCTTCTGCTTTTTCTTAGACTTCTTCTTCTTTCCAAAGACTTTCTCTTGGAAGAAGTCCATTCCATAGCAAGAACTGAAGCCTTTAGAACCTTTCATAGAAAAGCTCAGCGGTGAACCAGCATATTCATAATTCGGCCAAGGAATTTTGAAGTTTATGCATATGGTAATTCATGATGAATTGCCCATATGCATCAGTCAAGGATTGCAGAATAATATCATTCTGCAGATCCAAGTCTAACTTCACACCGAGCTTCTCAAGCTCTTCCAAGTCCTTGATCATCATCAGACAGTGATCTTGGACTGACTGCCCATCATGCATCTTAGCCTTAAAAAGTCATTTCGTGACTTGATACTTGGCTGCGCGACTCTGTTCACCAAACATCTCCTGCAGGTGAGCCAACATTTGGCGAGCAGTCCTGATATCTTCATGTTGGCGCTGGAGCTCATCAGACATCGAGCCCAACATGTAATATCTGGCCTTATTATCTTCGTCTATCCATTTTTTCAGAGATGCTCTCTGTTCAGTGGATGGACGGGCTGGTAAGGTGGGAGGGTCCTGGTCCAATACATGGGTTAACTTCTCGAAACCAAAATAATTTTGTAGTTCCTGAGCCAATCTTTATAATTGGGTTCGGTCAGTCTATGTGTGTCCAGGATACGTGCTAATGGTTGGATGCAGATATTTTTCTATAGAGAGTCAAAGATTTTAGTTAGATACTGTAATTATGACTTGACCAATTTATTTAGAAATTTTATTTTTAAATAAATTAGCTCCCACTATTTTCTCAGATCCCTACACTCTCTCTGTAGAGATGCAAAAATCTCCATGATTAATGATTTCTAGTGGGTGGTGCGGTCTCACCAACTGACTCATCACCTCACCTAACAGTTATTGGTGATGGGTTAGCCAATGAGTGAACAACTCTTGTTCAATGATTCTCTAATCATGGTGCACCCAAACTTGGTCTCTAATTCATGAATCTCACCGTATCCGAAATATTGATCCACTCCTTAGTTAAGTCAGACCCACCATTTGCATAGACTTGGATTCCTAATTGAGTCTCTCACCGTATCCAAATATTGAGCCCAACTCATCCTCCAGCCCATAGCATCCAATGCCTAATAGACATGGTTGCATCTTCCGGTGCAACTGAGCCACTGTATCCAGCCGAGAACAATCAACCTCGGAAAGGGCCCGCACATCTACAATGGTGGAAGACCTCAGACTTAATCTTTTCTTAGGGAAGATTTGATTTAGGTCTCATTAAACTAGACTTGTCATAGTCATAACAATTATGACTAACCTAGTGGCATGGGTTAGCTCGGATTATTGACCACCTCAAATCAGAAACTAGTCAACAGATATGGCCAGGTAAGTGAGATCGATGGAAGGGATATGCCATTAACTCGTACAAGAATGCATTTCAGATCGAGTAGCTCTCCAATTAAAAATCCAGTCGATCGTATGTGCCAAACTTACCTTAGACACCAAATTATTGAGTCAGAAAATCAATTGGGTTAGCCTACAATCCAGACTCTAACCTCTGAGCCTAATTAGGTCTTGCTTGATCGATCACATGATTCATCTTGACCCAGACTTAATCCTATTAGGCTGGTCAATTTAAGCATTGTTGATCCCATCTAACCAACTCTTGATTCAGGTTTGATCAACCGCTTAGACTAATTGAAGCTACCCAAGCCTGAACCTAGTATTATGAATATGTCTTAGATCTAAAATTTTCAATTTTAGACCTAATTAATATTTCATAATCTTAATTTTTAATTAAGTAGGGTTCATAAACAAAATATGCAAAATAAATCTTAGGGTTTCAGGATCTAGGATTTTGCAGAAAGTAAGTTCTGATTTTTTTGATTAAGGACGAACGCGCAGCACCCCTACATCATAAGAACACCCCATCGAATGGGGAGAGGGCCTTTAAACCCTTCTTTATTCTTATGACCAGACGGCCAAGGAGGAATGCCTTAATCAGGAACATGTAATACTACAAAACTAGTTTTAGATCTATATATCTCATATACAAATTAGATCTAATCATGGCATATTTTGCATACATCTCATGTATCGAATCATGCATATTTTTCAGATCTAAATTATCTCATATAATATCTAAAAAATTAGATTTAAATTTGATCTATCAAAATTAAATTCTAATCTAGACAATTTTGTAGAACTATTCTATGACATGCATGCATAATCATATCTCATATGAATAAATTAAATAATTTTTATTTTTATTTTTAGATTTAATTATAATATTTATAATATCAAAAAATAGTAAATAATAAAAATAAAAATTAATAAAATTATGAATCAAATAAATGCAAGACTATGAATAGAACTTCTATTTTAGTCATGTATCTCATGCATATTTCTAATCTTAGATCCATTTAATTTTTAATTTTAATTTTTTTGATTTTAATCTAATCACATCTCATGTGAATCTAAAATTATAATTTTTAATTAAAATTAAATCTAAATAAATCTTTTAAGAACCTAACGGCTCTTTGATACCAGTTGAAGGAAAATCACTATTTTCTGATTTCTTCGAATTTGAGGAGAATTTTTCAAAAATTCTTAAATAATCTGGAAATTCTCTAAAAATTCAGATCTGATGAAATCTAGGATCAAGATCTAATCATGATGATCTAATATTTTCAAAAATTTTAAATTAGATTTAATTTAAAGTATCTGATTGGGTAATCTTATCCTGATCCTAAATTCAGATCCTGGAAGGAGTCATGCGCCTGGCCTTACCGGATCACTCAGATCTAGGATTTTATTATCTTAATAAACAAAATAAATTAAATAAATTAAATCAAATTTAATTTACCTTGATCCGGGTAATCCTATTATCCTTGATGATCTATTTCAAGCAGCGGAAGGTTCTGGATCTAGCACGCAAGTGTCTGGCCTCTACCGTATCCACTCAGAGCTAGATCTAGAGATCTTCTGCCAAAAATTGGACTCTATCTTCTCTAAAAATTAGATCTAGATCTAATTTGAAGGATCTTCAAAATTTTTCGAAAGATCAGCAGTTGTCTTTGCAGCAGTGCAGCCTTCTTCCTTTCTGTCAGCCTTTTCTTGCATGGAATCGCACCAACTGAAGCCCAAACTATCACTTTGGACATGGAGAGGAGAGGAGCTTTTCTATGAAGGTGGCATGGAGAAGGGGAGAGGGACAGCCTTTTGGGCATGGCTAAAATAACTCTTTTATTGGGCGCATTAAGGGTCTTTATATAGACTTATGCTCCATGCAACTCCTCTTCACCCAACCAATCACAATTCTTTGTGCCAAATCAGATCTAAATCTGATTGTTGGGATGAAGTAGATAAGGAGATCCACTGCCCTAGGATTCTCCTTAGATGGTGCCTAAGATAGGTCAAAGTCTTAGATGAGGACCTAGTCTGAATCCAAAAATCATGGAGTCCCATCCTTGGGACTCCAGGCATCCCTCATCCATTGGGCGCACGCCATCCTGGCATGCGCCCTCCTCCTTCCAATTCTAGGGGGACAAGCCCCCACTGCTCTCAATAAGGTGCATGACACATGGTCAGATGTCAATTCTCAAAGGTCAACTTTTGACCAAGTCAAAGGATGAGAAATGAGTAGGTGACAAAAATGGCAGGTATTGTCTTTACTAAAATTAAGACAACCCTTTTCTGACTTGGACAAGCTCAGTCAGACCAAGTAAAGGCCTCTGAGTTGAGCACAAACTCTTTGGCTCAGTCAGGATAACTTTTATGATAGTAAAAGAAGAACGTTAGGTTCAATCGAGTGCTAGCACGATTTTCTTGAACCTAATTGAATCTCATTCAAATCAATTGAACTGGATTAGTTCAATTGATGATCATCCAGATTCAAACCCTTATTTGTGTGATCCAGTTAGGTTCAGTTCTATATGGTAATGGGATATGTCATGATCTCTATCATCGACATCATCGAAACTCCTTTCGATGGATCAGAACTCTTCTGATTCATGAACAGCTAGAATGATCGATCATCTAAATCATTCTAATTGCTCCCAAAATCCACCAGTGACACCTAGCAGTATATGGTGGCAACCCATCAAAGCTGAAAGTGCGAACCTCTTGGTGCAGCTACCTGTGTG
This sequence comes from Cocos nucifera, assembly GCA_006176705.1. NCBI lineage: Eukaryota > Viridiplantae > Streptophyta > Magnoliopsida > Arecales > Arecaceae > Cocos > Cocos nucifera. Next base: position 262,348 of record QRFJ01001304.1, on the reverse strand, counting down.
ATTAAGTTCTTCTATCTTGAGCCCCGATCAGATTAGGGTTAAGGTGAACTCGTCAAACCCTAATTTCTATCATATGATTTAATCATTCGATTCAAGTCCGATGTGAAAATCTTAATAGAAACTCTTTCTATTATTTCACTCTACCATGGCCATGGGCTTAGAACTTGATTCTCATGATCATCATAGGGCTGCTCCTCTTCTACCGAGGTAGATAGATTCCATCTTGGTGCGATCCAATTCCTACAATGAACATGCTATAGCCAACATACACCTCAGGGTTCCGAATGGCTAGGAGATCGAGTCATGGTGTAGTCAAACTATAACACCCTCAAGGTGAACTGCTGATGCACCTCAGGTCAAAGAACCAGACATACTACTGCAGCATCGAGTCAATCATCTACGAGAAGGTAGACTTCCTTATGGCTACTCGTGATGGTCACGCTCAGTGCCCTCGTTCTCTAACGAGTACCTATACTCTCGCTCTGGTGTCTCTACACCGTAGACTTAAGACTCATCTACTATATAAAAAAAAATAATTATACACTAACCTTCTAGATCAATCATCATCCTCATGATGATCCTACGGTCAGGAGCATTTTATGAGTTAATAAATAAAAATTCATGTCTTAAAGTTTCAACTCTTGAAAATATGAATTATCATTACCATTAGCTCAAGGGATGTATCACAAACACTAAATACACATATGTGATAGAGAATATTCCATTTTATTATTTATAGTCAAAATTATAATTTTGCCCCTAGAAGTGTATTACAAGTGTCAGCCAATTCTGGCTTCTAGGGCACACATATCTAACAATTCAACCTACTGATGTAGTGGGTTTGGGGCCTCACCAAAATAGTGCAGGCCATACAGCAGCCTTTAGCTGTAATTTGATCAGAAAATCTCCAGCCAGAGCCTCGAGAATCGGTGCTAAGAAGGGCAACCTGGGTTGGCAGACCCATTACCTCCGGGAAGGGGAAGCAAGGAGCAGGGAGTAGGGAGCCCCTATTCCGATCATGATTCTTCTCTAAAGGAGACTTTCTTCATCTACAATCAACAGCCTTCTGAGATCCACAGTCAAGATGATGCTCTTGATCAAAAACTTCAGAATATGAACCAGCAGATTGAGGAGCTCCACCATGCCACTCCAACCCACCATGACGACATCTGCACCGATCCCCTCTTCTCTATCAAATCATGTAAGAACCTGTTTCACCAAACTTCAAGCTCTCCCAGTTCGAAACCTACGATGGGACTTCTGATCTGATTGACCACCTTGAAGCCTTTCAAACAATGAGCTACTCCATGGCGCACCAGATGCCATTTTATACTGAGCTTTCCCATCCACCTTAAAGGGAGCAGCAAGAAACTGATACTCGAGCCTAAAGCCAGGTACGATCTTCTTCTTCGATCAAATGAGCCATCAGTTCGTGGCTTATTTCATAAGCAGTCAACGTCCAAGATGAGGTTCGGACTTTCTTATCAACATAAAGTAGAAAGAGGAAGAGTCCATTCGAGCTTACGTCAGCTGCTTTAATGCTGCTGCACTGAAGATCTAGAACTTAGACTAATCTATAGCCATGGCCGCACTGAAGGATGATCTTTAGAAGAATGATCTTCTATCCTCTCTAGAAAGAATGTACCTCAAAAATTTTGCCAATATGTTAGCCCGAGCCGAAGGATATGCCCGGACAGAGGAGGCATTTAAACTAAAGGATGATGAGGCCATAAGAGAGCAGCAAGCAGATGAATCCAACAAGCCTGCATCTAAAAGAAAGTCAAGTGAAGCTTAGCCACACTCACAAACTCCTTTTGAGCACAGACGAGCCTGAACTCCTCCTCAGGCTCATTGGTGGGGAAGTCCAGATCGAAGGACCCATCAGAACTCTCCTCCTAGAAGATTCAACAACTACGCTCCCTTGAATGCTTCAAAGACTCAAGTGTTAATGGAGATAAGGGAGCAGCTGGTAGAGCTAGAGAGAATGCAGACTCATCCAGCCAAGTGCAACCCCAATAAGTATTGCCTTTGCCATCGTGACCATGGTCACGACATAGAAGAATGCATCCAGCTTCAGGACAAGATCGAGGTGCTGATTAGAAGAGATCGGCTGGACCAGTTCATCAAGCACCGATTGGAGAGAAGAGAAGATCATCTAAGAGCCTCACCATAGCTTGAACCATCTCAGTAAGATGAGCCACTAGGAGATCGTCCCCCTCTTGGAGTCATCAATACTATCACTAGGAGAATTAGTGAGGAAAAGCCAGTGGAATAGCAGAGCTGGCAAAGAGGCAACGTACTGAAGAACCCATCATTTTTATTGAAAAAGATGCCTAGGAAGTTCAACTTCCGCATAATGATGCGGATGTGTCCGATGAATTCTTCATTGGTGGGGTTCACGAGTGATGCAGTGCCGGTGGAAGAAATAATAACATTGCCTATGGTAGCTGGCCGATATCCAAAGCAATCTAAGACACAAGTTGATTTTTTGGCAGTCAAAGCTCCTTTTGTTTACAATGTGATTCTTGACCGATCTAGTTTGAATGCATTTTGAGCTATGGTTTCAACTTACTATCTGAAAGTAAAGTTTCCAACAAGCTATGGAGTCAGGAAGATCAGAGGAGATCAGGCACTAGCCCGGCACTGCTATAATATTACCTTGCAAGGAGAAGATAAGTAGACCTTTGTTCGATGGACAGGCTTGATGCTCACGATGATCTATCCAAAGAAAAAGGGGAACCCATCGACGACCTTGAATAAATCCCATTGAATGATGGGAATGAAGAGTATATTGTGAAGATCAGCTCGAACTTGAAAGGAGAAGTTAGAAAGCAGCTCGTCACATTCTTGCAAAGGAATACTGATGTCTTCACTTGGGTGCCTGCAGACATGCCCGAGATTGATGCAGAAGTCATGAAACACTGTCTGGGCATGGATCTTAAGTGACGACCAGTAAAGTAGAAAAATGCAGTTTTGCACCAAAGCAGCAGAAGGCTATAATGGATAAGATTGACAAACTACTTAAGATGGGATTCATTCAAGAAGTGCTTTACCCAGACTGGATTGCAAATGTTGTTCTTGTTAAAAAAGCAAATGGCAAATGAAGGATGTGCATAGACTTCACAGATTTAAAAATAGTCTACCCAAAAGATATCCACCTCTGCTCAGGATCGACCAATTGGTGGATGTAACCTCAGGCCATGAACTGCTCACCTTCATAGATGCTTTCTTCGGATATAATCAAATCCAGATGGCACCATAAGATGAGAAAAAGACTGCTTTTATTACTGACTGTGGTCTTTATTATTACAGGGTCATGCCCTTTGGGCTTAAAAATGTAGGTATGACATACCAACATCTGGTGAATAAAATTTTTAAGAAATAGATTGATCGTAACATGGAGGTCTATATAGATGATATGCTGGCTAAAAGCCAATCTTTGCCAAATCATATTATCGACCTTGAGAAAACCTTTAGTATCCTTCGAAAGTACAAGATGAAGCTAAATCCTATCAAATGCGTCTTCGGGGTAACTTTGGAGAAGTTCTTAGGATTTATGGTATCAAGCCACGGCATCGAGGCCAACTCAGAGAAGATTTGAGCCATCCAAAAAATGACCACCCCAAAAATAATAAAAAAAGTTCAATGCCTTATAGGTAATGTGGCAGCTCTAAATCACTTCGTGTCAAGGTCAGTGGAACGCTGCATGCTTTTCTTCTAAGTACTCAAGCAGCCCAAAAATTTTGACTAGACTCCTGAGTATCAGCGGATCCTTGAAGAATTGAAGAGCTACCTTAGTTCGCCCCCACTACTCGCCAAACCTGAAGCTAGAGAAGAACTATTCTTATACCTCACCATATCTCCGGTTGCTATTGGAGCTGTACTAGTCAGGGAAGAAGCTAAAGTTTAGAAGCCGATCTACTATATAAGTAGAGTCTTGAAGGATGCAAAAATAAGATATACCAAATTAGAAAAACTAATCTATGCCTTATTGATTACAGTCAGGAAGCTTCGACCTTATTTTCAAGGGCACAAATTACTCTCCTTACTGATCAACCCATCAAGGCAGTTCTTCATCGGCCTGATACCTCCGAAAGAGTGGCAAAGTAAGTGATTGAGCTGACTGAATTTGACATCCATTTTCAACCTCGACCATCTATTAAAGCTCAAATATTGGCCAATTTCATAGTGGAATATACCATTTCAGAGGAGATTGAACCAGAGCACCAAGAAGTTTTTATCCCTGGCTCTCCTGAAGAGAAGGCTGATCTCCTTGAAAACTTTTGGAAACTGTATGTAAATGGTTCGTCCAATGCTTCCAGGGTAGGTACATATTTGATCATCATCAATCCGAAAGGAGTTGTAGTGGAGTATACATTATGCTTTGACTTTTCCACCACCAATAATGGAGCCGAGTATGAAGCCCTGCTTGTGAGACTAAGAATAGCCAAAGAGTTGCAAGTACGATATTTGAAAGTTTATAGTAACTCTCAGCTAGTGGTGGAACAAGTCGGTCGCTCCTTTAAAGCCTAGGAGGAAAGTATGAAAAAATACTTAAAAAGAGTGAAGAACTTAAGTTCAATCTTTGATAATTTTAATATCCAACAGATCCCGAGGATGGAGAACACTAGAGCCAACCTCCTCTCGAAGCTGCCCACCTTAGCCCTAAATGAACTATTGATAAGTACCATAAAATCATCAATAAAATTATTAATTAATTAATTTATTTATATTTATTTTTAAAAATTAATAATCAATTTATATATATTTTTAAAAAATTAATATTTTTATTAATTAAAAAATAATTTAAAAATTAATTTAAAATAATAAAAATAAAAAATAAAATATTATTATCAATGAAAAAAGCTTATTTTTTTTATCGCAACGAAATAAGTTTGAAGCAAATCAAAGCTAAATGGACTAGATATGAATTTTTAAAGAAAAAATTAAAATAAAAAAAGAAAAATGGCTCCGCTAGCTCCGCAAGCCAAGCCGTCAAAGCCGACTCAACCGCAAAAATTGATCAACCAATCCATGATCTAGGCATGGACCGCCAGCTCCGTAGAAGATAGTGAATCACACACTACCATGTGGTGGACCTGATCCTTAAAGGGTTTATAAAAAATCTATCATGGCTCATGGGGTATTTTCATCATTTCAAGTAGCAAAGACAAGCACTGATTGGTTGCAGTGTGCAGTATACTCGGTCCACGCGGTCCATGGGAATAATAAGTGCACGATCGAATGGTTGTGATAGCTTGTGGTTAAGATCGGATGGTGGGGACGTTTTCCAGGTTTAATTCAAACTCTATCAAGCTCATCTGCACGATCGGATGACAGTGCTTACTCCAAACTCAGATTCAATGGCTGAGAGAGAGCTCCCGACGGTGATCAGGACACCCAACATGTGATCAATGGCCAAATTTCCTTCTAATCAATGTGATCAGATGGCCAGAACTTAATCCGACCTGATCTGGGCTTATACACATCTAATTATGATATTTTTTGAAGCCTTGGATCACCATCTAACGATCAGAACACGCAGAGACTTTACAAGACCTTTGATCCAATGATTTTCTGCTATTTTCTTCAACAAACATGGATCTATACTTCTTCTTAGTCCCACATTGCGCAGCAATAAATCCTCCAACACTCAAACACCTATAAATAAGACCCTGGGCCTCCAGAATTCATTGTCTTCGGTCAAGATAAAGTTTTAGTATAGGATAGAGCCAAGCTTTGGTTAACGACTGCTTCGAGGCAACTAGTGCCGAAAAGAAGAGCAGGCTTCTACACCATCTTTCTGCAGATGCTGATCTAAGATCAGAGATCAACCAATTTTAATTTCTTTTTCTTTTCTTTTTAAATTTTATGTATTTAAATTCTAAAATTTTAATTAATACAAATTTTATTTTTATGCACTTTAATTTTAGTTTTTTTTATTTTTATTATAATTTAATTTCTATACTTTAATTATTACTTTTTATTTTACTACAAGTAGATGCTAAGATCTAACTAGTAGATCTTAGTACCAAATTTATTATTCCATACTATTTAATTTTTGCTCTTTATTTATTTTCTAACTTCAAAAATTTTTTTCTTTCTTTTTCTTTTCTCAAAATCAAAGATTTCAAAACTAAAACACTACCTTCCTCATGGATTCGACCTGACTCACTACTTTCTACCTATTTTTAATTATTTTAAAAAGTTGAATTAAATTGATAAACACGGTGTCTTAACGACAACATCGCGCTCTTATCAAGTTTTTGGCACCATTATCGAAAAAGGCATGACATTAAAATTTTTAATTTCTTTGATTTTTCTTATAAATAAATTATAAATAATTTTTAATTTTTTTTTAATTTTTGTAAATATTGCTTACTTTTTTCTTCTTTATTTTGTAGAAAAAAAGAAAGAAAAGAAACAAGAAAACAAAAAGATTAGGATAAGGAGGAAGCTTCTAATCTTGCTTGGTGAGATCAATCCTAATCCTAGATTTTTTTTATTATTATTTATTTTATATTTAAATTAATCTTAAAAATACCTACTTAAATCTAATTAAAAGCTTCATGACAAGATTAGAAATCCTAACTACTTAGAGTATGCATCATATTAGTTTTATTTTTTTTTATTTTGGTGATTGCTGGAGATAAGGTAAGCATCTCAACTTCAATTAGTTGCATGTATCTAGTTTAAGTTACATAGAACCACTTGTTTGAAATTTTTTTGCGCATATTCATATTAAATCAAATTAAGGGCACAACCCAATTAAACAAGATAAGATGGAAATTTGATCATCCTTTCTTAGCCCATAAATAACTAATCAACATCCTACATTGACCTAAGCTTTTAATTTTAAAATCAATTAGACATTAGCCCTAGGAACTCGAGCTCATTAGGATAAGAAATCCTAAAAGTTGGACCGAATTAGGATTAATCAATTTAACTGATGACTAGAAAAGTGGTTCAGGGATGACTGAGCCCAAAAAAAGATGGTTACTTAATTGATTCTGTTAGCTTACTTGGCCAAGCATAATTGATGTCTAAGGCAAGCAATGAAAGAAATCCTTCCGATCTTATACTTACCTGGCCAGTTGATTGGCTGATCTTACACTTGGAGAGCTTGAAGGTGACCTTGATAGTTAGAAGCTATCTAGAGCTAGGATAACCCTTAGACAAGACTGATTGATCAACTTAATTGCTAACCAATATCAAATCTAATTAAACCAATTCTTCTATCTCTTCTTAATTCTAGGTCTTCTTAGAATATCTTCTTTAGAACTCTTCTTTCTTTCTTCTCCTTTCTCCTCTAAAAATAAAATAAAAAAATAAAAATTAAATTAAATTAAATTAAACTAACTAAAAAATTAATAATAATAATTAAATTAAATTAAAAATAATAATTAAATAAATAAAATAATAAAAAATTAAAAAAAAATTAAAAAAATATTAAAATATTAAAAAATATTTTAAAAGTAATAAAAAAATCTAAAAAATTTTTGAACCATACATTAGGGTTGCACTAATACATATACGATAGGAAATCACTTTACCTGATCTAGTTGAATCCAACTATAAAATTAAATAGTTGAATCATATTAAATTCAATAACCAAATGGCTGAAAATTTTAGAAAACCATCCTATTTAATGGAGGAACCACCCTAATTTTTTAGATTATTTCTTCTACCTATAATCCATTGATTTTATCCAATTATCTAAAATTCATACTATCCAGTATGAGATCAAGCCAACCACAATCCAGATGCTTCCATCTTTCTATAGAAATACCAACGAAGATCCTTATAAGCATCTGGATGAGTTTTTAGAAATCTACTCTATGGTGAGAATTCAAAATTTAACTAATGATGCTCTTAGACTAATTTTATTTTTTCTATCATTAAAAGATAAAACCAAGTACTGGCTTGGCACGATAGAAAAACCAATTAAAACTTGGGCTAAATTGCAAAGCAAATTTCTTAAGAAATTTTATCCCATAGGTCGAACCAACATTATGAGGCAAGCTATCACTGGATTTGCTCAGCTTCCAAGTGAACAAATTCACGAGTCATGGGGGAGACTTAAGAAACTTATTAGAAAATGCCCACACCGTGGTCTATCTAAGTGGCAAATAGTTCAAGCTTTCTATAAGGATTTAGGAGACCAATATAGATAATTGGTAGATGCATCCTATGGAGGTGCATTCATGAGCAAAAGTGAGGATGAAGCTTATACACTGTTTGAAACTCTAAGTAAAAATTTGATTAACCATGCCTCACTATCCTCTTATGAAAGATCAATTTTTCATAAAAAATGGGCTGGAATATATGAGATCAAACATCTAGAACCTAGTTCTAAGGCCCACCTGAACCTAATAGCCCAAAAATTAGATAAAGTGGACCTTATTATCTAGAAATTAGATCAAGTCCTAACCCTAGGTCAATAATCTCCTACATAATTTACATCATCTTCTAATTATCAGGAGATTTGTTCAATCTGTGCTAGCCTAACCCATCATGTTAGTGAATGTCCTATGGCTGCACAATTTTCATCTTTTATTCAAGAACAAGTCCAAGCTGCTCAAGGCTAATTCAAGCCTGTTAGTGATCCTTTTTCAAATCCATATAGCCTAGATTGGAGGAACCACCCTAATTTTTCTTAGATACCTCAATAGATTTAGGCTCAGATCCAAATTTTACCTATCCAAAACTATCAAAATAGACTCTAATATCAAAATTATGCCTATAATAGTGATCAGCCTGATCAATCCACTCAGCTATTGCATTATAATCAGCCATCATACCCACCTCCTCAACAGACCAATCTAGCTGACGATAGATTTAACCAGCTTCAATAATTAATTTTAACTCAATAGCAATCTATCACTAGGCTAGAAGTACAAATAAAATAATTAGCTAAGTCTAACATGAGGAGAAAACTAGGTCGATTGCCAAGCCTACCAATTGCAAATCTTATAAACAATCCACCCATTGTTCACCAACCACCTGGACTAAATTATCAATCTAATGTTCCACCTAAGAATCTCTAATTTAAGAATGCCAAAGTAATTTCTGAACCTAAAAGTTATAAGATTCTTATGGATCCATACCAAGATCAGGTGAGAGAGGATAATACTGATACTAGCCAAAATAAAAATTTAGAGAAACAGGTTAGTACTAAGACTAACCACATAGAAGAACCTAAGCTCGGAACTAATACTGATGCTGGTTCCAATTTAAATGAGACTGACAAAGAAGAGAAGAGAATAGATGATTTACCTGAGACCTATAAACCTAATGTCCTATTTTCTTCAACCCTAGAAGCTGGTTCTTCTCACAAAAATCAAGAGGTATACAATGAAAAGTCAATGGAGTTATTTAAGCAAGATCATATTAATTTACCTCCAGAATTAAAATCGCCTTTAATCATCCTTCCAGTATCCATTACATCAAACTTAACTCCTAACTCAAAAACTTCATTCATGAGTATTTTAGAAAAATAAATAGAAAAAATTCTTGAAAAACAAGAGACTGAGAATGGGATCACAAACTATGTTCCTAAAATTAAAAATGAATTCATCAATAAAGGGATCATAAACTATCTTTCTGAGATTGGCAATCCAAAATCGTTGGAATTTATCAATCCAATATTTGACACTGGATAGACAGACTGTTTTATGTTTGGTTGAAGATGGTAAACTTAGCGCTTGTTGGAAGGCAATCCAATATTTAGTTTTATTATATTTAATTTATTTTTTTTAGTTTATTTTTTTAGGACATGTTGAATAAGTTAGAGAGAGAGCCCAAATTTTTAAAGGCATGTGCTCAACCATATACATTGAGTTAGGTGTATTCTTTCATGTTCTTTATTACATCCTTTATTTTTTCTTCTTCATTAAGGATAATGTCGATTAAGTTGGGAGGAAGAATAATAAATTTTTTTAAGATCTCAAAAAAGTTAGTATTTAGTATTTAGACATCTGATTATGCTTAAGATTCGAGTTGAATTAAGCATTTTTTTAAAAAAAATTGATGCACAGATTAGAGAATTTATGAGATATTGAGGAATCAAGTATTAAAAAAATCTAATAAAGAGTTAAGTCTAGAATATAAATTTTTTTTCTTTGAGCATTTTTAATTTTTTCTACTAGCATCAAAGAAAAGTCTACTTCTTATGGACTTGTGTAGGATAACTATACATTTCTTTATATATAAAAAAAATTATTTTAAATAAAATAATTTTTAAGTACTTCTCATTGAGTAACCGGGTCTCTTTGCTTAAGCAAGCGTTGAGTTTCGCATCAAAAGATAGAAAGGACAAAGAAGCTCATTGTAAAGCTAGTCTTAACTCGTAGCTTGTTTGATTTGAGTTAGTAAGTCCGAGGAATATTCTATACCTAGTGCCTTAATGCCAATTGGTTTGGGAGTCATTGGCCCAAGACTCGCTACATGGATCAAATAGAAAGCTTAAGCGATTAAGACACTCTAAGTGGTACAATGTTAAAAAAAAAAAATGATTTTTCACCAAGTAACCAGATCCTATTGTTTAAATAAGCAATGATATTCGTATCAAAAGATGGATAATGTGAAAATAAAAATCAATAAATGAAGGATGAAAGTGACAATACTCATGTCCATATGAAAGTTTAGACAAATCAAAGATAAAGATAGAAAAATTTAGAAAAAGTTTAGAAAAATTTGATGTTCTTTACTTAATTTTTATATTGGTAAGTATTAATATCCCAATGATATGTCTCACTTATGCTTTACTAAATATCAATGGCCATTTTGAAAACTGCTTAGGTAAAATTCGAAACTCTTAAGTTAAAAGATATCTAAAACTAAATTATTTCTTTACTCGAGGATGAGCAAAACTTAAGTTAGGGGGTGTAATAAGTACCATAAAATCATCAATAAAAGTATTAATTTATCAATTAATTTATATTTATTTTTAATAATTAATAATTAATTTATATATATTTTTAAGAAATTAATATTTTTATTAATTAAAAAATAATAAAAAAATAAAAAAATAAAATATTATTATCAATGAAAAGAGCTTATTTTTTTATCATAATAAAATAAGTTTGAAGTAAATCAAAGCTAAAATGGATTAGATATAAATTTTTAAAAAAAATTAAAATAAAAAAAAAAATGGCTCAATCGGCTCCGCAAGCTAAGCCACCAAGCCAAGTCAAGTCATCAAAGCCGACTCAATCGTAGAAGCTGATCAATTGATCTACGATCTAGGTATGGACCATCAGATCAGTAGAAGACAGCGAATCACACACCGCCATGTAGTGGACCTAGACCCTTAAGGGTTCATAAAAAATCTATCATGGCTCATGGGATATTTTCATCATTTCAAGTGGCAAAGATAGGCACTGATTGGTTACGATGTGCGGTATACTCGGTGCATGTGGTCCATGGGAACAGTAAATGCACGATCGAATGGCTGCAGTAGCTTGCGATCAAGATCGGACGCAAGGGACATTTTTCAGGTTTAATTCAAACTCCATTAAGCTCATCTGCACGATTGAATGGCAGCGCTCACTCCAAACTCAGATCCAATGGCTGACAGAGCTCCCAATGGTGATCAGAAAACCCAATGTGCGATCAACGACCAGATTTTCTCCTAATTAACGTGATCGGATGGCCAGAACTTAATCCAACCTGATCGGGCTTATACACATCTGATTTTGGTATTTTTTTAAGCCTTGGATCACCATCTGACGGTTAGAATATGTAGAGACTTCACAAGATCTTTGATCCAATGATTTTCTATTATTTTCTTCAATAAACACGGATCTATACTTCTTCTTAGTACCACATTATCTAGCAACAAATCCTCCAACCCTCCAACACCTATAAATAAGATCCCAAGCCTCCAGAATTCATTGTCTTCAGTCAAGGTGAAGTTTTGGTATAGGATAGAGCCAGACTTTGGTTAACGGCTACTTCGAGGCAACTGGTGTCGAGAAGAAAAGTTGGCTTCTATACCATCTTTCTATCGATGCCGATCCAAGATCAGAGATCAGCCTATTTTAATTTTTTTATCTTTTCTTTTAAATTTCATATATTTAAATTTTAAAATTTTAATTAATATAAATTTTATTTTTATGCACTTTAATTTCAACTTTTTTATTTTTATTATAATTTAATTTCTATACTTTAATTATTACTTTTTATTTTACTGCAAGTAGATGCTAAGATCTAACTAGTAGATCTTAGTACCAAATTTATTATTCCATACTATTTAATTTTTGCTCTTTATTTATTTTTTGATTTCGATTTTTTTTCTTTCTTTTTTTTCTCAAAATTAAAGATTTCAAAACTAAAACACTACCTTCTTTGTGAATTCGATCTGACTCACTACTTTCTACCTATTTTTAATTATTTTAAGAAATCAGATTAAACTGATAAATATGATGTCTTAACGACAACATCGCGCTCTTATCAACTACTAAAAGAAGTTTTTTTTTGAAGTCCTATAGCGCCCAAGTTTGAAAGAGCCTCTAACATTAATGCAAGTTGACCATGACCCTAACTGGATCAATCCATTGATTTCATATCTCAAAGATGGAGTTCTTTCTAGTGACCATAAAGAAGTTCATAAGTTAAGAAATCAAGTCTTCCGCTACATTTTATATGAAAATAAGTTGTATAAGAGGTCGTACTCATTACCACTCCTCAAATGTCTCCGATCTTTAGAAGCTGGCTATGTCCTGAGTGAAGTTCATGAACAAATTTATGAAAATCACTTGGAGGTGAGATCCTTATCATATAAATTACTCTGTCAGGAGTATTATTGACCAACAATGCATCAAGATGCAGTAGATTATGTGAGAAAATATGATAGATGTCAAAGAAATGCAAGCATTCAAAGATAATCGGCTTCACAGCTCACATCGCTGACTGCCGCTGGCCATTCACATAATGGGGGATGGATATACTTAAACCTTTTTTCATGGCATCTGGGCAGGGAAGGTTCCTGCTAGTGGTAGTAGATTATTTTACTAAATAAATTAAAGCCGAACCTCTGGCAAAGATCACTGAAGCCAAAGTATAGAACTTCATCTGAAAGTCAATTGTTTGTAGGTTTGGTCTATCTCGGATGCTAATCACTGATAATGGGCGTCAGTTTGCAGGTGTGAAGTTCGCTGAGTTTTGCAAAGATCTGAATATATCTCACCACACATCGGTAGCTCATCCGCAAGTAAATGGTAAGGCAGAAGTAACTAATAGAACTTTGCTTTAGGGGATAAAGGCCAGACTTAAAAGAGCAAAAAAAATTTGGATGGATGAACTCCACCACATGCTTTGGGCTTACAGAACCACTCTAAGGTTGTCAATAGGAGAAACCCCCTTTGCGTTAGCTTTTGGGATAAAGGCGATCATCCCCGTCGAGCTTGAACTTTCCTCAACATGAGTAGAGGCCTTCAACAAATAAAGCAACTCACAGGACCTTAGAACCAACCTTGATCTACTAAAGGAGAAGCGAGAGAAGACTTAGATGTGGATGGCAGCCTACAAGCAGAAAGTAGCCTGCTACTACAACTCAAAAGTCAAAAGTAAGACATTCAAAATAGGAGATCTTGTGCTCCGACGAGCATATGTTTCACAGCCTCAGAATCAAGAAAAGCTCATCCCAAACTGGGAAGGTCCTTATGAGATGATAGAAATCATCCGACCAGAAACATGTTATCTAAAAGAACTCGGAGGATCAATGCTTCCGTGGTCTTGAAATTCAAAAAATCTATGGATGTACTACCAGTAATTCTACCTTAATAAAATTTTTTTATTTTAATATTTTTATTTTTTGGTGCAAAATCATATGATGACAGAAAATGACTCAACCGAACTTCACCTATAAATTAAGCCGAAGACCTCTAGTTATTTAAGATAGGAGGAGGGGAGATGCCCTTCCAATAGCCCTTTTGCGCTCCTATGACTTTGATAGGGATAGGAGGAGGACCTTGTCCTAACAAAGAAAGGCCAATCCCATCAGAAATAGAAGGAGAACCACATCTTAATAGGAGAACAAGGAAGGCCAACCATGTCATGAATAGGAGAAAAATTTTGTCCTGATACAGATGAAGATCTTCGATTATTTAAAATAGGAGGGGAGAGATCCTTACAACGACCCTTTTGTGCTCCTATGATTTTATTAGGGATAGGAGAAGAACCTCGTCCTAACAAAGAAAGACCAATCCCGTTAGAAACAGGAGGACCTCATCCTAATAGAAAGATAAAGATAGGCCAACCGTATTAGAAATAGGAGGACCTCATCTTGACACGGATGAAGATTTTCAGTTATTCAAGATAGGAGGAGGGAAGAGGCCCTTACAACAGCTCTTTTGTGCTTCTATAACTTTGTTAGGAATAGGAGGAGGACCTCATCCGACCTCATCTTGACACAGATGAAGATTTTTAGTTATTCAAGATAGGAGGAGGGAAGAGGCCCTTACAACAGCTCTTTTGTGCTTCTATAACTTTGTTAGGAATAGGAGGAGAACCTCATCCTAACAAAGAAACTGTCAGAAATAGGAGGAAGACCTCATCTTGACAGAAGGACAAAGATAGGCCAATCGTGTTAGGAATAGGAGGAGAACCTCATCCTAACATGGATGAAGATCTCTAGTTATTTAAGATAGAAAGAGGGGAGAGACCCTTATAACGATCCTTTTGTATCCTTATAACTTTATTATGGAAAGAAAGAGGATCATATCCTAATAAAGAAAGGCCAACTCCATCAGAAATAGGAGAAGAACCTCATCCTAATAGGAGAACAAAGACAGGCCAACTGTATTAGGAATAGGAGGAGAACCTCATCTTGACATGGATGAAGACCTCCGATTATTCAAAATAGAAGGAGAAGAGAGGCCCTTACAATGATCCTTTTATGCCTTTATAACTTTGTTAGGGATAGGAGAAGGACCTCATCCTGATAAAGAAAGGTCAATTTCATTAAGAATAGGAGGAGGACCTTATCCTGATAGGGGATAAAGATAGGCCAACCATATTAGAAATAGGAGAAGAATCTCATCCTGACATGAATGAAGATCTTCGATTATTTAAGACAGGAGGAGGAAAGAGGTCCTTTCAACGATCATTTTGTATCCCTATGATCTTGTCAAGAACAGGAGGAGAACCTCATCCTAACAAAGATAAAGGCAAACCATGTTAGGAATAGAAGAAGAATCCCATCCTAACATGGATGAAGGCCTTCCATTATTTAAGGCAAGAAGAGAAGAAATCAATAGACATCAAATCCATACAAGATGAAAAGATAATTAAGGAAAACATTATTTTATTAAAATCAAAGGGAATTACAAAGTGAAGGTCTATAAGATCATACAAAAAAGAGAGGAGAAATAAGATGGATGAAGTCCTAAGAAGGACCTGATTCCTTTGACCTCGGACTACCGCTCCCCACTATTGCTAGAGATTGCTTCAAACTAGCAATCTCTTCTTTAAGCTTCTTTTTCAACAGGCTCTCTACAAATAATTTATCGGTCTATCGCAAATTATCTTTGGCCTCCCATAATTATTTTCTTAAAACTTCAGACTCGGCCTCTGCATCTTTAACAACTTGTTGCTCATAAGCCAATTGAATCTTCAACTTTGAAGCTCGGTCGATTCTTTCGTCAATGTTGCTGATAGAGTCTCTAAAGAGTTTCTCAAGGAAAGAAGCTCATCTAACTTTCTATTCGAATTCACCTCCGACTTCTCCACCAACCGCCTTTTAAGATCAGTTATCTTCTCATCATCTCTTTGAAGTTGCTACTGGAGGTTGGTAATTTTATTACTCCGATCGAGCTTGAAATTCTTAAATGAAACCTTGACAACTTGGAGTTGATCTTGAAGCTCTGAGAATCTCTTGGACCAATCCCAACCAGATTCCTCTTGATCGGTTGACCACGCCGAGCTTTCCTCTAATAACCAAATTTTCTCCTTCGCCGCATTTAGTTCAACTTCAAGAGAGCAAGCCTTGGCTATCAAAGTCCAGGACTATCACTTGCACGCTTCTTGACCTCCTCAAGCTCTTCATTTAAGTGAAACTTTTTGATATTATATTCTCTAAATAATTATCTAGATGATTGATGCAAATAGTCAATTTTGACGGCAGCCTCAGCTTCAACCCTTTTCCTTCGCTCTTCTTCCAAGTCCAAGATAGCCTTTAGCTTCGCTGATGTTTCTTTCTCTTTACGGAGTGCTTCTTGAAGAACCTCAATCTCAGTAGATTTATCTTTGAAAGAGCGATCAACCTCATCTCGCTCCTTACTTAGGCGCTCGACCTCAGCCTGATGATCCTCTTGGGCCTTCATCAATTCTGACCTTAAGTGGTTCGGCGATCTGATGTAGCCTAGTAGTTGATGATCCGTCTATTTAAAAGGTATACATATGACGATGAAATAGGTTGTGCAGACAAGCAAACATTGAGAAATTTAAAGAAAAAAGAAGGATGAGGTGACTACCTCAAGAAATGATCCTAGTGAATTTCAGGCGCGCTGGTCGACATCGACGTCGATGATTCTATCGACAACTTTGGGTATGGTAAACCCGTCGACCAAACCTCAGACGACTTCATGGTTGTTGAAGGGGTTCTCCCCTATTTCTTCCTCAGGGCTGTTAGGCCCATTATGGCGGGCCTTTCGTTGGGACTTCCTCAAAGCTCTTTTAGTCCCCTTCTTCCTCGCCTCTTTCTCCCTTCCGAGGGAAGGCTCTAGGACTTGGATCTTAGTGGGAAGGCTCGACAGCATTAGAGGATTGATGGCCTTAGCAACAGGACCGGACTCGATGGTGGGAGGAACTTCAACATCGAAAGCAATTTCAGAGGCACCCATGGCACTAAGGGGAGCCACGGAGATCGAAATGTCGACCCTCGCTTTTTTCGAGCTCTCACCTGGTGCCTTCCCTTTTTTTTGCGGGTTGGGAGTTTTCTTGTAAGCATCTCGACTGCCTGAGGATCCATTTCTATAGTAAGAAAGATAAAAGTACAATCAGAAAGGAGCAAGAGAAAGAAAAGAAGTAATCCACAACTTCGGCCATATACCTATTGAATTCAAGGGGCTGAGGCTGAGGTTGAATAAAGTTTGTTCTTTTATTTGCTCAGACATAGGAGGAGCTCAGAAATTCTTGATTTTGCTAACTGACTCTTGGTCCTCTTTTTCTAACTTTGGGGCTTGGTGGATAGAATCCCTCAGGTTTTTTCAGGGTGAAAGTCCTAAATCTAAGGTCGAGTAGGAAATGAAATGAACTTCTCCTTTCAATTATGAGTCGAGGAAGGAGCACCCTTGAGCAATCCCTTCTTATCGAATTGGGATGAGACATACCACCAGTCCTTCATAGTAGGATAGCACTTAAGCATAAAGTAAGTTCGAAAAAGTGAAGTAGTGGGCCAAACTTCAGTAGATATACATAGAGCAAGAAATTCTATTATGAATCTAAAGGAGTTCGACACTATAGAAGCTAAAGAGATGTCTAGAAAATAGAAAAGAGAAACAACAAAAGCAAGAAAAGAAAGTCGAATCCAGTATGGAATGCCTCCAAGTATAAGTAGAATCAACCTAGAGGAGGGCTGCAAGCTCGGCCACTCGATCCAGAAAGTTTCAACTCATACTCAGCAGGCACCCCATACTGGATCCCGATTAATGATAGGTCTTCAGCAGTTAAAGAACAAGGGATGGTCCCCGGTACGAAATCTGGCCAAGGTGCTGCCCTAAGTCTAGTTTTCATTCTAATCTTAGGATTTCGTGAATTTGGATGGGCTAAACTCCTAGAATCACTAGATCAAAAAATCTTGGACGACATCTAGATTAGATTAAATCAAATGAAATCTCCAAAAAACTCAAGAAAAGGGGCAGTGAAAATTCGGGAATGAGGAACGACTGTACCCACCTAGAAAAACTTAAAAAAATCAAAGATTCTAAAGCTAGAAATCAAGAGGACAGGGATGAGGGACCGACCTAAGATAAATCAGAAAACTTGAAAAAGAGACTGAAAAGATGAAGGATGATCGAGAAGGACGCCGACAGTCGGAGAGATCGCGAGAGAATGAGGGTGACGAAGGCGGGACACTCGGGAACAATAAAAATCGAAGAAAGGAGAAGAAGGAGCGCAGACGAAAGTAAGAAGCCATCAGAAAAAAGAAAAGATTTAAATAGAGAATCAGAATCATGAAAAGTTATAATTGTAGGGCTCCTTCAGCCAACCTTAATCCACTATATGTCCCACTCACACCAGCCGCCTGACAAAGCACTAATTGCACCGTACATAGAGCACTGTGCCAGACGAGTTTTCAAGGAGAATTGCCCCTTCAAGTCATTCGACATAAAAATTTCGATGCCAATTTGAAAAAAGATAAAAAATTTCATTCTTTTAGAGCGGGAGGCTACCGAAGAACTTTAGGTGTAGCAACTTCTCTATACTTTCTTCATTCGAAATTTAAACTCGAGAGTAGGGAGACAAATATTGAGGATAAAATGACCTCCACCAAAGTTCTTGGCCAAAGTCCTTGACCGCTGACCTCCTTCCTATTGGGACTTATCGATTTCCTCAGCAATGAGTTCGTATTGTAGAACCTCTTAACAGCACGCAAAAGTTCGACAACTCGATCTCAGACAGTAAGAGGGAACTACTATTTAACTAACCTTACTTTTCAACTTGAGATGAGTGGCAGGACCCAAGTTCGGCTCTCCCAATCTTGATTGGTGGCAAACTTAGAGGATGATCGAACCTCTCCAGTCGTGCTCTTCTTGAATGAACTCCTCCAGTTGCGCTCCCTTCGGACGAACTCCTCCAGCTGTGCTCCCTTTGAACGAACTCTTCTAGTTGATCTCCATCTAGTCGAACTTCTTTCGATCATCTAGAAGGACCTCATCATCCACGCAAAATTATCTCTTAACTCGACACAAACTATCCTGCACGCAGATAATCTTAGAGAAGTCCGAACTTTTTTGAAACTGTCATGACTTAAAGCCCTTCACTGCCAACATCTATTCCATCTGGACCTCAACTATCAAATTTCAATAGGCTAAAATGTCACAACAATAGAATCCACTCTCCATAATAAACTCCATGTGGCCCTGAGCGGTCCACTACCAAATGGTTATGGCTATCATCATCAGTTTGTTACGGACTTTATCTATAAAAAAAACCTCCAAATACGTATTTCTTTAAGCTCTCTTCTCTTTTCCATCACTTTGCTTCTTAATATCTTGAGCACTCCATTCCAGTTGGCCAAAAAATTAACTTGAGCATCGGAGGGTCCTGCCAGAGCCTCCTACCTCCGATCTGGACTTTGTTTTGCAAATCCTATCGATGGCCTCGCCTTCTCCACTCCAGCTACCTTCGGCATCCTCATAGATTTTCGCACCAACAATTGGGATTAGTTGAAAAATATTTTGACCTCTAAAAGTAGCTACTTGATGCTAAAATGGCATATGAGACCTACCAGATTGGTTGGTGTGGACAGATCGACGATTACAAGAAGAAGCTTAAGATGGCAAATGTCGAGGTGATGCAACTTCAAAGATAGTTAGCTGACAAAGTCTAGGCTGACCTGAGCGAGGATCCAGAGAAAGTTGCCTCTCTGAGGAGAACTTTAGGGGAGCTTTTGGAGATATGTGAAAAGAGCAAAGCTAAACTCCATCAACTCAAAATTCAAATAGCTTACAATGAGAATGTGGTGAAGGATGCTCAGGCCGAAGTAGTGGTTTTGAAAAAAAGGCTAAGAAAAGTGGAAGACGACTTTCAAAGATCTCAAAAATTGCTTGGTAGCAATGCGAGAACTTGAAGAGAAGGTACAAGATTTAAAGCACTCTGTTGTGTTGGCTGGGGATGAAAGTCTGAAGTTCGAGTTCAAGTAGGACTTCATCTCTTTTCTTTTTTTTTTTGTAATCGATCTTGCAGACCTCCACTTGTAATAGACTCCATGTTAATAGAATAATACTCTTTTAGCTTCTTCTTCACTATCTTGTCTTAATCTAATGCTTGTAGAGTTTTTTATTTTGGTGCTGTTTTTTATGGTAGTGTTGTTTTAAAATGATGACCCTGATCTGTTGTTTTATAGGTCTGTCCTTCTTATTTATGAATAAGGATCTTTGAATTTAGTTTGGAAATTAGCTCTTTCCCCAATTTAGAAATAGGGGATCTTTATATCCCTTGTGAGGATCTTCATTCACGTCAGGATGAGGTCCTCCTGTTTCTGATATGATTAGCTTTTGTCCTTGTTAGGATGGGGCTATCCTCCTATCTTAAATAATTAGAGGCTTTCACCCTCGCTTGGACGAGGTTAACCTCATATCTTAAATAATCGGAGACCTTCACTCTCACTATGATGAGGTTAACCTCTTGTCTTAAATAATTGGAGGCCTTCATCCTCGCTTGGATGAGATTAACTTTCTATCTTAAATAATCGAAGATCTTCATTCTTGTTATGATGAGATTAACCTCTTATCTTAAATAACTGAAGACCTGCACCCTCGCTATGATGAGGTTGACCTTCCATCTTAAATAATCGGAGGTCTTCTATTTTGTTTAGGAATAAAGTTTGGTTGAGTAATTTTCTGCCATCACATAATTTTGTACCAAAGATAGATGTTATAATAAAAAAAATTTATTGAAGTTATTGATAATACATTCATAAATTTTCTGAGTTTTAGGATCGCAAAAGTGTAGCTCCCTCAAGTTCCTTTAGTAATAAGTTTTTAGTCGGACGATTTCTACAATCTCGTAAGGGCCTTTCCAATTCGGAGTGAGCTTGCCTTAATTTTATGGCTGAGAAATATCTATTCATTATAGCACCAGATCTCCAACTTTAAAGATTTTACTTTTGACTTTGAAATTATAGTAGCGAGCCACTTTTTGCTTATATGCCACCATCCAAATTTGGGCCTTCTCTCACTTTTCTTCCAATAAGTCAAGGTTTGTCCTAAAATCTCGAAAGTTATTTTATTCATTGAAGTACTCAACTCGTGCTGATGGAAGCCCAAGCTCGATCAAAATGACTACCTCTGTCCCAAAAGCCAAAACAAATAAAGTCTCCCTAGTTGGTAACCTTTGAATAGTTCTATAAGTCCAAGGTGCATGATAGAATTTATCCATCCATATTTCTTTTGTCCTTTCAAGCCTTGCCCTTATTTTCTGCAGTAGAGTCCTATTAGTTATCTCGGCTTCACTATTTGCTTGAGGATGGATGTAATATTTTGAACTAGCAAAATAGTAAATTAAGAGATTTAAATTTATGTATGTATGGTGTAGTAATTTATTTATGATATATTTGAGCTATTTGTATATAAATTATGACTATCTGCCACTGCGAGTTCTAAAAATTTTCTAAGTCTGAAAGCTAGTACCTATATATGGAGCTATATAAAATATAATTTTTTTTAAAATAAAAATTGATATTAATTGATCCTTAGTTGTTGGTGAGTCATAAAATAATTTTTAATAAATTTTGAAATTCTTTAATCTATTTATTTTGAAGAAAAAAGTTTTAGAAGTTTCGGATTTCGAAAAATTTGAACTAGAACCCAATTTTTTATATCTTAATTTTAGGAATTTTAATTTTTTTTTGATATTTTTATTAGTTCCAAATATGGGGTATTTCTTATTTACATTTATGTTTTAAAGTTAATGGAGAGTAAAATAAATGAGTAAAGCAAATGAGGATATTAAATTCAAACTTTAAAATTAGATTAGAATATAGAGATAAGAGAGAGAAAGGAGAGAGATTCCCTGGGTCTCACATCCCAATCCTAGGCATGCCCTCTTGTGCACCTCTCCTTCCTATCTTAGACATATGGGATGAGAGAGAATCCTAGTCCAACTAGAATTTCAATTTTTAGCCCAAATTGAATTTGGTTTGAAGCCAATCTAATTTCAAATTCAATTATGTTTAGTTAAATCCAAATATAACTAGGACTAGACCCAAACTGAATTAAATAAAATCCAATTTAATTTGCATTAAGCTCAATCATTAGTTAAATGATCAAATCAAATAATTAATGATTAATTCAACAATAATTGCTAATTGTTCTTTCTTAAATTTACTAACCTTTAACAAGTCCTCTCTTGCAACTTTTATAACTCACTCTAATCATCAGTCAAATTGATAATTGGATTTATCTATGAATTGAATTCACAAATGAATTATTCGATCAAATCAAAATCCTTTTTGTATATAATCCTATAGGTTCTATTTTATCTAATAGTAAGACATATCATGTTCTCTATCATAAATATCATTAAAACTTCTTTCAATAGATTAGAACAATTCCAACTCACCTAATGAGAATTATTGATCATCAATTAATTTTCGTGGGTCTTACAATCCACCAATGATGCCTAGTAATATGTAAAGGCAATCCAGCAGAATGAAAGAATCTAAATCTTTAGGTATAGTTAACGTATGATTTAGTTCTTCTATCGTTAGTCCCGATAAGATGAAGATTATGAAAACTCATCAAACCCCATTGTCCTTCATATGTAAGATTTAATTAGCTTGAGTTCAAATCATGATTTTTCATGAAAATCCTTTTTCATTAATCACATTGTCATGGCCACGATCTTAATAACTCAGTTTTATAAATCACATAGGACTACTCTTTAACTACTAAGATTGATAAATTCCATCTAAGTGTATATCCTACTCGTACAATGAACCTATTATAACCAACATACACCGTAAGAATCCAAATAACTAGGAGACCAAGAGAATATGCAGTCAAACTATAGCAACTTTACTATTAATTGTCGAGACACCATAGGTCAAAAAACTATTCACACAACTACAGCATCGAGAAAGTCCTTGACATATGAATAGATATCTAAGTGACTTCTCGTATTGATCACACTCACCATCATTATTCTCTAAAACCACTTGCACTCTCGTTCATTGTACCCATGTTATAGACTCAAAACTCGTCTATCTATAACGAAGCTATCCATGTACCAATCTTACTGGATCATTCCTCATTCTCATGATGATCCATCAGTTAGGAGCAATTTAAAAATCAACCATTAACAACACATGCCTCAAGTTCTCAACTCTTGAAAATATATGTCATTATCTTATTAATTTCTTGAACGATTCAAGGACACATAATATAAGAATAAAATAAAAAATTATCTAATTTTATTAATAAATAACTTAAGTACAAATTTATGTCCTAGAATGAATATAATGTCTACCAGACTGGCTTTTAAGATATACATCTAATAATCAGGTACAGTGTATGCTATCAGCTTGCTCGCTAGATATATAGCACATCTAGATATAGAGCATTGGAAGGTGGCTAAAAAGATTATAAGATATTTATAAAAAATTAGAGATTTTATGCTGATTTATAAAACATATGATCATCTTGATGTGATTGGATATTATGATTTTAGTTTTGCTAGTTGTGTAGATGATATAAAATCCTATTTTGATTACATTTTTATAATGGCTAGAGGGGCTGTTTTTTTGGAAAAGCTTAAAATAAACTTTTATGGCATTGTATACCATGCTGGTAGAGTTTATGTTATATTATAAAGTTGCAATCTATGTTATTTGATTGAAGAATTTTATATCAGGACTTATGATTATAGAATCCATCTTAGAACCATTTAAAATTTATTGTGATAATAGTGTTGCTATATTTTTGTCAAAGAATCAGTGCCTTTAAAAATATAGAAATAAAGTATGTTATAGTCGGATATTTTGCTAAAAAGGGAGACATTATAATTGAACACATGGAGACTAATTAAAGCAATGTTGGTGGAACTCAAGGACCTAGATTCACTATATTCGTTAAATATATAGAAAATATGCATTTATTAGAATCTTTTGATGTACTTGGTTTGTAGGAAAATTATTTTTTATTAAACATTATATGAATGTCATAAAAAAAATTTTATTTTATTTTTTTTATAATAAGATATCATATTTATATTTATGCATATATGATTATTTGTAAATTATTTAAATAAAAGTCTTAAGCATGAAGATACAGTTTAAGCATCAAAGTATTGCTTATGTGGTTATTGATATCGTTGATATTATAATTTATCTTGAGATATAAAAAACTCATCTTAAGGCATAATAATGAAATTATAGCATAAGCTTAAAATTATTGTAGCTTTCATTGGAAAGCATAAAAGGGTTCTATTTAAAACTATGAAGTGGACTGATGATAAGTGTTGCATGTCTTGATCATATAGATACAAAGTTCACACTATATGCACTACATCACTAAAATTCATATCAATGAGATTATTAATATTTATAACCATAAAGGAATCTTATATCAATAGATCATATGAAAACTATTGTAATTCGATATTGTAATTTTAGCAGACATAATGTTGATTAAAAATATTATTTATTTAGGATATTTGCATATGTGGCCACATGAGATACACTTAGTCTGAAAGTCATTTTCAAACTATATATACAATAAATATATTTTTTAAAATAAAAAAAAGGATCTTCATCAATGTTGCCAAAGTAGGAGAATATTGAAATTTCTCATAAGATGGGTTTCTATTGATAATGAACCCATTTTCTACTTTAATTTATTATAAAATATAGACTAAATTATTGTCTAAATGAATAGTTAAAGAGCCTATAATTATCTATGATCATATTATTATTTTGGGCCCTATTATCTTAGCCATATGATGTAGTAGATATTGGTGTAGGCCTAATTTAGTTTATGGGCTCTATAATGGATGGACCCATTAGCATTATTAATTAAGGTAGATCCCTACTCCACTCTTATATATATCTATATGTAGAAAAGTCTTAAGGCATCAAGATCTCTACATTCCTAGGGTGGACCTATCCCATTGAGAAGATGGGCATAAAATGAAGACAAAAAGGAAGATCTATCATGCTATTATTTTTCTTCTTCCGCAAAGCATTGCTACACCAATCATTAATGACTATTCAGTGCTCCCAAGATATGATTGGATTTTATTTTTTTATTTTTTTAATTATTTTATATTATAATCTTCTACATGATTTCATATAGAAAAACTTCCAACATACTAATCATTGATCCTAAAAAATTATCTCATTTGTTCAAACTCATGACCTAAATGAGTCACATATATATCCTAGTACATGTTCCTCGACATTAAGGACATCCTCTAAGAGTAAGAGATTTCATGATATTTTTTATTAGATATCTTATATTTTTAATAAGTTGTTTAATAGTTAGCATGTCGTATGCATATATAGAATTCTAAAATGGAATGAGTTAGATTAGATATGGTAGTACATAATCAAATTTGGGGGTCAAATGGTACTAGTAGGCTGACTGAATTACCATAAGATGCCACACAAGATAGGTTGAACCTATCTAAAGAGAATTGGTTGAATCAAACCAAGTCGTTACTTGAGGCATAGGTCGAGTTCTAAAAAGGTCATAAGTATAGGCCAATTATGAATATGGCTTAAAGGAAACTAGGTATGGAACTTAAGGTCAATTATACCTTATGCTAAGACAATGACATAACATAGGATGAAGTCTCAAAAGCAAGACCTAAAAGATAAACATGGTTATTGAATACGAGGATGTGGAAAGTCGAGATATTGTTAGAATTGACGAGCAACCATCAAAAGAAAGTGATTAAAACAATGATAGCTAAGAAAGATAAGTATTATTATTAGAAGGAAACAACAATCTAGCAGTTAAAATGAATGTGTATAAAATTAAAATATAATCTAAAAAGAGACCTTTCACTAATCAAATGATCAATACTTTATTTTATCTTCTAGTTACTTTTGCTTTATTTTTAGTTATCCTTTAACTCATAGTTATTAGCATAGTACTCCAGTTACTACTTCTTTCCCTAAAAAGGCTACAATTCGGTACTCAAAGTCCTTAAAAGTAAAACCAATAAAATCAACTATTATCCATCCTTTTCAGTTGAGATATCGATAGCATACTTGTGCATTGTTCTATCTCGAGAAGGGAAAAGCAATTCAAGTGGCTAGAGATTATATATTAAGCATTAGTGAACCCTATGTTGTGTTGAGATCTATACGGATAAAATGAGAACCTTTGCATCGAGGGTGCATGAAAATTAACATAGAACTCTCTATATTTTGTTCATGTAGGAGATGGATGGATAAATTAGGGATGAGATGGGTTGGCTGATTTTAGCAAAAGCTACGATAATTCAAGTTGTTGAATTATGATTTGTAGAGGCATGGGCTCTTTGAGATGCCATTCACTTTGCACACAAGAATCACATGCAAAGAATCAATATTAAAAGCAATTTTTGTCATCCTATTATCACTAGTCAAGCAGGAAGAGCATATCTTTTGGAGAGATAAGGACTTACATAATGGATATCCATAATGTGCTAATAGATTTTATAGGATTCTAAGTATACCGTGTTTATTGGGAAACCAATAAGATAGCTAATTGAGTTACAAATTATGGAAAGAAAAATGATGTAACTATGGATTGGATTGAGCCACCCTAGGCTCTGTTTGACATTTTAGCTATTATGCTTTTAATATATAGAATCTACTAAAAGGGTTTTATAATCTATTGGATGGATACTCAACTCTTTCATAAAGAAAAATAGATTGTTGTGCAAATCTAAATATTAATACAAACTTAACAAACTCATATTTAATAGCAAAGAATATTATTTTAATGCTCAATAATTAAATATAAACTAACCTATCCAATACATAACTAAGTGAGTTTTTAGTCAATAAATATGAACAAACATTCAATGACATGAAGGGTCAATTAGGTCAACCTACTTGTCCCGAAGTCCTTTTTGGGTTAGATCACCTAAAGACATTGAATTTCAATTAACCTATTTAAATTGTTAGTTAAACTATTGAATTGTCTAATGTGCTATTTACCTGTCTAGGCTAACTCAAAATTTTAAAAGATTGACAATAAATTGGAAGAGTTATTTAGGGCCATAATTTCCTTCAAGCTACAATAAAGAGCGAAGACTTTCTAATCATTACACCATTTGCCACTCTTCCACTATGCTTCATTGTTCATCATAGAGGTTTAAGAGTATCTCCACCCTTTTAATAGAAGATTGCATGTCCAGTCATAGTGGAATTAGTGGTTATGCAACTAGATCAGAGATGTGGAGGGGAGATTAGATCTAGAGAGAGTGAATTAGATTGATAGAAGGCTAGGCTCAGTCAGAAAGAAACAAACATAAATATGTGCTTCTTCTTCTTCTTAGCATAAATGAATTAGAGAGATAAGAGGCACTTATTCTTCTTTGTGGCAAAAATAAATCAAAGAGATAGAAAGATCTTGATGCTAAGAGAAGGATGGCTTGGTGAGAGATTTGGGGGCTAGAGGACCAATGGGAGAGTAGGAAGATGGAAAAATATATTTTAGAAGAAAACTAGTTAAACCATAGTCAACCATATTTGAATTAGAAAAAGAACAACTCGGATGTCATGATGGGTCAGTTCGATTCAAGTTTCATAGATTGATATGAATATTTACTTTCAAACAAAAGTATGTAAAGTATTAATCATATTGCAGTAGAAGTAACAAGAAAATAACTTAATTTTATTTTTCCATTTCATACTTTTAACATATGCCTCGAAGCTCTTTTTTGGAAGAAAATAAAGTTTCACTATTGTTTCGTTACTAAAATAACAATTAAAACAACTTAATTTTATTTTTCCATTTCATACTTTCAACACATGCCTCAAAGATCTTTTTTGAAAAAAAATAAAGTTTCACTATTGTTTTGTTACTAAAACAATAATTCTAAACATCTTTTCTCTAAGAAAGAAGATGATGATCTACTCTTCTTCTTCTTTAACTCATTATCATTATCTATAACTGCTGCAATTGTATCCCCTTTTTTTCTTACCTTTCTTTCTTACAACTCCATTGAAGAGATAGATGATATAATACTCCAATAGTAGGTAAAAGCCTTACCATTGGAGGAGAGCTTGAAACTCTTCGTAGGGAGGACTTAGAGATTTTTAGCTTGAATATAATGTAGAGGATGCTGGTAATGGTGGTGATGATGATAAGGAGAAAAAGGAGCATGATGATAAAAGAGAGGTCGATATGGCTCAAGTGAATATAGGATGGCAAGGAAATCTAGGTTTGAGCATTGTAGTCAAGAAATAATTTTAATAGAGTTTCATGTAGGGCAAGAAAATAAGTGTTTCAAAGGTTAAGACCTCAAGCTAAAGCCAAATCGAATCTTTTCTCCTGAAGTGACTTATTTTCAAAAACCTATTTTGGGTAATTTCAAACCAACCAAGTAGCTAAACTCATCTCCCACTCTTCCAAATTGAATTCGCATGCTCACTCATAAAGAACTGAATAGGTCTTTAGTGAATCTAGTCATTCTTGATTATAGATTTAATATTTGGAAGGAGGTATTTCAAGTTCAAAAGGATGATCCTATATCAAGAAAAATCCTATCTAGACTTGCCAAGAATGGGTATTTACAATTGAGGTTAAATATTGTTAAGGGATAGAAATATTATTTCTTGTACATGATTCCTTAAGGTGGCTAGGATTAGTCCAAGAGTCAAGGTATGATATGGCTTAGGCTATCCTCCTAAATTAAGATCTATATTGGTCTATACCATGTTAGGTCAATCTAAAAGTCAATCTTAGTGTAATAAGGTAAAGTAACTTAAGGCTTCAGTGAGTCACTTTTGTTGCTCCCAAAACCAATAAAGAAATTAATTTAGTATCCAGACTTCCAACAACTTCTCTTTAAGCTATAAAAAAATATGGTTAGGATGTTAAGATTATTCTGAGATTTTATAATTTGGAGGTGTGCAGGAAAGTAGGCTATCTTAAATAAATTAGAGTCAGTTTAACTATATTTTAACTAGGATCAAATAGGCTAGGCAATAAAGCAAAACTTGACTTATTTCATAACTCAACATGTAAAATAGTTATTTTTGTCACCTAATTTAAAAGATGCTTGGCTTAGAATAACTAAACAAGGTCATGAACCATATTTAGATGGGTTTTGACTTAGGGTTTGAATTAGGTGTGGGAGTTTTGGTCTTACAATTCTTTTGGAGATCCTTCAAGTTTTTTAAAGTGTAAAGAGCCGATAAAGGATGCCTATGAAAGTCTATACTCATGTTTGGAAGGAAAAAAAAAAAAAAAAAAAAAAAAAAATATATATATATATATATATATATATATATATATATAACTATATAAGCTATTTTTTCATCTCAATTAAGATATCAAGATATTAAGTTTCCTCAATTATCTTGGTAGCGACACAAGCAAAAAGAATTTTGAAACTATTTAAAATAATAAATATTTTAATATATCAATTGATTTAACAAAATCCAATGATAATATCACTATTTGATTTAATCTATTGGATATTTTGATTTTCTTTTAAGGTAATGTTAAAATTTTTAAATAGATCTTTTAATTAGTTTCCTTTTGAAAATATTTAAAATATTAAAATATTATCACTATGTGATTTAATCTATTTGAATTTTTAATTTTTTTAAGAAAATGTTAAAATTTTTAAATGGATCTTTTAATTATTTTCTTTTTCAAAAGATTTAAAATATGAAAATCTCATTCTTAATACTCCCATGAGATAATTAAATGTAAATACATGTATATCTATTGATGTCTGATTTTTTTGATTCAATTTTTGCTGCACCCCCCGATCAAATTTAAATTTGAATTGATTTATCATCTATAATGCAAGCGTTTATAAATCCAATTCAAATTCATTTTTGACTTGACAATCATAACAAAAGCATCATGAATAGATCTAATCTGAATTTATATTTGAATTTTGAAATACTATCTCTTGGCTAACCTATGTACTATAACATGCATGTGCGTTATACATAGATACTATTAACCTATTATAGGACATATGTCATTAAGGCCTTTATGGACCTCTCTGGTGGTTACTTAGATTGAGCCTATAAAATGGCTCCAAGTCCTGGGTCTTGAGTATAACAACACAAACCTAAAATTAGCCTTGCGAACAGAGAAATAGTCCAAATTCTTTTCCATGTAATTCTTTTTCTTTTTTTTAATTTTCTTAAGATATTATTGCTTTTTCTTTCTTCATGGGTAATTAACCAATTCTATTGGGCCAAACTTCAATGCAATTATGCTCATAATAGAAGGCTTAGTTGTGGCCATGTTCATCTACCCTAGAAATAATTCAACATGAAATAGTACATGGGGGGTGACATCCATTCTTAGGATAGTGTAATCGCACATCTCATTTTAGGCACAACTTTAATTTTATTTTTTTGATATTTATCTTATTATTAATATTTGAAATCATGAGTTTATATATCTATTGATATTTTCTATGAACTACACCTCAATAATATAAGAACAAATTCTAGTTTACTTAGAAATTGCTAATATTGTAAACTTGAATATCATAGTAAATATTGTTAAGATTGTATAGTTTTAGTAAATATCATCTTCTCCTATAAAATGTTTAAGTTTTTTATAAATCCTATTTCCAAATAAAACTATATTATTTTGAAATCTGTTTAAGAAACTAGTTTCAATTTTCAAACAAAATCCTATGCATAAAATTAGATCAGATTTTCAAGATAAAATATAAATAAATATTACTACTCTAAAATCTTTGTAATAAAATTAGATCAAATTTTTAAAATAAAATCTAAATAATGCTCCAAGTTTTGTGTAGAATATTTTAATAAAAATACTTAGGATATGCTACAATGAATTCATAAAAATTATTAAATCAATTTAAAACTTAGTTTTTTTGCTACTCTAAAAATAGTATAGAATTTTCTAAAATAGATATTTAAATCTAAAATAACTTATTTCAATTGCTCTGATAACCATACTAAAGTTGAAAAAAAAAATCAATATTTGGAGAAAATTTTAGACCTGTCTTTTATTTTCAGTTTTAAGTTCAAAATTTGAAAAACAATTTCAAACTTGAATTCAAAATTTGGAGAAAAAACCACAAACAATACTTTGTTATGTTTTAATTAAGACTCAAGTTACTCTAATTACTCTAATTCAAATCTATGAATTAGAGTAATTATCTCACTATTTAATAAAAATGATTTAATATTGATGCCATTATTTTTTTTTTCAGGTAGTACATTTATCACATTTAAATATTCAATTTCAAGACCTGATAAAATATTACTAAAAGTTATTAATTAAATACTTAAATATATGGGACTATATCTTGAAAACCTATATGTAGAACCAATTAAGAAACCAAAGCTCTAAAAGTGGCTTCTTTTGATCATCATAATGCCACCAAATTTTAAAAAGTTTAATGGATCTTTCTATAAGATTACAAGGCCAAGTAAGATATTGGCTTACCACTAGGTTTAATCTCAGTCATAGAGTTGTCTAATCTTAAACTATCTTTCAGATCAACCTCCTGACCCACCTTAACTTCTAAGTTCCAAGAAATGTTTCTAGTTTTCAAACTAAGAGTCTAGGATCCCTAATGAAATAGACCTCCACTATAGCCATAGGATCCCTAATGCCCTACCCAATTTCCTTTATGATTTGTATCTTCCCCACAAAAGGAACCGTGGGATGCTCTAAAGGATGGGCATGGAATGAATAATGTCGGTCTTAATTTATTCAATATATCCAAGTTCCACAATTATATTATGGTGAAATCCAACTCAATTAGTGTCTAGATCCATAAATTCCAAGATCTTCTTACAAAGCTGAATTGACTGGATGCAAGTTGTTAGAAAGTTATGAGGTTGCAATCTTAATTGACTCTCTTCCTTCATTCTAGTCAAAATTCTCATGAGAGCTAAATCACAAGCAAAGTGACTTAGCTCTAATGCGGGTCATTAATACGATATATTAGAATTAAAGAATAGCATTGGCTTAATCTCAAGAGTCAACCAAACTTTATATGCAAGATCAACCTAACTAAATCAAATCAAAATAAATTTAAATATTGGAGAAATAACTTCAAAAAGAAGAACCCCTAAAATCAATCAAACCAACTCTCTTCCTCTAAACCTTTTAAAGAGTCAAAACCGACTTAACTAAACCTAAGAATTTGTGGTCAGAAGTCCTACTAGCAGTCTATTAATTATATCATAAATATGGTATCTTTTAAGAATATCCTATTTGAACATTTGAAAGGTAGAGCTATAATGTTAGATTACCTTAAAGTGTAGGAATGCCTAGTTAAGGTAAGTAGATCTAAATTGAAAAGAAATAAAATAGATCCTCAAATGATTATTCAATATGTTGGATGGTGGCCTATCGATTCAGTGACATGCTTGACCTTCGATGATATGACGAACACCGGGGATGACAACATGTCCAACCCCCAATGACATGGCATGAGTTTTCAGCCAAGTACTGACCACTTTTGATCAGCCTTCGAATGACTCTCGCTTTGCTGGGCAATGAACACCCAAGAAATGGGTGTCGAGTAGCCTCTGACCACTCAGAGGTTGGCTCCTATATGAAACCCTGATATCGGCATCCAACAGATCACATCCAAATCTGTCCCACTTTTTTGCCGACCGTTCTGCAATATAGAAGCTGCGGAAAGTTTTTGACATTTGGATCTTGCTCAATTGGCAATCTATTGCAGTAGTAAATATTTCCTCCACTCAAGAAAAGAGGACACTGACTGTCTTCTGACAATCCATAACTTTGATGGCCAATGGCTTGTTAATTTTGGCAAACTTGCCTTCATTAAAAGATAGAAGAGAGAGAAACATAGGGGACCCTCATCTCTGATCTGTCGGACCTCTCTCTCAATCTCTCAGAATACTTAGTTCTCATCTTTTTCTTCCTCTATTCTTCCTATTCGACTGCAACTGACTTAAGCATTGGAGGGTCTTCCATCGAAGAATCTCACTTTTTTCTTTGACATTGAGGGCTTTCTTTATAGGTCTCCAAGAGCCTAGCTCCTCCACTTTCCTCCAGTTCATCCAGGAGATCCGACGACCACAGTCCACATTGAAAAGGCATAACAACACAATCTTTACATAATACTCCTTGGTAGATCAATAGGTTTTTAGTGATATATTCAGAGATAAGAGATATCTTTAACAATTCTCTTATTAAGGTTGGAGATGTTACTTTGAAAATATTTTTTTTCTTTACAAACCATATTCTAAATTCTATTTCATCCAGACTATCCTATTCTTTGATTTCATTATTAATAATCATAACAAATGTGTCTATTCCAAAATCATCGATGATGATTATGTAATTCTTTGCTTATACATTAACGATATCCTAGTCTTTAGAATGTCTTTTAGGATCATATCTAAGATAAAATGATATCTATTAAACAAATTTACTATGAAGATTTAAGTGGAGCTGATGTAATCTTAAGTATGAGGTTAATCAAATCTCCTTAAGGAATAACTCTCTTCCTTGCTTATTTTATTAAAAAAATAATTGAAAAGATTTGTTTCTTTGATCAAAAACTTATATCTACTCCCTATGATCCTAGTGTCCATCTTAAAAGAAAATAGGTGAATCTATTGATCAAATCAGATATGCTCTTATCATTTGATCTCTCCTATAAGTGGTAGATAGGAAAAAACTTAATATTGCCTTGTAGGAAGATTAAATAAATATATCCAAAGTTCTAATCAATCTTATTAGCTTGCTCTACTAAGAGTATTTCAATATCTTGAGTGAACCTTTAATTTTTTTCTATTATACACTAGATATCCTAAGGTAGTAGATGATTATAGTGATGCAAATTGGATTACTAATTCTCTAGATCTCGGCCATTAGTTATCTATTATTTCTTGGTAATGTTGCTATAGTTTAGAAATCTCTCAAGCTCAAAGTATCATAGAGGCTGAGTTGATTACTCTAGATACCACATATACAGAGGTAGAGTAAATTAAAACTCTTATACTAAAGTTGCATTTGGTATTAAAGCAAGTTTCAACCATATCAAATCATTATGATAATAAGAATGTAATTGAATTGATTGATTAGAAAAAAACTAATAAAAAGATGAATTGGCATATTCAACTTTATTACAAATATATAAAATGGAGCAAAAAGGAATGATATATATATATATATATATATTTTGGAATATATCAACTCAAAGGACAACTTGGTAGACCAATTAATGAAGGGTTTATCTAGGATACCCAACCTTTATGACTAAAGATTTTATGAAAGAGATTTAATATAGTAGGAATGAAACTAACCGAGTGATCACATCTGAGCATATTTTTTGTATCTCCTCTTATCTCTATGATGAGTGCTTATATGAGTAAAAAGATAAAGTTAAAAAATTGAGTTATACTTTTAATGGATCCAAGATAGGAAATGTATAGAATATCAGATTACAAATATCTTTGGAGGACTTATCAATATGAGAACCATTGTAAAGTTCCAAATTAGGGATTTAGGTAACCATGACAAATTCTTATGAAATATTAAGATACTAAGCATGAAGCCTTTATTATGTGCAGACTGTATTAAGATCCAATTGATCTGTACTGCATATAATATCTGTAAGTCTGAGATAAGAATTTATTTTAAGGTTTAATCTACTATGACTCCTTCAAATAGATACAACTAGCACTGAATGGGTTCAAATTCATAAGATACTTTACATATTACATAGTATAAGTTGCTCATATTTTTTTCTCAATAATTTTATTAGTTTTTAAAAATGAACCTATCATAGGGGATTGTTGGAAATTTTAATTTCCTTCTAAGAGAAAAGGCTAAGATTTTTAAATGAAAGCTTAATTGTTTTTCTTTCACAAAAATCAAAAATCAAAATCTTATTCTTAATAGTCTGATATCATATACTTAAATGTAGATATACTTATATTTATTAATATTTAGTCTTTCAAACCCAATTGGGCTTCAAGGATGATAAGCCAGTGACCATATGTGTATGCTTGCTCGGCTTAATCAACTGTACTACATATATTGTGTGGTACGGTGAGGCATGGTGAGTTTGCCGGCATAGCATATGCTTGCACAAGATATATATGCATTGCTAGCATATTTTATTATATGCCTTAACCAAATTTAAATTTGAAATTTGATTTCTCACCTACAATCTAAGCATTGCATATCAAGTTTAAATTTGCTTTTGATGAGGAAATCATAACAGAAGCATTATGATAGGGTTGGTTTGAATTTAAATTTGAATTTTGAAAATACTGACCTGTGCCATTATATAAGGTGCTAGTGCTAGCTAGCCATTAAGGCTTCCATTGAGAGAGCCATTTATACATTTATTGGCCTCTTTGGCAGTTACCTGGATTAAACCAATTAAAAGGCTCTAGGTTTCCAACTAATCCGTCTTCCCTCTTCTATTTTTTCAAAAGCTTCCTTACTTTTTCCTTCCTAGATAACTTAGAAAGTCTATTGGATCAGACCCCTATATGCTCATGTTTATCATCGGGGCCTTTGGGCGATGCTTGGTTCATTATACTTTGGAAATTATCTTACCATGAACCTGCACATGGGGGCTGTTGGTGCAGAATTTGATCAACGTCAGATCGAACTGGAGCTGAGAAAGAGGTCGTCGTTGGTGACCTATAAAATAAAGTTTCATCCGGAGTCAGTGGTGGTGGTTTCGGCAGGATCCTCCGATGATTAAGTCAGCTCTTTTGGCCAACAGAAATGGAGTGCTCAGAAAAGTGTTCAACAGAGTTTTGAAAAGGAGAAAAAAGCTTAGAAAAAATGTATTTGGAGGATCTCTTTTTATAAATGGAGCCTGTAGTGGACTGATAGTGATAGCCATATCGTCTGATAGTGGGCCGCTCGGGGCTGTGTGTGGTTTGTTATGGAGAGAAAAGTATTGTCAGACTGATAGTGACAGCCATAACCGTCCGGTAGTGGGCCGCTCGAGGCCGCATGGGATTTGCTACGAAGAGAGAAGTATCATCAGACTAATAGTGACAGCCATAATCGTCCGATAGTGGGCCGCTAGGGACCGCATGGGGTTTGCTATGGAGAGAGAGGTATCGTCTGTAGTGATGTGTCCATTTATCGAGATTTAATAACCAAAGTTTGGAAGAAGCAGGCATTAGTTGGTGAAGAATTTTGATATATATCAATTTCAGAGGAGTTCGAACTCCTAAAGAAAATAGGCTAAAGGGGATCATCTGGAAGAAATACTACTTGAAATCTAAAAGTAATCCACTAGAGGAATTCAGATGAAGTTTGACTAAAGAAGAAGTTTAGAAGGAGTTTGGCTCCTATAGAAATTCGACTGAATGAGAGGTTTGGAAGAAGTTCGGTTCCTGTAGAAATTCGATTGAATGAGAGATCCGAAAGGAGTTCGGCTCCTATAGAAATCCGACTGAAGGAGAAGTCTGAAAGCAGTTGGGCTTCTATAGGAATTCGACTGAAGAAGAAGTCCAGAAGAAGTTTGGCTCCTATAGGAATCTGACTGAAGGAGAGGTTCGAAAGAAGTTTGGCTCATGTAGGAATCTAATTGAAGGAGAGATTCGGAAGAAGTTTGGCTCTTGTAGGTATCCGACTGAAGAAGAAGTTTGGAAGGAGTTCGACTCCTGAAGAAATCCGACTAAAAGAAAAGTTCGGAAGGAGTTCGACTCCTAGAGAAATCCGACGGAAGAAGAAGTCAAGGAGGAGTCCGATTGACGGAGAAGTCTGATCGAAGGAGAAGTCTGGGAAGAGTTCGACTGATGGAGAAGTTCAGAAGGAGTCTGATTGATGGAGAAGTCTAGATGGAGTTCGATCATTGTAGGAGTTCGAAAGAGGTTCGATCACTGGAGGAGTTTGGCTATTTGAAGCAGTGCGGTTGGGGTTCGACCACTGGAGGGAGTCCGAGAGGAGTTCGACCACTGAAGGAGTTCGACCGCTGGAGGAAGAATTTTTAATCGAAGCTCTTCCATGATTATCAGTTGCATTAAACTAAGCATCAGACTGGACTTCAGTGAGAGTGGGGTTTATCCCCAATAATAATTCTCTCACTTTTGAGCTCGAAATTTAAAGGAAGAAAGTACAAAAAAGATGACTATCGAAGTCCTTTTTGGGACTCTGCACTCATTCAGATTGAAGCTCTATAGAGATTTTACCTTCTGTTGAGGTTAAAGAAGATCTTATCTCCTGTTGAGGTCAAAGCTCTTGAAAACTCGGAGGAGATCTTATCTCCAACCGAGGTTGAAGGAGATGTTATCTCCTGTTGATGTTGACGTTGAAGCTTGAAAGAGATCTTATCTTCAATCGAGGTTGAAGAAAATCTTATCTCCTGTTGAGATTGACGTTGAAGCTTGGAGGATCTTATCTCCAATCGAGATTGAAGGAGATCTTATCTCCTGTTGGCATTGAAGTTGAAGCTTAGAAGAGATCTTATCTCCAACCGAGGTTGAAGAAGATCTTATCTCCTATTGAGGTTGATATTGAAGCTTGGAGGAGACTCAGAGGAGATCTTATCTCCAGCCGAGGTTGAAGAAGATCTTATCTCCTATTGAGATTGAAGCTTGAAGGAGATCTTATCTCCAGCCGAGTCGGAGCCTCTCTTCTATGCTCATCTAAAATCAATGAGGCCTTCAACTTTATTCATGTTAGGATGAGATTCTCCTCCTATTCCTAACGAGCTGTAGGAGCACATAAGGACCATTGTCGAAGCCTCTCTTCTCATCTCGTCTAAAATGAACGAGGCATTCGACTTTGTTCATGTTAGGACGAGGTTCTCCTCCTATTTCTAATGGATTGTAGGGGTACATTAGGACCGTTGTCCGGGCTTTTTCTCTCATCTCATCTAAAATTAATGAGGCCTTCGACTTTGCTCATGTTAGGATAAGGTTCTCCTCCTGTTCCTAACGAGCTGTAGGGGCACATTAGGGCCATTGTCAGGGCCTCTCTTCTCACCTCGTCTAAAATGAATGAGGCTTTCGACTTTATTCATGTTAGAATAAGGTTCTCCTCCTGTTCCTAACGGGTTGTAGGGGCACATTAGGGCCATTGTCCGGGCTTCTCCTCTCACCTCGTCTAAAATGAACGAGACCTTTGACTTTGCTCATGTTAGAACGAGATTCTCCTCCTATTCCTAACAGGCTGTAGGGGCACATTAGGACCATTGTCTGGGCTTCTTCTCTCATCTCGTCTAAAATGAATGAGACTTTCGACTTTACTCACGTTAGGATGAGGTTCTCCTCCTATTCCTAATGGACTGTAGGATTACATTAGGGCCATTATCAGGCCTCTCTTTTCACTTCGTCTAAAATGAATGAGGCCTTCGACTTTGCTCACGTTAGGATGAGGTTCTCTTCCTATTTCTAATGGGCTATAGGGACACATAAGAGCCATTGTTAGGGCCTCTCCCCTCTTCCTATCTTAAATAACTAGAGGTCTTCGACTTGCTCATGTTAGGACGAGGTTCTCCTCCTGTTCCTAACATGGCAATAGGAGCATAGATGGGCCATTGAATGGACCTCTCTCCTCCTTCTATCTTAAATAATCGGATGTCTTCGACGTACTCATATTAGGACGAGATTCTCCTTCTATTTCTAACATGACAATAGGGGCACAGATAGGCCATTGAATGGGCCTCTTTCCTTCTTTTGTCTTAAATAATCAGAGGTCTTCGACTTGCTCATGTTAGGATGAGGTTCTCCTCCTTTTTCTAACATGGTAATAGGGGCACAGATGGGCCGTTGAATGAACCTCTCCCCTCCTTCTGTCTTAAATAATTGGAGGTCTTTGACTTGCTCATGTTAGGACGACGTTCTCCTCCTGTTCCTAACATGACAATAGGGGCACAGATGGGCCATTAAATGGGCCTCTTTCCTTCTTCTGTCTTAAATAATCGAAGGTCTTCGACTTGCTCATATTAGGACGAAATTTTCTTTCTATTCCTAACATGATAATAGGGGTACAGATGGGCCATTGAATGGATCTCTCCTCTCCTCCTATCTTAAATTAACATGACAATAGAGGCACAGATGGACCATTGAACGGATCTCTCTCCTCCTCCTATCTTAAATAATCGGAGGTCTTCGACTTGCTCATACTAGGATGAGGTTCTCCTCCTGTTCCTAACATGGCCACTCTTGATCGCTTCTTTCATTCTCAAATTTTCTGAATTCTAAGATCATGGGAGTGTTGTTCCTTCAAGCTCCTTCAGACGATAAGTTCTGGGCTGGATGACCTCCTCTATTTCATATGGATCTTTCCAATTCAGGATAAGCTTTTCCTAGCTCTGAGGCTGGGAGATGGTGGCTTGCCAAAGCACTAAGTCCCCTAGAGATAGTGTTGATGATGCCAAGAGGTAGCCGATCTCCTTGTTGTTCCTTCCTTCTTGGTGGTTCTGGCTGCGGCAATGCCATCGGCCGATCTTCTTTTGCTTCAGGCTGATGTTTAAGGAATCAATCCAACTGGCCTCTCTTGATGAGCTCCTCGATCTTGTCTTGGAGATGAATACATTCTTTAGTATCGTGGCCATGGTCATGATGGTAGAGACAGTATTTACTAGGATTGCGCTTGCCGAGGTGAGTGCGCATCCTTTCAAACCTCGATAATTGCTTCTTGATCTTCATTAATACCTACATTTTTAGAGCATTGAGGGGGGCGTAGTTGTGAAACCTTCTGGGGGAGAACTTCTTTGCATCCTTTCATTGGGGCTTCTTTGACGATAAGCTCAAGGAGGAGTTCGGGCTCGCTTGCACTCAGGAGTCCGTGAACATGGTCGAGCTTCATTCAGCCCTCCATCAGCCATGGGTTTACTAGACTTGTCTGTCTGCCGCTCTCCTATGGCTTCCTCATCTTTCAATTTGAAGGCTTCTTCTGCTCGGGCATATCCTTCAGCCTGAGTTAGTAGATCGGCAAAGTCCCTGGGTACTTCTTCTCCAGAGAGAACAACAAATCATTCTTCTTAAGGCCATCCTTGAGTGCGGCTATTGCAATAGACTGGTCCAAATTCTGGACTTTCAATGTAGCAGTATTAAATCAATTAACATAAGCCCAGATCGATTCTTCCTCCTTCTGCTTGATATTCATTAGGAAATCCAAACCTCGGCGTGGACGTCGGCTGCTAACGAAGTAAGCCACAAACTGATGGCTCATCTAGTCAAAGAAGAAGATCATACCCGACTTCAACACCGAGTACCAATTTCTTACTGCTTCCTTTAAGGTAGATGAAAAAGCTCGTCATAAGATGTCGTCAGTGCACCATGGAGTAGCATCATGGTTCGGAAGACCTCCAGATAATCGACCGGATTAGAGATTCCATTTTAAATTAGGGAAGCTCGAAGTTCGGTAGAATGGGCTCTTGCATAATTTGGGGAGAGAAAGGAGGATCGGTGCATATATCATCATGATGAGTCGGAACGATGTGGTGGAGTTTCTCAATTCATCGATCCATCTTCCATAGTTTTCGATCGAGGATGTCATCTCGATTGTAGATTTTGGAAGGCTTCTAGTTGTAGATG
The DNA here is from genome assembly GCA_006176705.1 of Cocos nucifera. Classification (NCBI taxonomy): domain Eukaryota; kingdom Viridiplantae; phylum Streptophyta; class Magnoliopsida; order Arecales; family Arecaceae; genus Cocos; species Cocos nucifera. Next base: position 221,958 of record QRFJ01001304.1, on the reverse strand, counting down.
GGAAGATCTTTTCTAGAGAAGAATCATGATTCGAACAAGGATCCTCTACTCTCTATTTTTTTTCAGGGGCGACGGATATGCTAGCCTAAGTGCTTCTCCTCAGGATCAATTTCTAACATCCCGATGATGGGTTTCCTAGTGAAATCGCCGTCGGGGGCCATCGCATGGTCTGCACCATCTCGATGAGGTCCTGAATCCACTGCATCAGTAGGTTAAATTGCTTCAAATCTATCATGACCGTCGATGAAGGAGGAGGTTGAAGCACCGGTGCTGGAGTAGGAAAGGATGGATCAGGCTTGGATCTGACGGCAAAAATGGTAGATCTCCAGGTAGTCGCCTTCTTTGGAGGCATTTCTTGGGATTGAAGGAAAGGATGGAGATGGATTTTGGAGAAGAAGATCCACAAGATCGACTCAACACTCCTTTAAGAATAAGGGTACCTTAGAAACAGAGGCCCCTCCTTCTAGTGCCAATTCTATTGGTGTAGAATCTGGTCGACGTCGGATCAAGCTAGAGCTGAGGAAGAGATCATCGTCGGTGACCTACAAAATAAAGTTTCGTTCGAAGTCGGTGGTGGTGGCTCCGACAGGACCCTCCGATGATTAAGTCAGCTCTTTTGGTCAACAGGAATGGAGTGCTTAGGAAAGAGTTCGGCAGAATTTCGAGAAGGAGAAGAGAGCTTAGAGAAAATATATTTAGGAGATCCCTTTTATAGACGGAGCCTGTAACAGACTGATAGCGATAGCCATACCGTTTGGTAGTGGGCTACTTGGGACTGCATGAAATTTGTTATGGAGAGAGAGGTGTTGTCAGACTGATAGTGACAGCCATAACCGTTCGATAGTGGGCCACTCAGGACCGCTCGGAGCCACGTAGGATTTACTACGGAGAGAGAGGCATTGCCAGATTGATAGTGATAGCTATAACCATCCGATAGTGGATCGTGTGGGGTTTGCTACGGAGAGAGAGATGTCGTCTGTAGTGATGTGCTCATTCGTCGAGATTTAATAGCCGAAGTTCGAAGAAAGTAGGCATTGGTTAGTGAAAAACTTTGACATATATCAATTGTAGAGGAGTTCGGACTCCTAAAGAAAAAATGGCTAGAGGGGATCATCTGGGAGGAATACTACTTGAAATCTGAAAGTAATCCGTTGGAGGAATTCAGATAAAGTTTGACTGAAGGAGAGGTCCAGAAGGAGTTCGGCTTCTGTAAGTATCCGACTGAAGGAGAAGTTCAGAAGGAGTTCGGCTCCTGGAGGAATCCGATGGAAGGAGAAGTCAAGGAGGAGTTCGACTGACGGAGAAGTCCGACCGAAGAAGAAGTTTGGGAAGAGTTCAACTGATGGAGAAGTCCAAAAGAAGTCTGGCTAATGGAGAAGTCCGGATAGAGTTCGGTCGCTGTAGGAGTTCGAAAGAGATTCGGACACTGGAGGAGTTTGGCTATTTGAAGGAGTTCGGCCGCTGGAGGGAGTCCGGAAGGGATTCGGCCGTTGGAGGAGTTTGGCTGGGGTTCGACCGTTGGAGAAAAAATTCTCGATCGAAGTTCTTCCGTGATTACCAGTTGTATTAGGCTAAGCATCAGACTGAATTTCGATGGGAGCGGAGTTTATCTCTAATAGGGACAAAATTCATTTGTAAGATAATGTGTTCACACACCACATTCCATTTATTTTCAATATTTATCTTACCATTAATTTTTGAAATTACTCTTTTATATATTTATTGGTAATTTTTAGGAACACACCTCCAATATAATCTTGGCTTACATTTGTGATGTGCATGGCAAACTATATACGCGCTTATACAGCTAATATTTAGGTAAATCAGTTTCGCTTCAAGATAAGCTCAAACCCCATAGCCGAGGGGAGAAAAAGAAGCCTGTTTGTGTAATGATATTATTGGTAAAGCCCACCAACATCAGTAACACTCTGTCCACCAACCTTTCGATAAGTACCTTAACCATGAGTCACCTAACAAATGCCAAGCCAGCCACCAATATGGGTCCCACATACATATATTAAAATTTTAAACAACCCACCCGCATAATTACAACGCCAAACAAGCACTACTAAGGATTTTCCAAAAATCAAATATATATTATCTACCAAAATAAATATAAAATGTATCTCCAAACTGATTGATTGGTTAAGTCATTGCATCATCAATTCACCATATTATAAGACAATCATAATTAGAATCTATGATTACAACATAACAATAAGATATGTCATCTGTATTTATGTATTTAAAATAATCATATCATTTAATTTATCTAATTATTGCTTAAAGTAGAAACATCTAATCTATCCTTTCTCATCACTTGGTAATCAGCGGTCCACCCACCAAATTAGCGAGCGCTCGCTCAGATCTATCCCCTCCCCTCCACCGAAATCCTGTCCCCATCTCGCCCACAACCGTCCAAATCGCTCCGATGCCCCACCAGCCAGCCACGGCGCCGGCTACACTTTATTTTATCACGCCGGCGAACACAACACACGGCGGACTTTAATGTTCGTGTATGCAGACACGAATTCCAGATTGCTACGTGTACCAATGGGAGTGGAAGGAGCCGCTAAATTTCCGCGGGAAGCTGGAGACGACCCGCGTCCTCTGCGAGCACTAAACTCCGCTCTCGAGATATACTCGTTTCCACTCCGGTCGTCTCCACTTCCCACGCCGTCTCCACCATTTCGGCCCCCCTTCTTCTAATCTCGCCCCACGATACCTCCTCCGTCCGATCCCCATCCGACGGCCTTCCTTTCGCCCCCAAGCCCCGCTCCGCCGGAGAGGCGACGACTCCTCTCGGCCGGCGCCTATAAATAGCGGAGAGAGAGGATGGATCGGAGGAGAGCGGGGAGCCCGGTGTACGGGCGGCAGAGGAGCGGGGGGTCGAGCAGCACGGGTTCGTCGTCGCCGGGGATGTCGCCGGCGCACCACCGGTCGGCGTCGGCGTCCGGGCTGTCCAGCGTCAGGAGGACGCAGAACGTGGCGGCCAAGGCCGCCGCTGCGCGACTCGCGCAGGTGATGGCGTCGCAGAGCGCCGCCGGCGATGATGACGAGGACGAGGATGACATCCCCTCAGCAGCCAGTGGCGTCGGATTCCGGTACGGCGTGTCGCGGCCGGCTGCCAGCAGTAATGGCAGCAGCGGCGGCAGTGGTGCTTCTTTGCTCGGGAGGTCGACTAGATCTCCCTCGCCTGCGGTAAGTTCGCAACTTTTGAGCGTTTCTTTTGAGAAAAATTTGGGGAAAGATTTTTTTTAAAAAATTTTATTTATAGATTTGCCTTCAACTTAGCGAGCAAACTGATTTAGGTACCATGCTACTGTGTTTTTCTTAGCATCAAGTTTGCTTGTTAACAAGATTTGATTTCTTAATTTGAAAATTTTCAGTTCTTACAGTTCTTTTGGAAATGGGAATTGCAAGATTTCTGGCAGTGGTTTGATATTATGATATCTTTTTTCATTATTTGATATTTTTGCTCCGTGGACATGAAAATGGCCGATCTATTATGGATATGATTTTTAAGGGCAAAATATTGTCTCTTAAATTGTTGATTGTTGAAGTTCTGCTGCTTTTTTGGTAAACGAAGTTCTGCTGCTTACACGTTACATCCTGAACTACAATTTAAGATGAAGGGGACCTGATCTAATTGAATAACTAGTTGAATTGAAATCATGCGCAAATTATTGCAGTAGTCTAAATATTGGATGTAATGAAGATAATATTTGCACCAGGTATTGGTTTTATCCCTAATATCTGTTATGTGCTAGCCTTAAAAAAAAAAAAGGTTCCCCCTTTCCAATAAGAGAATTACTGCTCTTGGATTTGATGTAATGCTTATTAAAGTTTGTTATTAAGGATGCTTGTAGGCAAAATTTATTTAACCTTAATAATATTGTTTTAAAGTTGTTATCTTTGTTGCCAATGGATCAAACAATTGCTGCAGATGGTAGAAGTCAATCTGTTGCAAGTATATTTTGTAAATTGGTTGTTTGCTAATTTGATTTTGTGACCTTTTGATTAGTTAGGTCGGAACTTTGTAGAGCATACTCCAGCAGTCCGCTCTACATCAGCAGGAAGGCCATCAGTTTCTGTTCGTCCAGCACCATTAGCGCCCCCAAATAAAACAACTCTGAGGACCCCTTCACCTGTTCCAAGAATTGAACCTCCAAATGACAGGCGCAGAGAGAAGAGGTGATGTCTTTTTTTATTCACACATTGCAAACGGTAATAGTTGCCAGATGTTTTAGTTGCAGCCTGTGTATGTTGGACTGCTAGTAGGATGATGATTGTTAAGTTACACACATCTTCTTGCATGTTTAGATGCCTCTTGTGTTTGTATGCACTCTTAAGTCTCTAGTGAAAGTTTAGTTTCACTGTCCTTCTTGATAGTATGATCTTCAATATACCAACCTTCCACAAGGAAGTGGAACCATAGATCTGTTCTTGTTCATTCTTTCCCATAGCTGTGATGTTTTTCAAGGATTATAGCTCTTTTACTGTTCATTTATGAACAGATATGCAGGTAGAATGAAAATCATTTTTTAGTATATCTGTACATGGGGAAAGGAAAGCTCATTGTTCTTTAAACTGTAACTAGGAGCCATCTTTTATTTCTTTGACATCATTTGTATCTATTTGCATGTAGAACATGTTATTCTGCATCTCTTCACTATTGAATGTTGATGTTGCACTTATCTGTACATGTCAGTGCCAGTATTTATATTTTGTTCATACATCTGTTTCTCTGGGCACTGTGCATGAATGCTTTGACATTCATATATTTATAGTTTTCTTATGGTAATACAGATTGGTAAGTCTTCCATTCATCAAGTATTTGTAGGTTCCAAATTACATATGAGCTGATTAAACATGCTACAGGTTTCCAGCAGATATGGGACATCGGAAATCAAGGGAAACAGGACTTCAGCGCGAGGCTTCTGTACTTCAAGATGAGGTATGTATAGAAGTCTATGAACCCATCTTTTGGTCATGATCTATGAAACTAGTTGCTGATAAATAATGGCTGATGATTCCATTTGGCCTTTTGTTCATCCTGCAGCTTGATATGCTGCAAGAAGAGAATGAGAATATTCTTGAAAAGGTACTCTATCCTTCTATATCATAAAAGTAAACTCTTTTCTTTGTATGAGGCATTAAAGCACACCATTAATATTTGTTGACCAGTTGCGGCTTGCAGAAGAGAGATGTGAGGAAGCAGAGGCTCGGGCCAAGGAGCTTGAGAAACAGGTCACTTTTTAATTTTGTTCTTGATCTTATTTATTTCTGATATGCTAATGAGAGACTGTGGATGTTATCTATGACCTCTTGGTCATTAAGTAATTAGATATTTATATTGGTAGGCCTCATTTGTCTCATGCATTCTACCCAATGGGTCTTCTTTTACGGGATCACATTGGCATGTTATCAGGCAAGCAGATATACAATCAAAGATGTTAGTTGAAGTTTTAGCATCAAAGAGAATTATTTTTTCATTCTCAAAAAAAAAAAGGATTCACTTCTCATTATTTTAATGTGGGTAATCAATCCCATATAAATATACAAAAGGATGATCTTCTTAAAAGATCAAATCCTAGATAAACCCCATGAACTAAGGGATAAGATCAAATCCCATGAACTAAGGGATAAGATCAAATCATTTTAAATAAGGGATAATTAAATATGGTTATAGTGAATAAGGAAAGAGAGGATAACAGTGAATAAAGAGAAAAAGGAAGGATAGAGAACTATACAAATAATAAAAGAGAAAGAAATACTGAAAAATAATACAATCACTCATCTTCCAACACTCCCCTTCAAGTTGGCGCACAGATGTCAAGCAAGCCAGCCCAACTTGCCAATGAGAAAATTGAAAAGATGAGAGGACAATTTGTTTTTAAGTATATCGGCCATTTGTTGCGAAGTGGGAACAAATGGCATGCAAATAACTCCGTCTTCAAGCTTCTTCTTGATGAATGCAAATAACTCCATCTTCAAGCTTCTTCTTGATGAAATGCTGGTCAATCTCCACATGTTTGGTCCGGTCAATGCTGAATTTAATTATAAGCAATATTGATTGTTATCATAGTACAACTTCATAGGCAAATTTATAGGAAGATGTAATTCACCCAGTAACTCACAAACACCATTTGCCATGGCTCTGTATTCGGCTTCAGCATTGTTCTTAGATACAACATTCTGCTTCTAGCTCCTCCAAGTAACTAGATTTTTCCAAACATAAGTATAGTAGCTAGTGGTGGATTTTCGGTCGATTGACGAACCTGCCTAATCATCATCCATAAAAACTTCTATATTCTTCTGAGAATGTTTTTGGAAAAACAAACCCTTCGCAAGGGAACTCTTTAAGTACCGCAAGATCTTATACACTGCATCAAGATGTGTTTTCCGAGGAGAATGTATAAATTGATTTACTCTACTCACAGCAAATGCAATGTCAAGTCTTGTATGAGAAAAGTAAATCAGCTTTTCCACTAGCCTATAATATTTGAAAGTGTCAACCTCGTCTTTTTCATAGTCTCCAAATTTGACATTAAAGTTAATGGGAGTATTTGTAGGTCTACATCCACTCATTCTAGTTTCTTTGAGGAGATCCATAATGTATTACCTCTGATCCATTGCTAGCCCTTTCTGAGAGCGAGCGAATTCCATTCCAAGAAAGTATTTGACCGGTCCCAAGTCTTTGATTTTAAACTTCCTAGCCAAGCTCCTCTTCAATCGTTCTATCTCTATAACATCATCACCAGATAGGGTGATATCATCTACATACACAATGAGAACAGTAGTCTTCTTGCTCTCTCCATGCTTGTAGAACATGGTATGATCTATGGTTATTGCCCAAGGATGGCTATCCAAGAGGGGGATGAATTGGGTACTTATAAAATTTTAGCCAAATCTGAAATCTAATCAATAATGTGCTTCAATTTAAACTTATTTGGGTGATTGTAATATGATCAATATATACAGCAACAAAATCAAAGTATAAATAAAACTATGTAAGAATTAAGCTAGTGCGCAAGTAAATAAAATAAGAAGGCACAACAAATACACGAAATTTATAGTGGTTCGGAGCAATCCGCTCCTACGTCTACTCTCCAAGCCTTCCTTGGAAATTCTACCATAATCCTTCCTTGATTACAGTGTGTTTTCCGGGCTCACAAACAAACCCAGTTGGTTTTCAATAGGAGCACCAACCAAAATCTTACACCATTAGTTTTTCGGGCTCATTAACAATTTAGTTGGTTTTAACCCTAGCTCACCAACCACAATCATACAATGATTATTTTTTCAGGCTAACAACCAACTTCGATTGGTTTTAACCTTGGCTCACCAATCAAATCATACAATGTCCAATTATGGGCTTGGATTGGCCTTTACCTCAAGTTTCTTTCCCCCAAAGAAACTTGTAAAGAAAACAAAACACAATTTCAATGCAAAAGAAATAGAAAATAAAAATTCTTTAAAGCATGGAGAAGGAGCTAAATGATTGATCTTTGGAAACTTGATTTCTCTTTAATCAATGCTTGAGAGGTATTGGAGAAGATCGCTCTTGGAAAGCCCTCAATTTTGTGCACTCTATCCTTCTCTTTTTTTCTTTTTCAAAGATATTCAATAATCCTCTCGTAGTTTGAAGATTTTCTCTCTTTAATCTATTTTCTTACTTTCTCCATTGAGTCTCTAGCCTTTTATATGTTTTAAAGTAGCTGGAGAATGAGTTTTGATCGTTGGAACTTTTAGAATAGCCGTTGGGAGTCATTATGGACAAAAAGTTGAAGTTCTAAAAAACTAGCCGTTACAGTCATTGGATTGTCTCAGTTTTTCACTGAGTTGGCTCAGTTTTCAGTTGGGTCGGTTCAGTATCAGTAGATTTCAAAAATTAGTTTTCTATTTTTTTTATTTACTGAGACTGGGTCGACTAAGTTTTTTATTGAGCCGACTAAGTACTGGGTCAGCTCGGTTTTTCACTGAGCCAGCTCAATCCTCTGCTTTCAAAAATTCTATTTCAAAAATTATGCATATTTTTCTGCATGAATGGCTTTTTGTCTTCAACTTTTGAGGGCTTCTTCCATCTTGATTTTTATGGTCTTTTCCACCATTAAGGCTTCCAAAAATTTCTTATTTGAGCTTTATTTGAGCATTTGAAATCATTCTTTTTTTTGACTTTTCTTCTTTTGAGGGGATTTCTTCTATGGATAATTCTTCATTTTAAGCACTTAAAAAATCTTATATACATTCTTGAAACACATGATTAGTATTATTTATACTCAACATTTTGGAATCATCAAAATCAATCTTAGGGTCAACAATCTCTCCATTTTTGATGATGACAAAATCTTGAGTATATGCGTAATAAAAAAAAAATGTCTCAATTCATTTTGTCAAAATATATTATGAAGTATCATAAAGTATAGATTAAACACATAAATGAGTATTTCATGAATATTCTCAATTAATCTTTTGGTTCATTGTACATAATTAATTCATTGCACATATTTTATATACTCATTCAAGTTTATGTCTCAATTCAAATTGATGAGTATTAAGGTTTCAAGTATCAAATTTATTGAGTTTCTTAAGTATCAATTCTTTAAGCATATACTCAATATTCCTCTCCCCCATTTTGATAGCATCAAAAAGCTCATGAAAAGGATGAAGAAAAATTATCAAGATTAATAATATAAATGCATCAAAGTAAGAGATGTATCAAGTTCAGAAAATCAATTTAAATAAATCATCTCTCTTTTGAAAATTTATCCTTCCACTTAAAATAAGTTTAAAATATTTATTTTAATTTCAAAAATTAAATATTAAAGGCTCTTCTTTTTGAATGAATATAATTTTTAATCAGATTTTTAAATATATACTTTTATGCTCTGTTTGGTAAGAAGGATGGATTGAAGGAAGGATGGATGAAGGAGGAAGGATGGATGAAAGAGTGGATGGATGCCATCCTTCCTTTCATATGTTTGGTGAAACATGAGAAGATGGATAGAAGTGATTTCTTCGTCTGTTTGGTATAGAAGGAATGAAAGGAAGGATGGATGATATTTATATAATATTTTTACTAAACTATCCTTTGAAAAAATTATTACTATTATCAATTTATAATACTAATTGATATTAAATAAGTAAACAATATATAAACTTATAATCATTATAATCTATAATTATGTAAATATTTAATTTTAATTTAATTTAATATAATAAATAATTTATAATTAAATTATTAATGAGTTAATTATATAAATAATTAGTTAATTTATAATTTAATTTAATAATTAATTTCATTAATAATATAAATAACTAGTTAATTTATAATATAATTTAATAATTAATTAATATTATACAAATAATTAATTAAAAATAATAAATAAAAATAGAGAAATTGAACATAATTCTAGTTATTTAATTATAATTATTAAAATTATATACTAAAATTAAAATAATTAGTAATAAAATTTAATAGTATATGATTAATAGTATATATAAAAATAATATGAATGAAAAAGTAAAGAAATATTATAGTTTTGTCAAAAAAAATTAATGAGGGATAATTTTGTTTATGCAAAAATTCATCCATCAATGCTCTATCTATCCTTCATCCTCCTAATTTGGGAGGATGCAAATTGGTGGACCAGGATGGATGGAGAATCTTATTTTTTCATCCATCCTCTCTGTAACATTTTGAACCAAACGATGGATGGAAGCCATCCATCCTTTCAACCTCATCCATTCTCTCTCTCATGATCCTAACCAAACACAGGGTTAAGCTTTAAGAGAAATAGAGCTTTTCAAAAGATTTAAATACAAAATCAAGCAGAATATGTACTTTAATATTCAATCTTTCATTTTCTTAAGAAATTTCAGTCAATTAAGTTCGAAAAAGATATGCATTGAAAATATATCGAACAAATCAACGATAGTATCAGAGCAAAAGTAATTTTACAATGATTTTTAAATACATATTAAAAGTTCTGTATTATATTTAGATTTTCAAATGAATTTCAAAAATGGATTTAGAAATTTATTTCTTGGAGTAGGAGTATGCTTTAAATTTATTTTGACTCCAACTAATTATCTAAAATTAAGATTGAGCAATCAAATCATGTAAGTTAATTTTGATGATTACATGAAAGCTTAAATTGAGAACACTATAAAATAATTGGTTGAGAATCATTCAATTTTCTTAATTTTCAATCAAAGCTAGATAATATTCAACAAATATCTCTCTCCCCATTTTTAAGAGTAAATGCCAGAAAATTCATCATAAAATATTCTCTTTTTGAATAGTTAGATGAATCAAAAATATTTCTTCCCCTTTTTTTTCAAGTTAAGCATCTTTAATTGATACTAAATTAATCTTTAATTAATACCAATTTAGTAATTAATTCATCTTAAATGAATTCTTCCCCTTACCTTTGCAAATAAAGGCATTTTCAATTAAATGGTCTTTTAAGATAAAATTATTTTCTTAAGTATTTTCTTCCTCTTTTGTAAAAATATAATGTGGGTTTTATATTCAAATTCAGATCAAGAAACATATTCAATGTAAGTACCAATAAATCATCAAAATCAATTAGTTATTTTAAATAAATTCAGAAAATATTGATAGTATGATGTAGAGAAAAGTTTAGCTTTTACCAAACAATATCATCCATCCATTTTCATTTCCAAGGCATCCATCAAAAGAATTTCTCTTTTTATTTCATTGGATCCTTGGTGTATTTGCATAAATTAATTTATAATTTTTGATCCCCAAGCTTTTTTAGGTCCATTGGAGTTAGTGCTCAAGGTTCTTTTTGGAACTCAAATCTGCCTAACCAAAGTATGGCCAATTCTTTTAAAATTATGTTCTGAAATTTTATGGCCTACTTTGTTGCATTTAAAGCAAACTATAGAATGATTTTTAGAATAAGCTTTGGTAAATATGTTGTTCACAAATTTCTATTTTCTTAATGAATTATAGCAAATTCTAGCTTTATCAAAAATAGCTTTTTGGTTGATTAAAATAGATTGAAGCTTTTGAGAGCCAATTGTAAACTTGTTAAGCATAGGCTTCAATCTTTCAATCTCTTTTCTTAGATTGGCATTTTCTTTCCAAAGAGATTTTTTTCTTTTAGCAAGTTTTCTTTTTTTTTTAATATAAAGTTTTGATTTTTCAAATTCCATTTTTAGCTTAATGTTTTCTTCAACCAAAAATTTTTCAGATTTAAGAAGTACTTCTTTTTCTTTAGTCAAAGCATTCTTTTCTTTCAAAATATCTTTTTTTTCATTCAATAATTTACTCTTTTCATCATCCAAAAGAAGATTAAACTTTTTGAGCTCTTTATTCTTCAGCTTTATCTTTTTGAATTTAATCATTAAATCATTAAAAGCTTCATATAATTCATCAAAGGTAAATTTGGAAGAGTTATTAATGTTTACCTCATCGTCATTAGTCATGAGATAAAGATTTGTAATACATTCTTCCTCTTTATTCATCAAGCATAATTTGTCAACTTTTTGCTCTTTTCTTTTATCTTTCTTTTCTTTGCTTTGCTTCTCCTTAATTGAAGCTTTCTTCTTCCTTTGTTTCTTGTTCTTGTTCTTCTTTTTATTCTCATGAGCTACGAGTCAAAACTTGGGGTTAGCTTCCTTGTTTTCTTGGAAGTTTGATGTTTCTTTTTGATTTTCTCCCTCATAGGTTGCTTTCAATTGATCCCAAATTTGTTTTGCTGAAATACATAAAGAAATTGCATTAAATTCATTTATATTCAATGAACAATAAAGTATATTTATAGCTTTAGTATTTAGTTGGTTCATTTCTTTATCATACTCAAACAATGCTTTGTGGGTGTGTGAGCAATCAACAATAATTTTTTATAAATTATAGTCACGTGCTTATACGAATATTTTCATCCTAGCTTTCTAATAGGTAAAATTTGAGCCATTAAAAAGTGGGGGTCTATCTATTGAATGGCCTTCATTAAAAAGAGATTCTATTTTGAGTTGCTAATGTCTTTAGCTCTTGACCGTTAGGTCAACAACTAATAACAGAGCACCTGCTTTGATACCATTTGTTGCTCAGAGATAGCAACCTAAGAGGATGGGGTGAATTGGGTACTTAAAAAATTTTAGTCAAATCTGAAATCTAATCAATAATGTGCTTCAATTTAAACTTATTTGAGTGATTGTAATATGATCAATATATACAGCAGCAAAATCAAAGTATAAATAAAATTATGTAAGAATTAAGCTAGTGCAAAGTAAGTAAAGCAAGTAAACAAAATAAGAAGGCACAACAAACACACGAAATTTATAGTGGTTCGGAGCAACCCACTCCTATATCCACTTCCCAAACTATTCTTGGAAATTTTACTATAATCCTTCCTTGATTATAGTGTATTTGTTTTTCTTGACTCAAACAAATCCAGTTGATTTTCAACAGGAGCACCAATCAAAATCTTACACCGTTAGTTTTTCGGGCTCACTAACAACCTAGTTGGTTTTAATCTTTGCTTACTAACTACAACCATATAATGATTGTTTTTTCGGGCTAACAATCAACCCCGATTGGTTTTAACTTTGGCTCACTAATCAAACTATACAATGTCCAATTACGGGCTTGGACCGACCTTTATCTCAAGTTTCTTTCCTAAAAAAAAACTTGTAAAAAAAATAAAATACAATTTCAATACAAAAAAATAGAAAATAAAAACTCTTTAAAGTACGGAGGAGCTGAATGATTGATCTTTTGAAGCTTGATTTATCTTTAATCAATGCTTGAGAGGATGTTGAGGATGTTGGAGAAGATCGCTCTTGGAAAGCCTTCAATTATGTGCACTTTATCCCTCTCTTTTTCCCTTTCTCAATGATATTCAATAACCCTCTCTTAGTTTGAAGATTTTCTGTCTTAAATCCACTTCCTTACCATCCCTATTGAGTCTCTAGCTTTTTATATGCTTTAAAGTGGTTGGAGAATGAGTTTTAACCATTGGAACCCTTAGAATAGCCGTTGGGAGTCGTTGTGGACAAAAAGTTAAAGTTCTGAAAAACTAGCAGTTACAGTCACTGGGTCGGCTCAGTTTTTTACTGAGTCGGCTCAGTTTTCAGCTAGGTTGGCTCAGTATTAGTAGATTTCAAAAATCAACTTTTTGTTTTTTCTGTTCATTGAGATTGGATCGACTAAGTTTTTTATTGAGCTAAGCATTAGGTCAGCTCAGTTTTTTACTGGGTCAGCTCAGTCCTTAGCCTTCAAAAATTCTGTTTCAAAAATTCTGCATATTTTTCTGCATGAATAGCTTTTTGTCTTCAACTATTGAGGACTTCTTCCATCTTGATTTTTATGGTCTTTCCCACCATTAAGATTTCTAAAAACTTCTTGTTTGAGCTTTATTTGAGCATTTGAAATCATTTTTTTCTTTGACTTTTTTTCTTTTGAGGGGATTTCTTCTATGGATAATTTTTTTCATTTTAAGCACTTGAAAAGTCCTATATATATTCTTGAAACACGTGATTAGTATCGTTTATACTCAATGTTTTGGAATCATCAAAATCAATCTTAAGATCAACAATAGTATAATTTGATTGTGCTTGGCAATATCCTTGATTCTTCATCAATTTAGTAAATCTGTCGAACAAGGCCCTTGGAGACTGTTTAAGCCCATATAAAGACTTCTTGAATCTACAAACTTGGGATCCAAACTCTATAGCAAATTTGGGAGGTGTAGCCATATAAACTTCCTCTTCCAAATCCCCATTCAAAAAAGTATTCTTAATGTCCAGATGCTATAACAGCAAATCGAGGTTAACAGCTAATGAGAATAACATCCTTACAGTGTTAAGTTTGGCCATAGGTGCAAAGATAAGTCCTTTTGCCACTAACCCCGCCTTATACCTTTCAAGAGAGCCATTGGACTTGTATTTAACAGCGAATAGCCACTTACAACCCACTATCTTCTTCCCTCTAGGGAGATCCACTACTTCCCAAGTCCTTTCCTTCTCAAATGCCCGCATCTCTTCTAACACAGCTTCTCTCCACTCTGGAACTCGTAAAGCATTCTGCACAGTTGTTGGAATCCCCACCAGAGAAAGGTGAGAGGAAAAAGCTGAAAAAGATGGTGATAGATTAGCATAGGACACATATTTGGACATTGGATATTTAGTACATGTTCTAATTTTCTTACAAACAACAATGGAAAGATTTAAATCATTAGGTACAAGCTGAAAATTGGAATTAGAATCAGAATTGGAATTAGAATTATCTAAAGAATCTCGGTCAAGCTCCGATTCAGACTCATGACTATGAAAAGAAGCCTCGGACTCCTTTCCTTGAAGAACATTCTTTCTAGAGTAGATTTTTCCAAAGCGCCTGTCTAAGATTACTTCTTTTTCATTCTGATCATGAATATGTGGTGAGACCATAGGTGGACCTTCAAGCTCTTCAAAATTTAAAATATTTGAAGAATTTTTATCACTGTGTTGCAGAATTTTCACTTTTAGCATTATTTTGTTGGTCTGAATTTTCATATTCAAAAACAATTTTATTTTCGGATGCAAGTGTACGGACATCCACACGATTGGGAATAAAGGAAAAAATAAATTTATTTTCAAAGATGCTGGAATTTCTTACATTCTCTCTCTCTCTCTCTCTCTCTCTCTCTCTCTCTCTCCCTCCCCTGAAGATGAGAGTTAAAATATGGAGTTTTTTCAAAAAAGGAAACATCCATTGTTGCAAAAAAAAAATATTTAGAAATGGGGTCATAGCATCTATACCCTTTTTGGGTATGTGTATATCCCATAAATACACACTTAATGGCCCTTGGGTCAAGTTTTCTACGGTTTTGGTCACGATTATGGACATAAACCGTATAACTAAACAGCTGAATAGGTAGCCCAGAGGGTATTCTAGAGTTAGGAAAATCTTTTGTAAAAACATGCAAGGGAGTTTTGAAATTCAAAATTTTTGATGGTATGGATGCATGGCTGTAAGAATTGCTTTACCCCAAAGATAGTTAGGTACATTAGTTGAAAAAAGGGCTCTAGCAATTTTCAAAAGATGTCTATTTTTTCTTTTCGCAATCCCATTTTGTTGTAAGGTATTAGTACAAGAACTCTAGTGAACAATATCCTTTTCCAAGAAAAATTGCCCTAAAGTTGAGTTAAAAAATTTCTATGCCATAGTCACTCCAAAATATCTGAATTTTTTTGGTTAAATTGAGTGTGAACCATCAAGTAAAAATTTTTAAAAATTTCAGCAACTTTGGATTTTTCTTTTAGAAGGTATACCCAACTGATTCTAATATGGTCATCAATGAAAGATACAGACCATTCTTTTTTCGAAATCGTTGGGATCCTTGAGGGTCCCCACACGTCACTATGGACTAAAGAAAAAGGTTGTAATGGTCTATATAGTTGTGAAGGAAAAACAGCCTTGTGTAAGTTTGCCAAAGTGCAAATTTCATATTTAAATGAAGAAGGATCTTTATTCAAAAATAAATTTGGGTACAATAGTTTTAAATAATGAAAACTTGGGTGGCCTAGTCTATAGTGCCACAATATTATTTTATGATCAGTAAAAAAAGAAACAGATTCTAGACAGGTATCCTAAACGAGATTACTAGGTCGTGATCCATCTTCAAGAAAGTAAAGTTCTCTTTCTCTAGCAATGCCAATTGTCCTCGTTGTTGCCATATCCTAAAATTCACAATGAGAATGGTGAAAAAAAGCACAGCAATTTATGTCATATGTAAGTTTACTGATGGACAATAAATTACAGAATAATTTGGGAACATGAAGGACATTGTGAAGGATCAGCGTAGGTGAAACAATGGCCGAACCCTTTCCAGCAATTGTCGAAAAAGATCCATCAGCGATTTTTATCTTTTGATTGCCTGTTCAAGGACTGTAAGAGGAAAATAACTGAGAGCAACTAGTCATATGATTAGTTGCTTTAGAGTCAATAATCCAAGGATTTTGAAACTCAAGGATAATATTGGATTAAGTAACTGAGTTACCTTGATGGGCTAGAGAACAAGAGAGACTTGTGGAAAATTGTGAAGATTTTAACAACTGAAGCAGTTGCTCCATTTATTCCTTCGTGAAGGTGGCCAAGTCAGATTCGATCGATTGCTCTTGAGTCTCATTTATGGTGGTTTGAAGAGCTCTCCCACCTGACTTCTTCTTCTGATTGGGAGGCTTGCCGTGGAGATGCCAGCAAGTCTCTCGAGTATGCCTCGGCTTCCTGCAGTGGTCACACCAAGATCTTTTTTTCTTTTCTCCTTCTATCTTTGATTTCTTCGCAACAAGAGCTGAACTTTCAGCTCCGAAAGTAGTGCGAGCCGAGGATGAATGTAACATAACTTCGACTCTCTTCTAGCCGGATCTCAGAGAATACTTTCCTAATAGAGGGGAGCGATTTCTGACTCAAAATTCTTCCTTTGGTCTTATCAAATTTTTGGTTTACACCAGCCAAGAATATATACATTCGATCAGTATCTTCACTCTTCTTGTACCTTGCACATTTCTTGGGATCCTTCAACTCGATCGTGGGATATAAGTCTAACTCCGGCCAAAATGTTACCATCTCATTGTAGTAGTTGGTGACATCTTGAGCTTGTGTTGAGCGCCACAGCTTGGACTTCAACTCAAAAGTTTGGGAATAATTTTTCCGATCAGAGTAGGTTCCTTTAACAACATCCCATATCTCCTTTGCTGTCGAGAGAAAAAGGTAAGTCTTGGCAATGGTTGGTTTCATAGAATTGAGTAGCCATGCCATTATCAAGGTGTTCTCAGTAGTCCAAGTCTGATAACTCGAATCAATTTCAGCAGGCTTTTTGATGCTTCCTGTCAGATAACCAAATTTTGCTCAACCTTTCACAACCAACTTGACTGATTGAGACCATTCTAAATAGTTGGAACTATTCAATTTTGTATGAATGGTAAGAGGAAGGACAGTTCCAGTAGAATAATCTACCTCGGGAAGTGTGCTAGTGATAGTATT
The DNA here is from genome assembly GCA_006176705.1 of Cocos nucifera. NCBI lineage: Eukaryota > Viridiplantae > Streptophyta > Magnoliopsida > Arecales > Arecaceae > Cocos > Cocos nucifera. Next base: position 204,959 of record QRFJ01001304.1, on the reverse strand, counting down.
ATTTCTTTCTGTTATTGCTTCGGAGGTAGTCTCTTGTCTCCAATTGAACTAGTCATAGTTGTCTTTACCATCTTCGATTAGGAATTTTGGTAGAATCCAGATCTGATTGCAATTTAAAAAAAATCAGAGATGATCAGTAGCTGCAACTAAAGCCAGCAGAGGCTGGACATTAGATAATCGGTGGCGGCTAGACCTATAATAGGTTTGAACGGTGGCGGTTGGTGGGTTTTTTTGGGGGGATGACTAGGATGGAGCACGGCTAGGGTTCGCCGGCTCTGATACCATGAGAAAAAAAAGCATTCACTTCTCATTATTTTAATGTGGGTAATCAATTCCATACAAATATATAAAAGGATGATCTTCTTAAGAGATCAAATCTTAAATAAATCCGATAAAATAAGAGACAAGATCAAATCCTTTTAAATAAGGGATAATTAAATATGGTTACGGTAAATAAGGAAAGAGAGGATAACAATGAATAAAGAAAAAAAGGAAGAATAGGGAACTATACAAATAATAAAAGAGAAAGCAATACTGAAAAATAATACAACCACTCATCTTCCAACACATTCTTTAATACTGTGCATGGCATGTGCAAGATTATAGTGTGTGAAAACTAACAGCTCTGGAAGCTTCCCAAGCAAAGTGCTGTATCACGTTTAACCCTTTGGAACCCATATCTCTCTTTGATGTTCAGTAAGGCTCTCTCTTTTTGTTCTCAAGGCTTGGGGCGTGGTATTTGTCTCCAGCCAAGCATAAACAAAACTGTCCCCCACTCGGAATCCACTAGTCGATCGTAAGGTATTGAGAGGGCAATCATGGTCCATGTTGCACTAGGTGCTTATCTTGCCTTCTCTCTAGGATCAGCTGTTAGATTTTGTAGAACTAGTATTTTATGCAAAATGATGTTGTTTGGTCATCTTGCTTTGCCATTTTGCTGGTTCCTTTGGAACTATTCAAATATGCATCAATTCAGGACTCCTACTTATTTATCCGTTTGTAGAAAGCTAGGCCTTCTTTAAGTGATTTTGGGCATATTGATACTGTGGTATGGTGTCATGATGGCGTGAATGTTGCTTTTGCATAATTTAGATTTTGAAAAAAAAAAGAGAGGTATGGTAGAGATGTTGTTCTAATGTTTTCTTCTCCAAATATGTACCAGGACAGGTTCAAACAGAAAGTATGTGAAGTGAGTGTTGAAACAGGGTGAATCTATTTTCTTGTAGATTAGGAAGAAACAGAATGCTGAGTGATCAGGAGATAGGCAAGTTAAAGTGGTAAAGAGAGTGACAAATGTTTCATAATCTTTCATCAGAAAGACATTTGTTTCAAAATTAGATTTCTGATTTAATCAGTCACAGCTTGGGTGTTGAAGGGTCAACCATTAGATGAAGAAATGAGAAACACACAGTAGAGGAAAGAAAAGCAGAAAAAAAGGAAGGGAATCATTAGTATGATTTTCAGATTTGGTCCATTTTTAAATCTTCATCAGATCTAAATGAAAAAATTTGCTACCATGAGAATAGTATGTGGGTGAGGAGAACATTTCCTATGCATTGACATGTTTCCTGCATGGTTTACAAATATTTAACCGAATTTCATTTCCCTCTTTGACCAGCTTTTGTAAGAATGTCGAATGCCATGGTGACCTACCAAATAGATAATCAAGGGGCAGTTCATACAAATTATAATTTATGCAAAAAATGACCAGACTTATTTAGAAGCCTCTCATATTTGTCAAGCTCAACTAAAGTCCTAAAATGAAATGAAATAAACGCAGTTTTAGATTGCCATTGTAAATCACACCTTTGTTTGTGTTACAATCTTTGAATTTCTCCTTTTTACTCTGGATTTCATTATCTTGAATTTCAGCTACTAGAAATATATGAGTGCTAGCAAGTTAAAGCGACACTTTTTGCTTTGAGCTATCATAATCCCATGCCTTTCATTTTTGCCTTTTCATTTTCGGGTTGAACATGTCTGTTTGTTTCACTTGAAACTTTTGTTGTCCTGTGAATGTGTGCTTCACTATCATGCCATCCTATCATTTTATTGAAAATGAATGCGTGTTCTTCTTGATGCTCATTCACATGGGAAAAGTGAAAAAAAGGGCCTGCATGCTTGTATCATATTGAATAGCAACTTGCATCATCTCAAATCACTGCTGCGGCAAATATCACAATTTTTTTTATCTTTAATCTTTTGCTATGTCAAATATCTAAGATATGCCTGCTTACTATGATTTGTGGATGATTAGCTTCAATGCTGATGCTCCCATTACTGAATGTTTTAATTCTGAAGGTTGCTGCTCTTGGAGAAGGGGTTTCCTTGGAAGCCAGATTGTTGAGCAGGTTGGTTAGGTTTTGTGCTTACCCATGTGCTACCTGTTACCCTAATCTTCACACCATGACATTCTAGGTAATTAATTTGCAGGAAGGAAGCAGCTCTCCGCCAAAGAGAGGTAACTTAGCCGTGATAGTTGTATATAATTAGCATAGCAAGCAGAACTTTTAGTTTCCAGATAAGTTATAGGTAAAACTCTTTTAGAAGATTGGAGGAATCAGCTTGAGCTTGTCACTTTTTCTTGCTTTTGATACAATTTACATGAAATTTTTAGATCAAGTCATTGACTTCTGATTTGGCTTATTCTCAACCTTGTTAATTGATACTTATGCCATGCAATATCTTTACGTAAAGCTTGGTGGAGCTCTAAAAGCATGATGGAGGCCTTTACTTGTTGATGTAAATGACCAGGCCTGTGGTTTATGCTCTTGACTGAGGCATGAACAAGTAGCTTGTAATGCATGTTGTCTATGAATTGGAAGTTGCTTCTGTTTCTGGTGCATCCATCCATAAAGAGGGAAAACAGAACTTGCCTCCCTTGCTTGATTAGCTTGGCTATATGACTCTAGTAAGACTTACTTCTGTGGAATTAGCATACTCAGCTTTGGTATCAGGACTTGTGTAACATGTCATTATGTTCTCAACAAGGCAGTAGAATGATTATTTTGCTTATTCGATCTAGCTTTCTATTGCTTGGCGTTTCTTTTCTTTTTTTCTTTTTCTTTTGTTGGGGTGGTGGGAACAGGTGCTAGCTTCCATGAGGGGTGGGTATGAGTAGTTTGTCCGGGTGGAGTAATTGTCCATGGAAAAGGTCATGATGTGCCATCCCTTTCCAATTAAGAAACTATGCATGTGAAAATCTTTCTTCAGCAAATTCTTCTTCAAACACTCTGCAGGTTGCATTTTATCCAATGCTTATTTAGGACTAGGATAGACATCCAGTGAATATCCAATCAAGTTAAATAAATTTACTTAAAAGCATTGATATTGAATCAATAATTCCTAAAGATACCTTGGCACAAGGTTCTTGTGCTTTATGTGGTAGCTGTCCTGGTCCTATGGTTTTATCTACAATTCGAAGATGAAAGATAGTTTGTGAACAAGGGAAAGAATGAACCCTCTTTTGATAATATTATTAGCATGTCTTTATGACCTTTTCAGCCTGGCAACTTTTTTCTTTTGATATATTTCAAGTGTACTTTCCAATTTAATTATTGTAATTGCAGTTGCAGTTCTGATTGATTTTTGTCAGTGGGAAGGTCATGTTCAGCAACTTTGGTTGTATGATTTGAGCAGAAAATGAAGTTAAAACTCATGCAACAGTGGCCAAAAATGTGGTTACTTTTATGGGCCTGCTGATTTTTATTTTGAGATAATAAAAGTTGATCCCTTTTCACCTCAGGCTGCTCTTAAGACTGCCAAGCAGACGAAGGATGGGAAAGATGAGGAAATAACATCACTTAAACAAGAAGTTGAGGTATTTTTCACAATTTCTTTTGGCATTTTACTTTTATGGACTCTGGTTTTTTGTGCCTTCTACATGTCTACTCTGCTAAACAACTTGTACTAATTGGAATTAAGTAATTTCTTTTGTATCTTCAACGTAGTCTGCTAAAGAGGAGATTGCAACAGCCATTGGACAACTCAGAGAAGCTGAATTGGAAGCCAGGGCTCTACGCTCAATGACACAAAGAATGATTCTAACACAAGAAGAGATGGTTTGCACATTGATCATAAGCTAGACTTTTGGATATTTTTCCTTTATGCTTGCTCATCTGTTTAGAATCTTATGCTATTTGTGTGCTCTAAATTATAGGAAGAGGTTGTTCTTAAGAGATGCTGGCTTGCACGGTATTGGGGTTTAGCTGTAAAGCATGGTAATCTACTTCGTCATGACACTTACATTATATAAAGACTTACTGATTATATTTCTGGTAGTTTTCTAAGCTCTGAGTTTTTTTTGTCCTTTGCCCTTGAGATGCTTATATAAATACCTTCTCATCTTCATAGAATAAATATAATGAGTGCTGCTAGTTATGCATTCTCATAGAATCCCCTGCATCCGCCAGGTGGTCAATTAATCTGATTGAACAACTCTTTTTGAGTCATCATACCTTTTGGCTCTATTTGGTATTGGTGTAAGAAGGACACTTGTGCTAGTCGGTGGCCCTTGTTGACTTCACTTAAAAACATGATAATAAAAAAGGGCTCCCTTAAGGCCCCTGTTTCATTCAAAAACAAAGAACTGAGGGTAGAGCCCTTCCATTGGCCCTCCCTCTCCCTCCCTTTTCCTCCCTTGCTCCCTGTCCCTCTCCTCCTTCCCTCTCTTTTCCTGTCTCTCCTTCTTCCTCTCCTCTGGCATCACCAATTTCGCAAATCGAGGGGTGGAATTGTGCCTGGTAAGCCCCAAATCGGGCTGTTCAGGGTGGTATGGCAAATCATGGTAGTAGCAAATCTAACTCGTAATCAGGCTAGGGCTATGGATGGTGGTAGCCACTTGAACACAACACCTTAAGCAAAGGATGCATACAGGTCTTATGTTGGTCATGCAGATAGCATCTGGTGTATTATAAGGATCCAAGGACATTCAAGGATCCTATTCATGTGCTATATCATCAGTTGGAGCAGTGCCGGATCTTGAACCACCTTGAGAGGCCCATCTTCTGCATGCTATTGTACCCTCACGGGCTTTATGTTGTGTACCATGGTTTGCATCCTATGTGGCATAAGTCAAACCAAACTCATTAGTGGATGGACTCAAACCATGTGGTTGTGAGTTATATGCACCCCGAGTACATTGCCATCTCCCCATCGCTAGGTGCATCATCTCTCGGATTGTATCGCACATATTGCAAGATAATCTAGCAACTAGTATCTAAATAAACAGCCTCCTCATCAACCCTCTTCAATCGATCTGCATCTATGTTTTCTTTTCCTTGCTTGCTACTTTGATGATTTGCTTTCTTTCTCTGATTATCCCTACTTAACTAACTTTGCTGGGTGGCTTGACTAGGTTCACTATCATAAGTAGCCTGCCCTCCCTGTCTAGATCGGGTACTATTGTGACCTCTCCTTAACATCTCCCTCTCATATCTCTGGGTGGTCCAGAACATAGAGCCTTGCTATCTTGACTGGCTCCCCTTGACCTATGTGATTGCTGTTGCTACCGTGTTGGGCATTGTTTGGTTGTGAGCGTCACGTGTGCTTTGCCAATTACTCTGCATTCATCCCAACTTTCTTTGCTAAGATAATAGCTAGTTGAGAAGCGATCCTAGCTCATCAGGCTTTAGCTGCTGCTGATGGTCCTCAAACCAACTAATTATGGGTTCCTCATCATGAAGTCATTATGAAATGGGTCATTATATTTTAGCTTCGCCTTGTGGATGCACTTCAATCTGAAATGTAGATTCTAGTGCACATATACCAAGTCATTCAGTCTCTTCTGTATCAGGTGATTCCTCTGTTTGCAATGCATTATGGGAACCTTGACCGGTTACAGTTGCAACCACTGAAGGAGATAATCTGTGAGAGGATCTGGATTGCTAACTTTCTGAGTTTTTTGGATGACAACCCAAATAGAACCACCATTCATCTACAAATGCAATTAAATAACTTGCATATTAGACATCATTTGTGATAAAGCATCAAAAAAATACTTGCATTTATATTATCTTTACTTGCCATAGCTGCTTTTTTATCAACGTGCATCTTCCCTAAAAGCTTTAGTTGTGGAACACACTCCACATACTTGAATTGACAAGGTGTTGTTATTATTAAATTTAACTTAGCTTCTCCAAGCATCTAGCACTTGTGATGGTATTGGGCTTTTGTAGATAACATGGGGTAGGGCAGTCAATGGTTCTTCGTCGAAGTGTATTTCTTGGATACTATATTGGATCCTGGATCAAGGTTGTAGGCTGTCAAGACATGCAATTGACTTAATTAGCAAATAAAGGGTTGCACAATTGAATTTTATAAGAATAAGCATGCATTGAGAATTGTACTTGGATTACTTACTATGTACAACTCCTTACCCATTTAGCGATCCTACTTCTCCTTAATGATGTTAATTACTTATCTGCATGCTTCAGATATGCCTATCTAATCTCAGCTTTGGCTATCATCATTGTATGATATAAGAAGCCCATGTTGAGGTACTTCTCACTATCCACAGCTCTAAGAAAAAGATACAAGGTGTGAGTGCCCTAACTCTCAAGCCACATCCAGAATTGCTGGCTTGTTGTAACCCCTCCACATCGCTCCCTTCCATGCTAATGCCAGAATATTTGCTCTCTTGCCACTCTGTACTCACAAATATTTGGTGTAGGTATGCTTTTTTTTTTCCTAGTGAGACTATTGAGTGCAATGTAATGCATGGTGAATGAAGTAGGTGATCGATGGCCTCAGTGTCTCAGTCCTGGTATTTTCTAAGCCAACATGTATGCATGGTTGTATGTAACTTGGTAATGACTCGGGCTATCTCCATTACCTATTTCACCTAGCAGATCTTGCTTATGTGTATCAGTATCGGGTTTATATGGTGACGATGCATAGGTTCAGAAACTGTCTCTTGATCATCAGAATATCCTGGTGGCCTTACATTGTGGTCCAATATTAATAACCATCTACAGGACATGTTCTTCTATCTGATAAATGACCTACTTCATCAAGCTCAGGATGTATTGAGTGTTGTGCACCTGGTCAAATGCATCAACTGATTTATGGAAGAATGTTTTGTCACAATATGTCAAAAAATTAATGATGCTTTACTTGTTTGGTGTTGTCCAATTGTCGTACATCTATGGCAATCCATAAGTGTCCTGCTTTTTTGGTAAGAGTCTATCCATCTCTCTAGCTCTCCCTTATTATTATCAAGCAACTCACCATTGATATTCTTTATCCAGGAGGATCAACATCTTGACCTGTTTTCTAGACATAGCTGATAGTAAAATGGTAGTGGATATTGTCCATGGCATTTGCATGGCTGGAGTGGAACTAAGAAGCAATAGCCCTCAGCATGTTCCTTTTCTTATCCTTGATGGACATGGAATCAATCCTTTGCTACTCTGAGTCTTTGCTTAGGAAGGCATTTGGTGAAGTCATGAATGGTAGCCCATGCTGGTATATCTCCAGGCTTCTTTCTCTTCTTGCTATTAAAAGCCCCAAGTGTAGATGTTATCGAGCTACCACTCTTACTAACAACTTCTCTCACTAATTGGCTGCTCCTATAGCTGCATATGACCTGGTGGCTTGGGAATCAGAACCCCTCTTGTACTCTAGGGGCCCAAATTGTACTCTGCCTGACAACCTCCTTCCTTTGCCACTGACTATTCAGAAGGCAACCTCTCCATTTGGATTTGATGCCCTATTAGTCCTCTAGATGCCTAGAGCGGTATGATGGTAGTTCAGCTGCCTAGCAATCAATCTCTACCTATTTCTCTACGTTTTTTCCTTTTTCTTGCCCTTTGTAAAGTCATGAAAGTGCTTCATCAATTGTTGAACCTCTTTTAACTTTTTGCAAGCAATCACATCAAGGGGACCACTAGTTAAATGTTGCTTCAAACTTGTCACCTCACCTCCCTCCATGCTGCATTGCATAAATTTCATTGCGAATGGTGGGCCTAAGAATATTACATCATGCTTTCAACTAATATCAGCATCCTTATCCTTTTTCCTTTTTGAATCCACTTTTTGCAAGATTGATGACCATGCAGTATAAATCACCTCACTCATTACCATGAATTACATAAAGTGGATCTACACTTTTTTAAAATAAAACATATTACATAGTTTTAGACTTATTATTGGCTTTTATAATTTAATTTCACTTAATATATGTAGTAATTCATAAAATAATCTAAATTTAAGTATGTTGTCTTGGAAAATATGTCCCAATTACCAATCCATGCTGCCATATTTTTCATTACGTTTTAGTTGAATTAATAACTTTTAAGTTATTAAATTAAAAAATTAATAATTTACATGTAATGCAAAAATGGCTGAATTTCTTCAGAAAATACTTCTACAAAGACTGCTGACTTTAATTTTTTTCTGATTTGTTAATATTTTTAATATTGTTAGTTAGAAAATTAATATTTAATTGTAAATTACTTGGAAGGGTTAATTTTAGTTTGGATTAATGTACGAGGGATACCGCATATATTTTTTAACCCATGGGTATGCCTTAAATACCACTTATGTTTGAAATTTATTTGAATTTGGACTTAAACTCTGGTAACCATGATCAGCCGTAAATTTAAACAACTTTTTGCTTAAAAAAATGTGTAACCATGCAACACCCCCCCCCCCCCCCCCCCCCCCAAATTTACTACAATTTTTTTTAAAAATTTGTGAATGTTATTTTTTAATTTTAAATCAAAAATATATTTTTAATCGAAAATTGATAAGATCAATGAAAGATCGTGATTTCTTCTTCAATGTGTAGATCACCCTTAAATCTATAACATTTCATGAAATCATTCTAAAAATATATATATTAAAAAAATCATGATCTCCCCTTGTTTTAGCAATTCTTGGCCTATTTTAGGCTTTAAAAAAGGAGCGAAAAGAGGAAGGAAGATTCCTTGATATGAGATGTTGGCATGCAAAATCCCTCCTTCGCCTTCTTTTTCTCACTCTACATTTTCAAGCCTTCTGAAGTTCAAAAGGAGAGGAGATAAGTGGTTGGAAAGGCTCTTTCTCCTCTCCCTCTTCAATTATTAGCTTGGAACCAACAAGTCCTGGTGTGACTGGAACACCCTTACCATTTGGTTCCACATTGGTTTGGTATGGTATGTTCCGGTTGGATCAGTTTTGAGAATGTTGGCTTGTAACATAATATTCAAATCTAAGGGTGTGAAGATTGCATGGAAAAGATTAGTGTTACACCATCTGTCAAACCAATTCTGTTTATGTCCAGGGACTACAGTTCATTTGTCTTCAGATTGTTTGTTTATTACATACCTGATGTCTTCTGGTATGGTATACATTGTTTTAGGCATCTATCCGGAGATTGCTATATCAAAATATGAGCACTGGTCATCATTAGCACCTCTTCCTCTTGAAGTGGTCATTTCTGCTGGTCAAAAGGCTAAGGAAGAATCATCGAACCAAGGTAAGTCAATTTATCATTAGGAGTATGATTACTAATACTATCACAAGTGATCATAAGTTATTGTTATTATTTTTTGAGGATAAAATATTTCAAAATTTCCTTTTTGTATTGTTAAATATTGAACAGGTGAAGATGATTCTGAGAGAAGAAATAAACTTATAAGGGACTTGAGTGACATAACAGGAGAAGGCAACATAGAGAGCATGCTTTCAGTTGAGAAGGGCCTAAGAGAACTTGCATCTTTGAAGGTCCTCTTTTATCTTGCATATTCAAGAGTACTTTATACATATCCACATATATATATATATATATATATATATATATATATATTCCTTAAGTGTGTCTCGCCTTATGGTTATGTAAAAACTAGCTTCTTTAAAACCTTTACAGATCTGGCTCATTGTTTCCATCTTTTTAGTCCATGTACGGAGTTTACCCAACTGTTTATTGCAAGCTGTTTTTTAATACCTTTGAACATTGACTTGAAGGTGGAGGGTGCTGTTGTGCTTGCACTGGCTCAACATCGGAGACCAAATTTGCTTCGGCAACTGTCTTCAGGTTTGTGTATATTTTTGAATATGGCACCAAGCTGCTGTACAATGTTCTTGTTTCTGACAGTTGATCTTGCCAAGTTAGCACCATCATGGGCTGACAGTTATTTGATTGCTGCCTGCCTGTTTCTTTTTGTTTTTTTTCTTTTACCATCTACACAAAAGTTGGTAGTCTTTGAGTTTGTTTTCTAAGATCATAAGAGATAATATTTTTATGCATTATCTTTCTCTTTTTCTCATTTTGTAGTCCAGGATTTGTTAAACATGGTACAAGATAGTTAATATCTTGACTTCTTGCAAGCTTTTGTTGAATTTGGCTCAAGTTCTGCAGTGTTGTGCCTTGAAAAATGTCTAGTATGCAAGATTGCTCTTGGTCTGTCAATTTACTCAGGGCTTACCACAGTTGATGCCATCGTGTTGATATGATTCTTGTTATCTTACTCAGCAGCTGCTTTTACTGTAAGAAACAGGACTTGGGACTATTTATGTTTCACTGGCATACATTCTGGTGCAGGATTATGCCATAATAAAAGGTGATCCTATGAGTCTAGAAATTAAAATGCGGCAGATGTATGGAACAACTCTGCAACTTCTATGAATATGACTAGATTACTATCAATTTCCCATGATCTCAACCATCTCAGTCACTGTATAAACAAAGTGCATTGTGTATTGTGAATCATTGGCTGGTAATCATTAATTACCAGTACATTATAAACCCTCTATATTCTGAGGGCCATCAAATATGTGATAATTGATAAACAATACTGACATGTATCAGTGTAGTTGGCAATATTTCTATAACTTTGGTTTGACTAGTATGGTGTCAATATAAAGACAGCTTTCCAGTTTTTTCCCCTTCCTTTGCTGAGACATTTCACAAGCCACGGGGTAGCTAATTGGATATTGTGCTCGCATATGCTATTCGAGAGTAGAAATGCTTTGAGTGAATGTTTGTATCTTTAAGTAATAAATGCAATGCATTCTGGTGTATTATTTTGGGTTCAGACATTGATTTTTGGGAGCAGCTTGATTTTTGTTTAACTCAAAATTTTCATAACTACCTTTATGTGAATATAACTTACATATTGTTCAACACAACTATTTGCCTTTCATGGTGCTTTTAATTCAATATGCGAATATGGTAAGGCTGATAGGCTGTTACTACACAGTTTTGCTTTCATCGTGTAACTACAGATATTGGAAGACTTTTGTTCTAATAAATCAAAATAATATAGTCTGGGTTCTTGTCTTCTATAACAACTACTAATGCATTACATTTCCCTGTTTTTTTTGTTATGCAGATTTTAAATCACCTGGCGATCCAAAGTTCTTGGAGTCATTTGGTAAAGACCATGTTTTATCTGCCCGAAATACTACAACATGTTACTGTTTTTTGTGCTTCAATGCAGGACACTTCTAATGGATTTAATATATGTGCACACCCCTATTTGTGTGCGTCTTTGTGTATGCGTGCATGTCTTATGTGGATTGGTCATTGGTGGGGGGGTGCTTGTCTGTAGGCTTGTGATGAGCAATTGCGATATTTCAAAAATGATAATTTGCTTGACTTCCAAAATTGCTTATCTTTCATCAGCATCTACATGGCTGATTCTGTAAGCTCTTCTGCATCTTTTATTTGCGATGCATGTTGCTGGGTATTAACTGAAATTGATATTTCTTGCAGAACTAAACCAAGAGGAGTCAGAAGATGTTTCTTTTAAGCAGGTCTTTTTTTTTTTTTTCCTTTCTGAACTCTTTGAGAGGCTTCAATTGAGTGCATCATCGTGCTTGTTTTGTTGTTTTGCCACCTGGAGGGTCACTTCTATTTTGATCTTTGGTGGCTAAGCATTTTTGTTTATTTATTTAGAATAGCTGTGCTTTATGCAGTTCACTCTCACCATGTTCTGAATTTTCTTGTATTTTCTGCTGCCCTCAGATCTGATGCTTTTTTTTCCTTTTTTTATAACAAATTTCTACTGGATATCTCTATGTTAAATGAGAAGCACATGCTTTTGCTTGTAAAATTCATTAGGTTATCTTATTTCCATGCCCTCTGTTCTAAGAGAGCAGGTGCCACTCATGGTGGTTTGGCCAAACCATAACTTCATGTGAAGTGTTTTGCTGATAGTCCAAAAAATTTGCAAACTAATTAAAAAAGCACTAATAAACATGTATACGCAAAGGAATGTACATTTTGAATTGCCTTAGTTTTTTGGAGAAAAAGCACTGTGTTTTCCAAACTTCTCATGGACATTAAATGAAATGTGGATGCTCCAAGCCAAATTAAATGAAACGTAGATGCTCCAAACTTCTCAGGTAATAGTCTAAAATGTAATTATTAAAAACTTGCATGAAGTATGATTTAACTAAGGATTTGGATCATCAAATCCAAATTAAATAAAATATGTAATAAAAAGTATTAAAAAATTTTTATATTAAATATTATTACTAATTAATTACATCATAAATATCATGATTTATCTACTTTTAAAGGACTATAGAAAAAAAAGATGATTAAATTGTTATAAAAAAAATAATTAGTAAAAAAATAAAATATGTCATAATATATTTGAAATAGGAATACTTTATAATATAAAAAGTTTTAAATAAGTATAATAAAGTACTAGGCAAATATCTAATAGGTCTTAAGTTCGATCCTTTGTATAGGCTAATATATAAAAAAATATAAATACTAGATTCATAAGATCCCCTGTTCGAATCTAGTCCGAATGAATACAAATAGAGGTGGCACAACCCTAATTTGCAATAAAAAATATTTTATTTTGATGGAATATTTATATAAACTTTTAAATCTTTTGTCATGAAAAAAAATTGTCACAAATGCATATCTTTTAATAACCATTTTCATTCCATCACTGATTGTATCACCTAATTATGGCCAATAAAATTTCGTCATAAAAAAAGATTTTAGTGACGATATTAAATCCTCATTAAAACCTATTTTTGGTCATTAATTTCTTAGCAAGTCGTCATTTTTTGGCTCTTTAATGACCATTTTTTAATCTTTTGCTACAAATATAATTATCACTAATACATACCTTTAATGACAATGGATATTTGGTCACTAAATATGGTAGGTTTTTCTGACAACTTTATATTTTGATATCTGAAACTTTTAGCCATGGCACCTTTAGTAACCATCTAGTGACGAAATATTTTTGATCATTAAAAATTTTTAATGACAATGATACATAAATTTGGGACCAAATTTTTCATTGCTAAAAACCTAAATTCTTGGGGTGAAGCATACGTCTATTTCATATTAGATGTGGTATATTGTAGGAATTTCAACTGCTAATGATGGTTCAATCACAATATTCTAGTTTCCAGATGAAAATGTTTAAAAAACTCTAGTCCTTGAATTTTTGCCTTTGATCTTGAGATCTAAATAAATGAGGTTAGAAGAAAAAATTGTGGATAAGAAATTTATATGCAAGATGAGAGGCTTCGTTTAAGTATCAATCCTGAATCCTTCAAATTAAATGAAACTTTGCTATTCTTAAATTGAATCTTGTGAGTTCAGTCCAAGTCATATTATTCTTAAATATTCCAACTGTGGACCTGGTTTGGCTTGGATCACAAATTGGTATTTTGGCTTTGTGGTTGTCAAATTCTTAATGAAACAATACAGCAAATTTATTTATAATTACTAAACTTTGATTTTTGGCAAGATGGAGGTAAACAAGCTTTGATCTTGAATAGGTCATTATTGCTTATATTGGCAATCTTAACTTTATTGGAGAGCCCACTCATGATGTGTTAGACCTTCTATTAAACTCTGCTTTTTCATCGTATTGTTGAATGCTCATTCATGATTGCTAGAATTTACATCGTATCATTGCTTTTAGAGGTATATATATAACAAGCTTGTAATTAATATTAGTCCCCGTAGTGATGCCGTCACAAATTTTATGATGTTGAGGAGCTTGCTACATGAAGCTTTTACAGCAATGTCATTGCTGAGAGTAGTTCTTCATAATCCGGTATGCATAGTAATTTGCAGTTGTGGATGTTACACCTTCTGCAGGCATGGCTTGTATATTTCTGGGGAAGAGCCAAAGTTCAAGGCATAGAAGAAGATATTGCTGAAGAGAGGCTGCAGTTCTGGATCAGTCGCAGTGGCCAGCCACCAACTTCTCATGATCCTGTTGATGGTAAATCTTCATTTTCATCACCAATGAACAGTCGGTGTTATTTATTAGTTGGGCCAATCTGGCATTTCACCCTGATGGTTTTTTAGGACAATTCTCATTCAATTTTTAATATTTCACAAGAAAGTTGTGGGATGATTTCTAGATATCCACTGAATTAGCTTGGTTCCATTGCCCTCGTAGTTTTTGGAGCCATAGTCTTCATTCATCTTGGGAATTTATTGCTTGTGAAGATCATACCTATGACTTATCTTTTGCCTTTATCATTACAGTGGAGAGAGGTCTGATAGAGCTGAGAAAACTGGGTATCGAACAGCAATTGTGGGAAGCATCCCGGAGAGATATAGAGCAAGCCTCTTTAGGCACAGAGAACTCTTAAAGTCATGACTGCCAACCCCTGTTCCTTGTTTATTTTATATATTGCGGCATCCATCATCAGCTTGCTAGGTGAAGGATCCACCATCTCTCCAAGACTGCAGGCTTCCTGTTTAATATCCAAGGGCTACAATTATCAGGGGGTCGCAGCCATGTTCTCTGATATCCATGGGTCGATTTCTTGTGAATGTGTGTAATTTTGACAGGCTTCAATCATTTTGGTTTGTGTATTATTGTTAAACATACACATGGTTATTCATATCATTTGACATGCAGCTTCGCTAAATTTTTGTCAAAAGGACTACATTTGCATCAAGATCAACTGGTTACAGCTCTTTTTGGCCGTCCATGGCTGTATTGCCTTGCTTACTGGCTTGTTTACCTTGCCGGGTAAGCAGTCGATGGACCATTTGTTGCCCCTTAAACTAGTTTTGATCTCGAATGCGCACAGGAATCGATATGGTATTGCATTATTTATAAATTTTTTAGTTTCTTGAAAGCCCATGCTATGGTCGTAACTAGAGTATTTGATGTGAGTTTAAAAAGCTGCCATTTGCTGGTCGTTCCTGTTTATTGCAACATTGTACGCCTTTTTCCCCGGGGAGAAGGTGAACAGGGTGGGGGATTTACGAAGCAAATGAATCATTGAATCCTTGGTTTGAGCTCCGTATGGTGGCTTTTGTTGCCCTCTGTAGTTTGGATGGTTCTTTCTATGTTGAATAGGGAAAATGTAAAAGCCTACATTTTGTGCTGGCAAGCTGAATAATTAAAAGTTATAATTATTATTATTATTATTATTATTATTATTATTATTATTTTAAACGTGCGTAACTTGAAAAGCAACTCAAGTAATTGAGATAGCTTGCCTCTATGGTTGATTGATTGATCTTTTTTTTTTTTTTTTTTTTTTTTGTGCACCCTAGCATTGGTAGGGATCTAGCTTTCGCACCCTAGCATTGGTAGGGATCTAGAGAGCTGCTTTTGCTTTTGGTGTTCTTCCTGGATCTATGGATTTTGGTGTTCTTCCTGAATCTATGGATTTGACCCCTACTCGCATGATATCCTAGTGCACCTCTCTACGATATCTACCATGTATTAAGTTAACATTATTTCCAATCTCCTGCATTATGATTAATTTTTAATCTTCGCTTTATCCATTAAGACTATCATCTACAAATAGCATTCACAAAAACATACCATCCTAAATGTTCCTAGTAAGTTTATCCATAGTAAGATAAGCACTGAGAGCACATATTTGGTGTAAATGTATGGTAATTTCACTAGAATAACTATTAATAATTATCACACGAGTAACCAGTCTATTATACATATTCATAATTACATTAATATAGCTAACAAAAATTTCTTCCTTTTCTAACACCAATCATAAAACTTTTCTAAAAAAATCTTGTCAGGTGCCTTCTCTAAATCAATAAAAAAATATGTGAAATTTTATCAAAAAAATAAAAGCTATGTGAAGATCATCTCTTTTTTCTTCATTTCTTCATTTCTTCATTAACCTTCGAAGGAGAAAAATAACTTCCATAGCCGGCCTTCCTATCTATTTGTTTGATATGTTTGTATTATACCTCAATCCGTCGTTAATCGCCCTCTTACAGAGTTTCATAGTATGGCTCATGAGTTTAATATTATGATAGTTAGAACAATATTCATCAACACTTTTATTCTTATAAATTGGTATGATAACACTCTTTCTTTATTCATTAGGCATCTTTTTTTATCTTTAAAGTCTTAAATTAGTTAATTTAGTTATGCTCTGGCTAGCTAAATACTTTCAAACCTAAATTGAGATTCCATTAGGTTCAACTATTCATTCTATTTTCATCTTTTTTATATCTTTTTTCTATCCTCAATAAAACTAATATGACTTTCTGAATCATTTACATGACTTTTATTAAATAGCTTGTCAAAATAACATCTTCATCTTTCCTTGATCTCGTTTTCCTTCACCAAAACTTTTTAATTTTCATCTTTGAGGCATTGATTCCAGTTTAAGTCACTAGCTTTTCTTTCTTTTAGTCTTAAAATCTTGTAGATGTCCTCTTGTCTACCTTTAGTTTCTAACTTGTGAATATAATTCTTTATATGCTTTGAATTTAGCCTTTTGTATCACCTTCTTAACTCTTTTCTTAGTTTTCTTATATTTTCCATATGCTTCTCTAATGCTTTTTTTTTTGGGTAGAAAAGAAGATAAAGCTTCATTACAGAATGAAGAAGAAATACATAGTTTTAAAGTACAATATAACAAAGGACACAAGACTAATAGATACAATGCATCCATCAACAAGATACCATGCATACAAAAACAACCAATAGTGAAGTCTGGCAGCCCAATACCGTATTTGAAAGGAGAGGCCAACCGTGCTCCACACCTTGTAAATTGGTTGATAAACATCACAGCAGGTGCAACGGTATGATCAATTAGGGAGCCACGATTAAAACGCCACTGGTTTGTACCCCCCTACCAGGCAAAAGATACCTATGTTCGAAAAAACCACTCAAACATCCATTTTGCTCAATTAACACTGAGAATCTTGGAACCAAAGTTTGCCGTCTCGGTCCGAATTCCATATCAGTGAAATTCTACCATAGCACCGGTATGCAGTATCATATGGTATAATTATGTCGGTATGGAGCAGTTTAGCGTACCATCCAGTATAGGACGGTACAATGAACGCTGTTTGGAACTAAGAGCACTTGCTAAGACTGTAAATGTTTAAAGGGTGCGGGCCAATCCAGACTTTGATGGAGCTGTAGCTCACTCTTCATTGCTCCAAATATTTTCCAATAGATCCTGCAACAGCACATTGGCTTCTTGTGGCAAGATGCATCCTTAGCACCTGTGGCTTGGTGTCCCTTCCGAAATAGAAGTTGTAACGACATGCCAGCTGTGATCATCTTTAGATTTTGAAAGAGGGAAGATTGCATAAATCTATTATGAGCGTAGCCTGTAGGAAGGAGCTGAAGAGACGCATCATTAGAGCATGAAACAACATTGCTAGAAGTACCTGGAAGGTGCGGAAGATTGAAGAGCTTAGTCCTTGCTGATATAAGCTTGTTGAAGCCCCCACATCCAATTGGCCGCATAGGAAGAATGTAACAAGAAGAAACCATAACAAGAAATCTGACCGCAATCACAGAGTTGGTATGACAATGGCTATAGCAATGATCCCAGGTCTGACCAATCCTCAGCAATTGAGTGGGCATAAGCAAGCAGCTGATTTGGATAACGAGATGAGCAGAAGAAAGCATAAGTACCCCACATAAGCTTGAAGTATTGTGCTGCAGATACTGTAGCCAGAGAAGCATATTTTCAATATAACTGAAACAGAAGTTGAGAGATCCTGGCGTCAGCAAGGCTATATACTAAAAAGCATGCTAATTATAGGAACACAATCCCTGCTACGTATGATTTGGCAAAGCAGAAAATAAGAGTGAATGTATGATGAAAAATCCAATACGGTAGGCTTGCCAAAGTGTCGAAACGGGGAAGGCCCCCAAGAAACGTGCCATGAAACCATCCTCCTTACCAACAGGACCAATACTCCTAGATGGACGATAGGAGGTAGTCAAGATTCCCTGGATCTGGATATGCTGAATCTTAGACTCCATGATGTGGCTCGAGTATTTTCATCTGATCTCGCTACAAAATCAGTTCGAAGTTAGTTGGCACTGGGTCGACTAAAGGGAAAGAGCAGTCACCCGGGAAAGCTTGTTTAGAGAGCCAATAAGTAGCTTGATTATGTTCTCCCCAGTAAATATGGGAAGTTATGCATGGGGGGACAATGTAATTAGCTGCCAAAATATCTTTGAAAATAGGAAGCTGTGCCACTTTGCTCAACGAAGGATGAGAAATTCATTGGGTCACCGTGAGGGAGTCTCCCTAGGCTAAGAGCTCCTTGTCGATAAAATATTGAGCTGCTGCTTTTAACCCTATCCAAACAGCTAAAAATTCAGCACAAGAACCATCGAACCAGAGCCGGACCCATACTTGCCGGCCAGCAGTATAGTCTGTGCCAGGACGAACCAACAAGATAGGGAAGGGGAGAGAGAGGAGAAAGAGAGAGAGAGGAGAGAAAGAGAGGGAGAGGAAAAAAAAAAGCATCTGGCCGAGCTCAATCAGGATAGAAGGAGCTTATTGGGCCACCACAACGTCTCTGACGGCCGGTAGCTTACGGATAGCCGAGTGCAAAACAGGGTTCGTCCCTATTTTATTTTATTTTATTTATTTTTTTAATTTTTACCATATGAAGTTAGTAATATTTCAATTAAAATTAAAAAAAAATAAAATACGGTGAGTCGGCAATATAGGCGGGTCAACAAATATGTTGCCGATAAAAACTAAAAAAAGTTCTAAAATAGAGACAAATCCCTGTTTCATGCTGGACAAGGGCAAAGGCCCTTATGCTCCCGACCCAAAATTATGAGTCTAGGAATCATGACAACCATCATATACTTATGACGAACTCTCTATAAGCATGCAAGATATCTCATCACGATATCATAAAATAATAATAAAATAAAATTTAAATAATTAATAATTAATTTTAATTTAAATAACTAAATTAAAAGCCTTACAAAATAAAATTTCATAGTTTTCATCAACATCAATAAATCCTATTCTAATTAAAGGTATCAAAACTCTACTTCTAATTCGCTCTCCTTAATCGAAACTCTGAGTTAAGCTAGTTCTTTAAATTTATAAAAATAGTAAAATATAGAATAATAAGCTAGACTGCCTAGTAAATAATATATACTTTAGTTAGATAAATTCAGTAATAATAATAATATATTAAAAATAAGTATGTAATGTGCATTAATTCAAAATATATAATACTAATTAAATAAAATTCATACAAATTTATTTTTTAAAATAAATTGATTTCTTTCAAAACATCACGTTCATCTTAATAGCCATGAACTAAATTAAAGTACCAGCATATAATCTCCATTAGCAGGGTGTTAACATACCAGTGCACAACCCCCACTAGCAGGATGTCGATATACTAGTATATAACCCTCACTGGTAGAGTGTCGACATACCAATGCACAACCTCCACTGATAAGGTATCAATATACTAGCGTATAATCTCCACTATTAAGGAATCGATGTACTAGCACATAACTCATACTTACAGCATATTGATATACTAGCGTTTAACCTCCACTAGCAGGATATTGATATACTAACATATAATCCCCATTGGTAGGACTTCGATTCATAGTCAGATTGCGAGTCAAAATTTACCTCCATTCAAATCTTTTTTCATTAAAACCAGTTTCATATTTTAATCGATCAATATACAAAATCATCCGAAATCAAAATCAATTGATTGCAACTCTATAATAAAATCAATGCTTTCGATAATGCATCAATAGTATTCTATAACAAATTTAACCAATAACTATCATACAATGCATCAATAGTATTCTATAACAAATTTAACCAATAACTATCATACTTCATAAATCAAAAATAATATAATTCAAAATTTAATAATATAAATACTCTATAATTTATCGATAAATCTAGAAAAAGTATTGCATTATTTATCTTACATGTATTCCAACAAATCCAAATAATTTCATAAATTCTTTTTTAGAATCTTTAATTCATAGATTGTTGGTATAGAAAACGGTCGGCCATCGAAAATTCCTAGAGGTGGAAGTCAGGGTCTCACCAAGAAAACCTACAAGGTAAAGTCCTGGCCGAAGGTAGCTCCAACGCGGACCTTTCGATGGTCAAGTAAGTATTCTAGTTAATAAGAATGGAGTACTTAGGAGATTGAAGATAGAAAGAGAGCTTAGAGAAGGAGATGTATTTGGAGGATCTTATTTATAGATAGAGCCAGTAACAGATTGATGGTGACAGCCACAACGGAATATCAATAGGCTATTCAGACCATTCAGAATTTGTTATGGAGAGTAGACTGTCATTTATCGCGACTTGCTGATGGTTGGATATTATTTGCTAGAGTTTGGATGAAAGGTCAAATGCTTCCAAGCTTGATCATGAGTTGTTTGTCCTGAGGTTAAGCTGTTGAAGCTTAGAATCGGATGGACCGAACTTGAAGATCGGCCTTCAGACCAAGAGTGATGAGTTTATAGGTCAAGCTCAAGATCTAAACCTCAGTAGAATTGTTTCAACTACTTTTGGAAGCTCAGTCACCTTCAAGGTCAGACGATGATGGACGCTGGTACTTCGGTCTGGAGAGTTTGAGGTCAAAAAGAAATGACAGGTTCTTCAATTAAGACTGTGGCCAAGCTATTTTGATGAAGTTCAGCTAGTGTTCAAGATCGGCTCGAAGTCAGGATCCGAGAATATTGAGTTCAATGCTTATGAAGTGATTGCTGCTTATTCTAGATTGAAGATTGAAGTCAAATGGTGTAGTCTTGGCAAGATCTATCATTTATAGGATAGAGTTGGAGGATTGAAGTAAAGAAGCTTGGCCAACACATAAGACCAGGCATCGGCATAAGTTGGTGTCATTTTTGGAATGAGCCGCCTTCAGTTGAAGCTCTGAGCTGAGTCAAATTTGGTCGACTTGATTGAACCCCGGACTTGGATTTTATGACTCCAGATGGCATTTTATCAAAGTCGGACTTTACTAGACTTCGACGGAAGCTATTTTACCTCCAACATAGATCATTTCATAGTATCCCACCGTTAGATTTTTTTTGTTGAGATAATTACACCCCTATCATAATTAGGTTCAATAATCAGAAAGGATATGAATAATCAAGGAAGATATGATGACTGATAGTCACATCCTATGATCTGGATCGGTCCAATCATGTTAACTGATGCTTGTTATTATAGCACTAAAGATAATATTAAATCTGATCCTACTATTGTTTAGAATAGCAGTAAGTCAAATGTCGATTTTCTCGAAGATCTAGAACAATTGATTAGAAACAAAAAGAAAATTATTTGTTTGATTTTTAAATTTTAAAATAGTAGAAAATTGGAAAGCATTAGAATAGTAAAAGTAATTTTAATAAAGTAATCAAGAAAAAAAAATTGTCTAGGATTTTAGTTCTGTCTTTCAGTATTCAAGTTTATAATCGACTCATATAATCTTTCCATTAGTAACATGCGATCTTATATTTGTTTTCTTGATCTAGTTCTAATATAACCTATTCTATCGAGTATGGACCATATTTAATATAATGATAACTCATCTTATAGACATAGATTATTTAGATGGTACAACAAAGAATATAAATATCAATTTAATAAATCTTACAATTTATTCTAACTTAAGCATACCGTATCTTTCTGAGATCATGATCTATCTCTTTAGTTATAAATTATAAAATATTAAACATTAAAGCATAAATAAGAAAAGCATGATAATAATAAATAATCAAACTTTATTACTCAATAAAAGATAACACAAGGTTTAAATTACAAACTCTCATACTGAAGATTTTCCTTACTTCCTAGAGACACGTGATCTTTAGCCCGACATGTAGTTAAATTATTCCACCATTGGCATCTTCAAACTTGTTGGTGAAGGGTGGAAGAAAAAGAAAAGAAAAAGAATGAAAAAGAAAGAAATAGAGATAAGAGAGGAAAAGCTTGGAAGAACTTGCAGGATGCTATTGCTCAGAGGATCTCTCCCAGGGCTATGGGTCATAAGGAGGCTTAAATAGAGAAAAAGATTGAGTTTTTAGAGTTATTTTTGAAGTCTATTTTGAGTTTGGCTCGAACTCATCTTGTTGCTTGAATCCTGGCTATTAGATGATGATCAATCACCTTAAAATCCATCAAAAATCCATTACTAGCTAAAGATTAACCCCTGGATTGATTATGAGCCATTAGATCAATCTTGTGGATGCCTTTGTGCCATCGGATGGCGCCTGAAAATTGCTGGAGGAATCCTAAATCCAACTAGCCACTGGTCCCCACCATCAGATCTCAGTCGGCTATGATATCCGCCATTAGATGGTGCAAAAATGCCTCTACCCCTTATTCTCCATGAGTAAGCTGGGTCCACCACATAGTGCTCCGCTCACTATAAATTGTATTATTTTCTGGCATCAGCATGATGTTAGTGATTGGTAGGTTCTACACATGCGGGCTGTGGTCAAGCTAGGATGATCTGAGCCGATTCGAACTGAACTGATTGACCTTTTTATTTTTATTTTTCTTTTCTTTTGAATTTTTATTTTGGGCCCAAATAAAGTCTGATTTACTCCAAATTTTCTTCATTTTAACCCATAAATTGAGCTCTTTTTATTGGTGAGATTTTTTCTTGCAAAATATAAATAAAAGCATCAATTCTTTAAAATAAATATTAATTAATATATATTTTAATTTTTTTTAATAAATTTATGATATTTATCATATTTTTTAAGTTGAGTTTTTCTCGTCCTCGACTAAAAAGAGAAAAATTAGAAATATATACTAACTTGATAACATGTGAAAGTTTCTTCAGATCATCCTAAAGTTAGTTGATACTTGATTAAAGATTTAGGAGATATATCATTGGATTGTTAATTTCATTCCAAATAGTAGTTAAGTGGAGAATATAAAATTTTAGAGCTTTTTTTTGACCAACTCTCCACTTTTATTCTTTAAATCCTCTATCTTTAGTATGGGCTAGAGTGATTTTTTTTTGATGTTATAGCTAGTGCAATATTTTAATATCTTAAGCTTTCTATCTGACTCTTGTAGCGAGCTTTAGACCAATAACTTTCAAATCAGTTGGCTTTAAGGCATTAGGTATAGAACATTCCTTGAGCTTACTGACTCAAGTCAAATAGACTACAAGTTAAAACTAGCTACATAACAAGATTCTTTATATTGCCCACTTTTTTACATAAATATCATTGTTTACTTAGGCAATGGAATCCAATTACTTGGTGGGAGACCAATGTTTAGAACTTACTCTCTCTTTTATATATATATTTTCATATTTTTTACTCATATCCATATAAAGTAGATTCTTTATTAAATATAGGCTAGAAGAAAATTTTTAAAATTACTCAAAAATTTATTCTATTCTAGATTTGACCATTTATTGGGTTTTCTTAATAATTGGATTCTTAGTATTTCAAAAATTCTCTAGATCATTAATCAATCATCGATTAAAATGCCTGATAAACTTCAAATAAAAAAAAAGGCACATAAGACTAATTATTACCATACATAGGGACTTAATTATTTTATTTTATCTTTTCCTCCAACTTAATTTTTATTATCCTTAATGGAAAAAAAAATAGAGTATAATAAATGATAGAAAAATAAAAAAAAGAGTTCACCTGACTTAATTTATTTCTGAGCTCAGCCTGATTCAGTATGAATCTGTAGTTCTCTCCCTAACTTAGTCCTAAAAATAAGATAAGCTAAAAACAAAAAATTAAATACAAAAATTGGGTTGCCTCCTAATAAGTGCTAAGTTTAACATCTTCAGTCAGACATTCTTATTTTACTCTAGATCATATAAAATCATAGCATCCCCTACATCCTCAGTGGCTTGTTCCAAGAATAGTTTCAAGCATTGTCCATTTACCCTAAAAATGGCACCATTGCTTGGGTTTTCAATTTCCATAGCCCCATGTGAGAAGATATTTTTCATGATACAATGCCCGATCCACCTAGATCTTAATTTTCTTGGAAATAGGTGTAGCCTAGAATTATAAAGGAGAACTTCTTGTCTAAGAGTAAAAGATTTTCTATGAATTGCTTAGTCATGAAAAGCTTTAGTTCATTCTTTATAAATTTAGTATTTTCATAGGCTTCATTTCTTATTTCCTCAAGTTCATTAATCTATAATTTTTTCTGACCTCTGGCTGCATCCAAATCCATGTTTAGTTGTTTAATAGCCCACATTATCCTATGTTCAAGTTCTACTAGCAAGTAACATGCCTTATCGAAAATAAGCCTATAAAGAGACATCCCTAAGTTGGTCTTAAAGGCTATGCGATATACCTAGAGTGCATTTGTGAGCTTTAAGGACCAATCTTTTCTATTTGTGTTTACAGTTTTTTCTAAAGTTAGCTTGATTTGGTGATTAGACACTTCAACTTGCCTACTCATTTGTGGGTGATAAGGTGTGGCTAGCTTGTAGGCAATGTTATACTTTTTCATCAGTGATGTAAAAGATTGGTTGCAAAAATGTGTTCCACGATCATAAATAATAGCTCTTAGGATTCCAAATCAGGAGAGAATATTTTCTTTAAAAAAATTAACAACAATCTTATTGTTATTGATCTTGCATGGAATGGCCTCTACCCACTTCGATACATAATTGACTGCTACTAGAATATATTTATTTTCAAAAGATTTTGACAATGGCCCTATAAAGTCAATTCTTCAAACATCAAAGATTTCTACAACTAAAATGGGATTCATAGGCATCATATCTTTCTTGGTAATTCATCTTATTTGTTGGCACCTAGCATAGCTTTTAAATATTCATGGATGTTTTTAAATAGGTTAGGTCAATAGAATCTACATTGAAGTACTTTTGCCACTATCTTATTGGAACTAAAATGACCACCACAAGCTTAGTCATGACAAAAGAACAAAATGCTCCTAAATTCTTCATCTAGAATGCATCTTCTTATGATTTGGTTAGGACATTGTTTAGATAAATATGGATTATCTCAAATGAAATACTTTACTTGAAAAAAAAATTATTCTTTCTGAGTGGCCAATGCATAGGAGTCTTGCTGGTAGCCAAATAATTTACTATGTCAGTGTACCATGGCTCTATGGTTACTAACATAAGTTGCTTATTGGGAAAGGACTCATTAATAAGTAGTTCCTCAATTGATGTGATTGCTAATCGAGTAGGTGATCCACTACTATATTTTTGGTAACTTTTTTATCTCTGATCTCTAGGTCAAATTCTTGCAAAAGCAAGATCTATCGGATTAAGCATGCCTTGGCATTCTTTTTTGAAAAAAGATGTCTAATGGCAGAATGATCTGTATAGATAATCACATGAGAACCCATTAAGTAGGACCTAAATTTCTCTAAAGCAAAAATCATAGCTAAAAATTTCTTCTCAATAGCTAAATAATTAAGCTATCAATTATTAAATGTTCTACTAGCATAATAGATCACTTATGGTAGTTTATTAATCCTTTGATCTAAGACAACTCCTATGGCTTGATTGGATGCATCGCACATAAGCTCCAAAAGTTGAGTCCATATAGATGGATGAGTAATTTGGGTTGAAGCTAATTCCTTCTTTAGATGTTTGAAGGTTGAGACATTCAAATGCAAAGTCACACTTGACTTTCTTAGCCAATAAATTAGTCAATAGTCAAGCCACTTTACTAAAATTCTTAATAAATCTTTTATAAAAGCCAGCATGTCCAAGAAATGGGCAAATTTTCTTGACCGATTTAGGTGGTGGAAGATTTGCAGTTTAGTTTACCTTGGCTTTATCTACTTCGATGCCCCTTTTTGAGATTACATGGCCAAGGACAATGCCCTCTTTGACCATAAATTGATATTTTTTCAATTTAGTACTAAACGCTTCTCCTTACATCTTTCTAAAACTAGTCTGAGATGATATAGACATTCGAAGAAGGAAGATTCAAAGATAGAAAAATCAGCTATGAAGATTTCTAAGAACTGTTCTATCATATCTGAAAAGATACTAATCATGTACCTTTGAAATATAGATGAAGTATTATATAATCCAAAAGGCATGCGTTTATAGGCGAAGATTCCAAATGGATAGGTAAATGTTGTCTTCTCTTGATCTTCTGGAGCTATAGGAATTTGATTGTAACCAGAGTATCCATCTAGAAAATAGTAAAAATCATGCCCTACTAATCATTCTAACATTTGATTTATAAAAAGCAAAGAAAAATGATCCTTCCATGTGGCTACATTTACTTTCTTATAATTGATGCGAACTCTCCATCTAGTTTGAATTCTAATTGGTACCAACTCATCATTATCATTCTGTAATATAGTAACTCATGACTTCTTGGGTACTACTTGAACTGAGCTTACTCAAGAACTATCTAAAATTGGATATATTATTTCATTATCAAGGAGTTTTATTATTTTCTTCTTTACTACTTTCATAATTGGATTGAGTCTCCTTTAGGGGTCTCTTTTTTGCTTAGCTTCCTCTAATAGATGAATTCTATGTTGAACAATCGAGGGACTAATCTTCTTTAATCTGTCATGATCCATCCTAATACTTCTTTATTTTCTCTAAGGATGGTTAATAATTCTCTATCTTATATGGGGTGCAGGTCTGCTGAAATGATTACTGGTAAGGTTTCCGATGGACCTAGATAAGCATATTTCAGATGCTTAGGAAGTGTTTTAAGCTCTAACTTGGATGCTTCCTCCATAAATGGTTTGGATAATAGTTTGACCATTATCTTAAGTGGTTCGACTGGAGGCTCCCATCTTGACTTCATTCTATGATCACCAATTAATGAGACTTCATTGACCTCTTCACCTTCTTAGTCCATCAAAAGTTCATAGTTGAACTCTTCATCACTCAGGTCAATGGGCTCATATGTATTCTCTTGAATCTAGCTTTGCTTAGTTTTAGTTAGATGAAAAATATTCAACTCTATAGATATATTGCCAAAGGTGAGTTTCATCAATCCATTTTGATAATTGATTTATGCATTAGCTGTGGCCAAAAATGATCTCCTTAATATAACTGGGATGTGACCTTTTGGATTTGTGATAGGTTCTGTTTTTGGAATGATGAAGTCTATAGGATAGATAAAATCACTGACCTTAATCAACAGATCCTCTACTACTCCCTTTGAGACTTTTAGGGACAGATCTGCTAATTGTAGAGTCATTCCCATGGGCTTTAGTTTCCCTAAATCCTAATTACTCATATATCGAATATGGTAAAATATTAACACTTGCCCCTAAATTTAAGAGAGCCTTATTAATGAAAGTTTCTTCTACAATGCATGAAATGGTGAGAGATCTTAGGTCCTTGTATTTTACTGGCATGTGATTTGATAGATAAGAACTCACACTTGCTATCAGGAAGGCTCTTTTAGGTACATTGGTGGTCTTCTTTTCAGGATATAGATCCTTAAGGAATTTAACATAGATTGGAACTTGTTGGATTACATCTAGTAAAGGAATATTTACTTTTACTTGCTTGAAGACCTCCAAGATCTTATCCAGTTGGGCTAAGTTTCGGTTGGACTTCAGTCTATTTAGGAATGGAGCTGTAACCTTAGTAGTCGGTCCATCATATTTATGGGCTCCGTTAGTGCATTAAACTCTACATCAGGTTCTGATGGACTGGCTCTGGTTAGATATTGATTTATGTAGTGATTCTTTTATTTCTTCTTCTAATTTAGGTGTGCCCACCAAGTTATCTATTTGTCTTCTAGATCTTAATATATGAATAGCATTTAATTGGTTGATCTAGGGTTCTTATTATGATTTTTGGTTGTTTTAGGTCCTGGGGTTAGCCTTGGTTGACTTGATAACTAAAGGTACATAGTGTAGGATTTCTAGCTCTACTTTCAAAACTTTTTAAAAAATTTAATGCAACAAAATTAAAAATTAATCTAATTAATTTCTAGAGCTACTGTTCATATCAATAAATCCTACATATCAAGGATCTAAATGTCATATATATGTAATTAAAATCTAAAAATTGAATTGCTAGCAGTAAAATAATTTTACTACTCCATGTATTCAGAACACGATATCTTGTGCAAGGAGCCAAACACCACAATTTGATCACCACCAGGGAGGTCCTCTTATCGTGATGCAGTCACACAAGTCATTTAGCCTCTACAGATCATCCACCTAAGGCCTTGATTTCGATCGGCTCCTTTTGAGTGCTAGCTCAATGTCGAAAGCTTCGACAGCTGATCTTGATCGAATAGCTTCGATCTCCATCCACAGGCTCTTTATGTTAGATATGTGTGCCCAAGAAGTCAGATTGGCTGACACTTGTAATACACTTCTAAGGGTAAAATTATAATTTTGACTATAAATAATAAAATAAAATTTTTTCTATCATAGTATATATTTGAAAGTGTCTGTGATACATCCTTTGAGTAAATGGTAATGATAGTTCATATTTTCAAGAGTTGAAAATTTAAGACATGAATTTTTATTATTAACTCATAAAATGCTTCCGACCATAAGATCATCATGAGGATGATGATTGATCCAAAAGGTTGTTGTACGATCGCTTCTTTAGGATAGATGAGTCTTGAGTCTATGGTGTAAAGACACCAAAGCGAGAGTATAGATATTCGTTAGAGAATGAGGGTACTGAGCATGACCACCTCGAGCAGTCATGAGGAAGTCTACCTTCTTGTCGATTACTGGCTCGAAGCTATAGTGGTGTATCTGATTCTTTGACCTAAGGTGCATCGACAGTTTATTTTGAGGGTGTTATAGTTTGACTACACCATAACTCGGTCTCTTAGCCATTCAAAATTCTGAGGTGTATGTTGGCTATAGCATGTTCATTGTAGGAATTGAATTGCACCAATATGAGATCTATCTACCTCGGTAGATGAGGAGCAGTCCTATGATGATCATGAGAATCAAGTCCATAAGCCCATGGCCATGGTAGAGTGAAATAATAGAAAGAGTTTCTATTAGGTTTTTCACATTGGACTTGAATCGAATGATTAATTCATATGATGAAAATTGGAATCTGATAAGATCACCTTAACCCTAATCTGATCAGGGCTCAAGATAGAGAAACTTAATTACACAGATAACTACACCAAGAGGTTCACTTTCAATTTTGATGGATTGCCACCATATGCTACTAGATGTCACTGGTAGATTTTAAGAGTAATTAGAATAATTTGGATGATCGATCATACTAGTTGTCTGAATTAGAAAAGTTTTGATTCATCAAAAGATATTTCGATGATATCGATGATAGAGATCATGACATATCCTATTACCATATGGAGCTGAACCTAACTGAATCACACAAATAAGGATTTGGATCTAGATATTATCAATTGAATAAACCCAGTTCAAATAATTTGAATAAGATTCAATTAGGTTCAAAAAAATCATGCTAGCATACAATTGAGCCTAATGTTCTCCTTTAACAATCATTAAAGATTATCTCGACTGAGCCAAATGTGTTTAGGCTCACTTAAGAATCTTTACTTGGTCTGACTGAAGCTTGTCCAGATCAAAAAAGAGTTATCTTAATTTATGAGATAAATTTTAGATAACACCTGCCATTTTCAGTCACCTGCTAAATCTTATTTTCGGACATTGATTAAATGTTAACCCTGGATACTTAGACATTTGCCCATGTGTCATGCACCCATAGGAGAGTACCTGAGGCCTTATCCTCCTGTTAAAATGTAGATAGGAAGAGGGCACATGTCTAGGGAGGCGTGTGCCCCATGAGGATAAAAGATGGAGTTCCATACAGATGGGACTCCAGGTTGCTTCAGGAGATTAAACTCTGTGGTACCAAAAAGTCTTATTTGATCCAGTCTTGGTGCCACCTAATAAGGATTTTGAGGGTCTTTCATCTGATTGGATCAGATGATGTCATCCTACTAATTAAATTTAAATCTAATTGCATAAAGGACCATGATTGATTGGGATGATGTGGCACTGCATGGTGCAGCAGGGTCTATATAAACCCTATCTATGCCTAGAATTTAATGTTTCTACGTTTAGCCCATGCCATAAAGCCTCTCTCCCTCCTTTTCCATGCCACCCTCTTGTCCTCTCTCTCCTCTCCATGTCTAAGAGGTTTCGGGCATGAGCAAGGTACAATCCAAGCAAGTGAAAGATGCTAGGAAAGGAAGAAGGCAGCACTGCTGCTAGAGACAATGACTATTCTTCAAAAGAAATTTTGAAGGCCTTCGAGATCAGATCTAGATTTAATTTTTAGAGGATTGATTAAGAAGAAAAAGATCTCTAGATTCTATCTAAGTGGATATCGATAGAGGCCAGGCACGTGCATGGCTACATCCAGAACCTCAGGCAATCATCGGAATCATCACAGGATAATTGAATTATCCAAAATAAAGGTATAATTAAATTAGATTTAATTTTTATTTTTTTATTTTTATTATTAGATCAATAAGATTAGATTTGAGAAATCTTAGATTTGATTAAAATCTCAAATTTTTTTTTTTAAAATATCCTTTTTGATCCAATCAAATCTGAACAAACCTGATCCAGAAAATAAGGCCTTTTCCTTCAACTGGTATCAGAGCTAGGTTCCATAATTCATTATATCTAATTTTAATTTATTTTTGATCTAATAATTAGATGATTTTAGATATCACATTAGATATGATTAGATCTAAAATTAAAATTTTAAAAATTAAATAATTTAGATCTAAGATGTTTGAGATGCATGACTAGATTAGGAATAAAATTATTCTATGTGTAGTCTAGCATAATCATAATTTTAATTTAATTAATTATAATTTTTAAATTTATTTATTTACTATTTTTTAATATTATAAATATTATAATTAGATCTAAAAAATAAAAAATAAATTTATTTAATTATTTTATATGAGATATGATAGATGCATGTTTAGACTAGTTGTAGAATAGTTCTACAAAATTATCTAGAATAAATTTTAATTTGATATAATCAAATGTAAATCTTATTTTTTAGATATTTATGAGATAATTTAGATCTAAAAATATGCATGATATGATACATGAGATGTATGCAAAATATATTTTTAGTTAGATCAATTTTTATATATGTGATATATGATGTAGATCTAACTAGTTTTGTAGATTTATCATATTTCTAATTAAGGCATTCTCCTTGACCGTCCGATCTTAAGAACGAAGTAGGATTTAAAGACTCTCTTCTTTAATTCGATGGGATGTTCTTATAGTGTGTAGGGATGCTGCACGTTCGTCCTTAATCAGAAATCAAAAACTTATTTTCTGCAAAATCCTAGATCCTGAAATCCTAGGATTTTATATACATATTTTATTTATGAACCCTAAATTTAATTAAGAATTAAGATATGAAATATATTAGATCTAAAATTAAGAATTTTTAGATCTAAGATATATTCATAAATTTGGGTTCGGGCTTGGGTAGCTTAATTCGGTCTAACGGTTAATCAAACCGAATCAAGAGTTGGTTAGGTGAGATCAAGAGTACTTAAATTGACGAGCTTAATAGGATTAAGTCTGGGTTAAGGTCGAGTTATATGAGTGATCGATCAAGTTAAGACCTAATTAGACTTAATGGTTAGAGTCTGGATTGTAGACTAATCCGATTGATTTTGGCTCAACAATTTGGTGTCTAAGGTAAGTTTGGCAGATACGATCAACTGATTTTTAATTGAAAGCTACTCGACTCGAATGCATTTTTATCGAGTTAATGGCATATCCCTTCCACCGATCTCACTTATCTGACTATATTTGTTGGTCCAATCCTGATCTAAGGTGGCTAACAATACGAGCTAACCCATGCCACTAAGTTAGTCATAATGGTTATGGCTATGTCAAGTCAAGTTTAAAGAGACCTAAATCAAATCTCTCTAAAAAAAGATTAAGTCTAAGATCTTCCACCATTGTAGATGTGTGGACTCTTTTCGAAGTTGATTGTTCTCGACTGATCACAGTGGTTCAGTTGCACCGAAAAGATGCAACCATGTCTATTAGGCATTGGATGCTATGGGCTAAATGATGGATTGGACTCAATATTTTGGATATGGTGAGAGACTCAATTAGAAATCCAATCTGCGCAAATGGTAGGTCTAACTTAACTAAGAAGTGGATCAATATTTCGGGCATGGTGAGATTCATGAATTAGAGACCAAGTCTGGGTGCACCATGATTAGAGAATCATTGGACAAGAGTTGTTCACTCATTGGCTAATCTATTATCAATAACTGTTAAGTGAGCTGATGAGTCAGTTGGTGGGACTGCACCATCCACTAAAAATCAGTAATCATAGAGATTTTTGCATTTTTACAAAGAAAGTATAGGAATCCAAGAAAATAGTGAAAGCTAATTTATTTAAAAATTAAATTTTTAAATAAATTGGTCAAGTCTTAATTATAAAATCTAACTAAAAATTTTAACTCTCTACAGGAAAAAGAAAAATGTCTACGTCTAACCCACTAGCCCGTATCCTGGACACCCATAGACTGATCGAATTCAATTACAAGGATTGGCTCTAGAACTTCAAAATTATTTTGGATTTCGAGAAGTTGACTCATGTATTAGATCAAGATCCTCCCACCTTACCAGCTCGTTCGTCCACTGAACAGAGAGCATCTCTTGATAAGTGGATGGATGAGGATAATAAGGCCAGATACTACATGTTGGGCTCGATGTCTGATGAGCTTTAGCATCAACATAAAGATATCAAGACTATCTGCCAAATATTGGCTCACCTATAAGAGTTGTTTGGTGAACAGAGTCATGAAGCCAAATATCATATCACTAAATAACTGTTTAAGACTAAAATGCATGATGGATAGTCAGTCCAAGATCATTGTCTGATGATGATCAAGGACTTGAAAGAGCTTGAGAAGCTCGAAGTGAAGTTAGAGCAGGATATGCAAAATGATATAATTCTACAATCCTTGATTGATGTGTATGGGCAATTCATCATGAACTACCATATGCATAAACTTCAGAATACTCTGCCGAGCTTATGAATATGCTGGTTACTGCTAAGCTTTTTGTGAAAGGTTCTAAAGGCTTAATACTAGCTATGGAATGAACTTCTTCTAAGAGAAAGTCTTTTAGAAAGAGGAAGAAATCTATAAAAAAGTAGAAGGTAGAAGGTGGAAAAAAAAAGAAGACAGAGCTGAAGAAGAAGATCGCTGATAAAGAAAAGTATTTTGATTGTAATACTGACGGCTACTGAAAGTGGAACTGCCCTACATACCTGGCCATCCTAAAGAATAAGGAGATAGGTCCTTCTGGAGGTATGCTCATTATTGAATCTAACCTTATGATTTTTTCTGCATCTAATTGGATGCTTAACTCTGATTCTAGTGCTCATTTGTACACTTTCATGCAGGATCTTGAGGATAGTAGGAGACTGAGGGATGGTAAGATAATCCTACGTATCGAAAAAGGAGCAAGAATAGCTATTATGGCCGTGGGAACCTATCCTCTTCAACTACCATCTGGCTTAGATTTAGTACTTAAGGATTGTTATTATGTGCCTGCTGCAAGCAGAAATTTGATTTCTATTTTATGTTTAGCATAAGAAAGCTATGTAATTAGTTTTCTTAAGGATCATTGTAATATTCTTTATGAAAGAAATAAAATTATAAGTGATTTTCTTATTAACGGCCTCTACTAGTTACATATTGATGTATGTGTCTTTAATATCAAGCAAAATATGAATGCCATAAAATCAAAATGACCCAGAGATAGTCCAAATAATATGTATCTATGGCACCTATGGCTAGGTCATATAGTAGAAGATAGGGTTAACAAATTAAAAAAAATCAGGCTATTGAGTCCGTTGACTTTCGAGTCATATCCAATTTGTGAATCATATCTTCATGGCAAAATGACTAAGCTCCCTTTTATAGAACATGGAAAAAGGGCCATGGATCTACTTGCCCTAGTACATACTGATGTGTGCGGCCCAATAGATGTGCCGGCTAGAGGCAACTCTATCTACTTCATAACCTTTATCGATGATTTATCTCGGTATGAGTATATGTATCTTATGAGACACAAATCTGAAGTCTTTGAAAAGTTTAAAAAATTTAGACATGAAGTGAAAAAGCAAATCAAAAAATCCATTAAGATTCTTCCATCAGATCGAGGAGGTGAATACCTTAGTCGGAAATTTCTGGACTATCTCAAGCAATATGGCATAGTCTCTCAATAGACTCCACCTGGAATACCTCAACTCAATAAAATTTTAGAATGGAGAAATTGGATCCTATTAGATATGGTCCGATCCATGATGAGCTTCACAGACCTTCCTGATTTTCTTTGGGGACATAGTTTGTTAACTACTATATATTTATT
The DNA here is from genome assembly GCA_006176705.1 of Cocos nucifera. Lineage (NCBI taxonomy): Eukaryota > Viridiplantae > Streptophyta > Magnoliopsida > Arecales > Arecaceae > Cocos > Cocos nucifera. Next base: position 170,426 of record QRFJ01001304.1, on the reverse strand, counting down.
GAATAGGATTTCCTCTAAAGTCGTTCCTACCATACCGTATGAGATATGACATAGTAAGAAATCAAGTCTGAGTCATCTTAGAATTTAGGATTGTTCGGCTCATGTCAAAAGACAACAAATGGATAAGTTAGACTATAGATCCTTTAGAGCTTGATTCATAGGATATTCTAAAGAGTCATTAGGATATTATTTTTATATTCCAGAAGACCATAATATGATTGTGAATTGGCATGTCATTTGTTGGTGCAGAATTTGGGTGACGTTGGATCGAGCTAGAGTCGAGGAAGATGAGGTTGCCATCGGTGATCTGTAAAATAAAGTTTCGTTCGGAGTTGGTGGTAGTGACTCCAGTAGGACCCTTTGACGGTCAAGTTAGCTCTTCTGGCCAACATAAATGGAGTGCATAGAGAGAAGTTCGATAGAGTTTCAGAAAGAAAAAGAAAGCTTAGAGAAAATATATCTGGAGGATCCTTTTTTATAGATGAAGCTTGTTGTAACTATCCTGATAAATGATCATTGTAGCTGTTCTGATAAATGCCCATCGTAATCGTCCTGATAAATGTCGATCATGATTGTTCTGATAAATGTTGATCGTGATTGTCTTGATAAATGATAATTATAATTATCATGATAATTGTAACCATTTAGTAGTGGAATCACCTGTAGAAATCCATCTGAAGGAATAGTCTGTAAGGAGTTCGGCTTCCATAGAAGCTCGACTGAAAGAAGAGTTCGTAAGAAGTTTGGCTCCCGTAGGAGTCCAACTGCTGGAGGAGTCCGAAAAAAGTTCAGCACCCATAGAAGCCGCGACTGGAGGAGTCAGGAAGGAGTTCGACTTCCATAGAAGCCCGATTAGAGAAGGAGTTCGGAAGAAGTTTGGCTCCCATAGAAGCCCGACTGTTGGAGGAGTTTCGGAAGGAAGTTCGACTCCCATAGAAGCCCGACTGTTGGAGGAGTCCGAAAGAAGTTCGACTCCCGTAGGAGTCCGACTGCTGGAGGAGTCCAAAAGGAGTTCGGCTCCCATAGAAGTCCGATTGGAGGAGGAGTTTGAAAGAAGTTCGGCTCCTATAGAAGCCCGACTGGAGGAGTTTGAAAGAAGTTTGACTTTCGTAGAAGTTTGACTGCTGAAGAAGTTTGGAAGGAGTTTGGAAGGTCGGCCACTATGGAAGTTCGACTGGGGCTCGGCCGTTGTGGAGTTCAATTAGGTTCGGAGTCTAATTGGAGGAGTTCGGCCACTGGACGAGTTCGACTACTAGAGGAGATTGGGTGGAGTTCGGCCATTATGGTGAGAATTCTCGATCAAAGCTCTTCCATAATTACCAACTACATTAAGCTAAGCACCACTTCAATGGGAGCAGGATTTATCTCCAACAATAGTTTTCCTATTTTCGAGTTCAAAGTTCAAAGAAAGGAAGTACCAAAAAAGTGACTGTCGAAATCTTTTTTGGGGCTCTACACTCGTTAAGATTGAAGCATGTGAGAGATCTTATCTCCAGCCGAGGTTGAAGGAAATCTTATCTTCTGTTGACGTTGAAGTTGAGGCTCGGGCGCAATAGGGCCGTTGTTGGGGCCTCTTTTCTTACCTCATCCAAAATGAACGAGGTATTTGGCTTTGCTCACGTTAAAATGAGGTTATTCTCCTATTTCTAACAGACTGTGGGGGCACATAAGGGCCGTTGTTAGGGCCTCTCCCTCCATCCTGTCTTAAGTGAATAAGGTCTTCGACTTTGCTCGCGTTAGGATGAGATTCTTCTCTTATTCCTAACGGGCTGTGGGGGCACATAAGGGCCATTGTCAGGGCTTCTCCTCCCATCTCGTCTTAACTGAATGAGGTCTCAACTTTGCTTACATTAGGATGAGGTTCTCCTCCTATTTTTTAAATAGGCTTGGGGGGCACATAAGGATCGTTGTCAGCGGCCTCTCCTTCCATCTCATCTTAAATGAATGAGGTCTTTCGACTTTGCTCGCATTAGGATGAGGTTTCCTCCTATTTCTAAATAAACTATGGGGGCACATAAGGGCTGTTGTCAGGATCTCTCCCTCCATCTCCATCTTAAATGAACGAGGTCTTCGACTTTGCTTGCATTAGGACGAAGTTCTCCTCTCTATTCCAACTAAGAGTTGTGGGGGCACATAAGGACCATTGTCAGAGCCTCTCCCCTCATCTCATTTTAAGTGAATGAGATCTTCAACTTTCCTCATGTTAGGACGAGGTTCTCCTCTTATTTCTAGCATGGCCACTTTTGGTTGTATCTTTCCTATCATCACATAGTTCTTGCACCAAGAAATAATAATGCTGAAATGGAGTTTTATTGAAGGAAGATTACTGGTAGTACATCCTTAAGTTTTCTGAGTTCAAAGGTCATGAAAGCGTTATTCCTCCGAGCTCCTTCAGACGATAAGTCCCGGATCGGACGACCTCCTCTATTTCATATGGGCCTTCCCCATTTGGGGTAAGCTTCCCCTGGCTCTGAGGCTGAGAGATGGCGACTCATCGAAGTACTAGGCCCCTCAGAGATAGCATCGATGATACCTGAAGGCGGTCGATCTTCTTATTGTTCCTCTCTCATTTATGCTTCTAGCTGCAGTAGTGCCTTTGGCTTATTTCAAGCCGACGTCTGTGGAGCATTGAGGAGGGCGTAGTTATGAAACTTTCGTTGAGGAGAACCTCACCGCGCACTTCTGTCCGGGCTTCTCTACCTCCGAGCTCGAGGAGGAGTTCGGGCTCGCTTCCATTCAGAGGGAGTTTGGGAGCACTATCGAGCTTCACTCGACTTTCTTTCTTTGCCGAGCCCGACCGGCTGGTCGATTTGCCACTTACCAAAGGCTTCATCATCCCTAGCCTTGAAGGCCTCTTCAGCTCGGACGTAACCTTTAGCCCAAGCTAGCAGATCGATAAAGTCTTTGGGGTACTTCTTCTCTAAGGAGAATAGCAAATCATTCTTTTGGAGGGCGCCCTTGAGTGCGGCCATTGTAACTGATTAGTCCAGGTTCTAGACCTCTAATGTAGTGGCATTAAACCGGGTGACATAAGTCAGGATTCCTCCTCCTTTTACTTGATGTTCATGAGGGAATCCAAACCTCGGTGCGGACGTCGGTTGCTGACAAAATGAGCCACAAACTGATGGCTCATCCGATCAAAGAAAAAGATGGTACCTAACTTAAATGCCGAGTACCAGTTCCTGGCTACTTTCTTAAGGGTGAACGAAAAAGTTTGGCATAAAATAGCATCTGATGCATCATGGAGCAACATCATTATCCGGAAGGCCTCCAAATGATCAATCGGATCGGAGGTTCCATCATAACTCTCGAACTATGAGAGCTTAAAGTATGGTGGGATTGGCTCCTGCATGATCCTCTGAGAAAAAAGAGGGTCAGTGCGTATACCATTACCGCGTGAGGAGAAAGTATGACGGAGCTCTTCAATTCATCAGCTCATTTCTAAGAACCTTTGATCCAGGAGATCTTCACGATCGTTGATCTTCAGGGTTTTTTGGTGGAACGAGCGTGAAGCTTCTCCCTGGATTGAGTCATGGTCCAAGCATGGATTTTCCATCCTCTGCTTCTCCTTTTCGGAGACCAAAGGTCGGGTAGTTGAGGTCGGCCATTCCCAGATCGGATCATGGGGCTCCGAAGAAGCTTGCTCTGATCAAACTGGTACCAAAGCCTGTCGATGTATGGCCTGCATGGCATCCACGAGGCCACGAACCTGTTGAACCAGTAGGTTCAACTTCTCCACATCCACCATGACTAGAGGTGGAGCTTGAGTTACCGGAGCTGGAATGGATGTATTTGGATGGAATCTGACTGCAGAGGTCGTTGATCGTCGGATTGAAGCTTTCCTGGGAGGCATTTTTTTTGGAAAGAACTATAAAGAGAAAGAAGAGAGATCGCTGCTGAGCACTCCTTTAAGATCAAAAAAATCTCAGGAACAGAGGGCCTTTCCTCTAGCACCAATTCTGTTGGTGCAAAATTTGGTTGACGCCGGATCGAGCTAGAGTCGAGGAAGATGAGGTCGCCGTTGGTGACTTGCAAAATAAAATCTCATCCGGAGTTGGTGGTGGTGACTCCGATAGGACCCTCTGACGGTCAAGTTAGCTCTTCTGGCCAACAAAAATGGAGTGTTCAGAGAGGAGTTCGACAGAGTTTCGAGAAGAAAAAGAAAGCTTAGAGAAAATGTATTTAGAGGATCTCTTTTTATACACGAAGCTTGTTGTAACTGTCCTGATAAATGACCGTCATAACCATTCTGATAAATGCCCATCGTAATCATCTTGATAAATACCGATCATGATTATCTTGATAAATGCTGATTGTGATTGTCTTGATAAATGACAATCATAATTATCGTGATAATTATAACCATTCAGTAGTGGGATCGCCTGTAGGAATCTGTCTGAAGGAACAGTCTGTAAGAAGTTTGGCTTCCGTAGAAGTCCAATTGGAGGAGTTCGAAAGAAGTTCGGCTTCCGTAGGAGCCCGACTGCTGGAGAAGTTCGGAAGAAGTTTGGCACCCATAGAAGCCCGACTGGAGGAGTCTGAAAGGAGTTCGGCTCCCTTAGAAGCCCGACTGGAGGGAGAGTTTGGAAGGAGTTTGACTCCCATAGAAGCCCGACTGCTGGAGGAGTCTAGAAGGAGTTCGGCTCCCGTAGGAGCCCAATTGGAGGAGAAGTCCGAAAGAAGTTTGGCTTCTGTAGAAGCTTAACTGCTGGAGGAGTTTGGAAGGAGTTCGACTTTCGTAGAAGCCCGACTGCTGGAGGAGTTCGGAAGAAGTTCGACTCCCATAGGAGCTCGACTGCTGGAAGAGTTCGGAAGGTGTTCGACTTTCGTAGGAGCTCGACTGTTGGAGGAGTCCGGAAGAAGTTTGGCTTCCATAGAAGCCCAACTATTGGAGGAGTTTGAAAGGGGTTCGAAAGGTCGGTCGCTATGAAAGTTTGACTAGGACTCGATCATTGTAGAGTTTGATTGGGTTTGGAGTCCAATTGGAGGAGTTTGGCCACTAGACGAGTTCGACCGCTGGAGGAGATCGAGTGGGGTTCGATTATTGTGGTGAGAATTCTCGATTGAAGCTTTTTTATGATTACCAGCTACATTAAGCTAAGCACCACTTCGACGGGAGCGGGATTTATCCTCAACACCATCTTTCTTGAAAAATAGTTTATTCAAGATGGTGGCATTGGAAAGCAGATCAAGCTCGAGGAGAAAGTCTTCCAAGAGCAATGAGCTAAGAACCCTATGAAACCAAATCAGATTGAGCCAATACAATCACTACCTCCTCCACCTCGTAGATCAGAAAGGATTTTTCATCCTCCTGAGAGGTACTTAGATACTATTTCAAAAAAAAATAGAGAAAATATTTCTCGTTGGTAATAGGGTTCATGATGATGATCCCAAAACCTATGATGAGGCAATATCAGATATCGACTCTGAGAAATGGTTAGAGGCAATAAAGTCAGAAATTGACTTGATGCACTCAAATCAAGTCTGAATCTTGGTAGATCCACCTGAAGGTATAGTACCTATTGGGTGTAAATGGATCTATAAGAGAAAGATTGGTACATATGGGAATGTAGAGATATTCAAAGCTAGATTAGTGGCGAAAGAGTATAGTCAGTACGAAAAAATTGACCATCAGGATACCTTTTCACTAGTAGCCATGCTAAAATTCATCCGTATATTGCTTGCTGTTGCAGCCTATTTTGATTATGAAATATGGCAAATGGACGTGAAAACGACATTCTTAAATGGATAAATTGAGGAAGATATCTATATGGAATAGCTGCTAGGTTTCACATCCTGTGATACTGATCATAAAGTATGCAAGTTACAAAGGTCCATATATGGACTTAAGCAAGCATCTCAGAGCTGGTACTAATTTTAATGATGTGATCAAATTATTTGGTTTCATCAAGAACGAGGAGGAATCATGTGTTTTCAAAAAGATCAGTGGGAGTGTTATTGTCTTCCTCATACTGTACGTGGATGATATCCTTCTTATTGAGAATGATATTTTCATATGGACCATAGTTAAAATATGGTTATTTAAAGAATTCTCCATGGAAGACCTAGGAGAACCATCCTTCATTTTAGAAAATTAAGGTCTATAGAGATAGACTGAATAGGATGCTAGGTCTTTCACAGAAGATGTACATAGAGGAAGTGCTAAAGAGGTTTAACATGGAAAACTCCAAGAGGAGATTGGTGCCCTTTAGACATGGCATTCATCTCTCCAAGAAAGTGTATCCCAACACACCTGAGGAGATTGAACGCATGAGTAAGATCCCTTATGCTTCAGCAATAGGGAGCCTCATGTATGCCATGTTATGTACACGATCTGATATAGCCCATGCTGTGATTGTCACGAGCAGATATCAATCGAATCTTGGTGAAGAACACTAGACTTCTGTAAAATGTATCCTTAAGTACTTGAGAAGAACTAAGGATATGATGTTGGTTTTTGGTAATGGAGAACTCCAAGTCCAGGGGTATATAGACTCGAATTTTATGTCCGATATAGATGATCAAAAGTCGACATCTGAAAGTCTGTTTGTGTGTAATGGTGGTGCTATCAGTTGGAAGAGTTTCAAACAGACAGTGATAGCAGATTTCACTATGGAAGCAGAGTACATCGCTACGTCAGAAGCTGCGAAGGAGGGATTCTAGTATAAGAAGTTCACCGTAGAGATTGAAGTGATGCCATTGGATTCCATTCCTCTATATTGCGATAATAATGACACCATAGCCCTTGCTAAGGAGCCGAGGTCTCACCAAAAATCCAAGCACATCGAGTGGCAATACCACCTCATCAGCGATTACCTCGAGAAAGATTACGTCAAGGTCAAGAGAGTCGACTCCATCGACAATGTGACAGACTCACTTACAAAGCTATTGGGCCAACAGAAGATCGAAGCCCACCTTGAGAAGATGGAACTTAGATTTATAGTCAATTGGCTTTAGGTCAAGTGGAAGTTTGTTAGATATGTGTGCCCTAGAAGTTAGATTGATTGACACTTATAATACACTTCTAAGGGCAAAATTATAATTTTGACTATAAATAATAAAATGTATTATTTTCTATCATAGTTTGTATTTGAAAGTATTTATGATACATCCCTTGAGTTAATGGTAATGATAGTTCATATTTTCAAAAGTTGAAAATTTAAAACATGAATTTTTATTATTAACTCATAAAATGCTTCCGACCATAGGACTATCATGAGGATGGTGATTGATCCGAAAGATTGGTGTATGATCACTTCTTTAGGATAAATGACTCTTGAGTCTATGGTGTAGAGACATCAGAGTGAGAGTACAGGTACTCATTAGAGAACAAGGGTACTGAGCGTGACCACCTCAAGCAGTCATGAGGAAGTCTACCTTCTCATCGATTACTGACTTAAAGCTATAATGGTGTGTCTGGTTTTTTGACCTGAGGTGCATCGGCAGTTCACCTTGAGGATGTTATAGTTTGACTATACTATAACTCGGTCTCCTAGCCATTCAAAATCTTGAGGTGTATGTTGGCTATAGCATGTTCATTATAGGAATTGGATTGCACCAATAGGGGATTTATCTACCTCGATAGATGAGGAGCAGTCCTATGATGATCATGAGAATTAAGTCCATAAGCCCATGGCCATGGCAGAGTGAAATAATAGAAAGAGTTTCTATTAGATTTTTCACATTGGACTTGAATCAAATGATTAATTCATATGATGAAAATTAGGGTTTGATGAGATCACCTTAACCCAAATCTGGTCAGGGCTCAAGATAGAGGAACTTAATCACACAGGTAACTATACCGAGAGATTTGCTTTCAGTTCTGATGGGTTGCCACCATATGCTGCTAGGTGTCACTAGTGGATTTTGGGAGTAATTAGAATGATTTGGATGATCGATCATACTAATTGTCTGAATTAGAAAAGTTCTGATCCATCGGAAGGTGTTTTGATGATGTCGATGATAGAGATCATGACATATCCCATTATCATATGGAACTGAATCTAACTGGGTCACACAAATAAGAGTTTAGATCTGGATATCATCAATTAGATTAATTCAATTTAATTGATTTGAATAAGGTTCAATTAGGTTCACGAAAATCGTGCTAGCACATGATTGAGCCTAATGTTCTGCTTTAATAATCATTAAAAATTATCTCAACTGAGCCAAATGTCTTTAGGCTCACTCAAAAATCTTTACTTGATTTGACTGGAGTTTGTCCAGATCAGAAAAGAGTTGTCTTAATTTATGAGATAAATTTGAAACAATACCTACCATTTTCGGTCACCTGCTAAATCTTACTTTTAGACATTGGTCAAATATTGACCCTGGATACTTAGACATCTGCCCATATATCATGCATCCATAGGAGAGTACCTACGGCCTTGTTCCCCTGCTAAAATGCAGACAAGAAGAGGGTGCACGCTTAGAAAGGCATGCATCCCATGAGGATAAAAGATGGAGTCCCATAAAGATAGGACTTTAGGTTGCTTCAGGGGATTAAACTCTGTGGCACCAAGAAGTCTTGTTTGACCCAGTCTTGGTGCCCCTAAGGAGAGTTTTGAGAGTCTCTCATCTGATTAGATTGGATGATATCATCCCATCAATCAGATTTAGATCTGATTGCACAAAGAACCATGATTGATCGGGATGATGTGGTACTGCATGGTGCAGCAGGGTCTATATAAACCTTGTCTGCGCCTAGAATTTAATGCTTCTGCCTTTAGCCCATGCCACAAAGCCTCTCTCCCTCCTTCTCCATGCCACCCTCTAGTCCTCTCTCTCCTCTCCATGCCCAAGAGATTTTGGGCATGAGTAAGGTGCGATCCAAGCAAGTGAAAGGCGCTAGGAAAGAAAGAAGGCAGCACTGCTGCAAGAGATAACGATTGTTCTTCAAAAAAAATTTTGAAGATCTTTAAGATCAGATCTAAATCTAATTTTTAAAAGATTGATTGAGAAGGAGAAGATCTTTAGATCCTGCTCGAGTGGATACGATAGAGGTCAGGCACTTGCATAGCTACATCCAGAACCTCAGACAAACATCGAAATCATCACAAGATAATTGGATTATCCAAAATAAATATATAATTAAATTAAATTAAATTTTTATTTTTTATTTTTATTATCAGACCAATAAGATCAGATCTGAGGAGTCTCAGATCTGATTAGGATTTTAGAGAAAATTTTTTTGAAATATCCTTCTTGATCCAATCAGATCTGAACGAACCTAATTAAAAAAATAAGACTTTTTCCTTCACTTTGAATACTCTAGATCAGTAGCAAAGATAGAGAAGAGGTAGAGGAGGCTCTTCTAAAAATTTTGTGGGCTGACGACACTCGTAGCTCATAAAATTCCTTCCCGAATCCTAGGTTGGAACCCTAGGATAGCACTCACCAAACCCTACGCCCTATTTTCCTTTCTCTCTCTAGATTTTTTTGAATTTTTTTTATGTAGAGGAGGAGTCTCACATAGAAGGGGAACAACTCTTTCTGATGTGCACATGCCCCAAAAATTTCTCTCTTTTTATTTGCACCAAAAATGAGTGGAAAGCATGTGGGAGAGATAAGATAAGGTGGTTGTCCATTTGAATTCAAATGGTAACCAACCAAATCCTATCTATTTAGGGTGAGAGAAGGCTGGGTGTGCACCATTTATGTGTGGAAAAAACTTCACGAAAAACACTTTCTTGTAGAAAATGAGATAGGTGCAGGAAAAGGTGATGTGGCGCAGGAAGACTAGTCAAACTAGTCTTAAAACAAACTTGTCCAACTAAACCCAATTCAAACAAATTTGGCAAGGTCCAATTAGACCAGATTAAATCCAACTCATTTAGGCTTAATTAGACTCAATCAAATTCTAATTAATTTAGAAATTAATTAAGCCCAACTCCCGATCAAATTAGGGACTAAACCTCTTTGGTGATTAAGTAATCTCATAACCAAATCAAGTCAAACCCAACTGAATCCAATTCAATTAGACTCGAACAAAAAATCATTACTCAATCAAATTAAATTAATTAGTAATCAAATCATTAATTAAATCTCTCATAAATACAAAGTCTAATTCCAATGGATTTTCGGGCAACAGAGTCCTATCAAAATAAAATTCTTGATCGAAGAGTCCCAAACTAGTCGGACTTTTGACCCCATTGTCCCAAATGTGTGGAACTCATGAACATAGAGTCTCAAATCAGTGGTACTCTTGATCACAGAGTCCTAGACAAGTAGGATCTGGAGTCCCAATATAGTAGCACTCTCGGTCGAAGAGCCTTAGTCCAGTTGGTCTCTTGACCATAGATTCCTAGTCCAATGAGACTCCTTACCAGCCATTAGATCAAGTAGGAACCTCTAATGTGTATGATCCCACAAGTTCAAACCTAAGTTGGTAGAATTGGAACCACTTTCTATATTAATCGAAGTGATTATCTAGCAATCGTACCCGATGTTCGGATAGATCGAATAGTTGCAATCGCAACATTAAAAACTTATGCGAATAAGGTTATCGTATAATTCATCCATTTGACCTCTATTTATAGGATGACTCAGAGTTAAACTGCCAATCCTAAAAAGTACATCCATATCATGTCTCAATGTAATCAGTCCTGTGACTCCTCACTAAAACTGCTTTGGCCAAGGCTTTGCTAAATTGAAACAAAATTAAACACAACTTCTGAACCTGGAGTTGTCAATCCCATCTTGATTCACACACCAACTCCTCAAGTACTTAATGGTGCCCAAAAATCTTCCATCACTAAATTAAAAGTTTAAGTAGTTCAACACCAAAGCATAGTGAGTTGCTTGAAAGTCACCTGATGATCTCAGATCAGAGGGATACTTATACCCACATTCCATCGGAGCAAATCTTGACAGCAGAAAAACTCCAGAGTTGGTCATGTTCAGTATAGATATATCCCTACGTGTTATCTGTATGTCATATCAGTATCTTCACACTCCTTGGTTAAGAGGATAATTAATCAATATGGCACACAATAATCTATGCTCGATAAATATTATTGTCCTAGGTAACAATGTATTATTTGATCGTGAATAGGTTTAAGAACTAAATAAGAAATCCTCTTTTGTTGATTCTAAATAGTTCTAAGTATTGGGGTATCAGCTACTCTGATACCACTTATTAAGGATCTAATATCGACGTATCGTGATAGAAAGAAAGAAGAAAGTAAAATAAGAACATAATCAAGTATGTGGATCAATCCAAAGACTCGCCTTCATGGAGTATGCAAAGCTTCATTATGAGAGAGAAAACTAAACAATACAAGAGAAACTTACCACTCAACCCTTATACAAGAATCTCTTAACAAGAAGCCCCAAACCATCATAAAAGCTTTCAAAAATCTCTCAAGAAGCTCTCAGCACTTTGAAACATCACTAGCTTTCCAACGTAATAAATAGTTCATCAATCGGAGTTATATAGACTCTAGAAACTCAAAAATAGTATTCCAATAGAAAATCCAGTCCTAAACACACTCGAGATCAATCCTGGACTATTCAATCATAATCGACTCTCTCTTGAACCATCAGATCATGCACCAATAATCTTAGATTAGCTCAGATCGATCTTGGACTGTCAGATCATGATCGAAAGCTCTCCTGACTGTTGGATCATGCAAAATAGCACTCCATCATGCCTTATCAAAGCCAGATCAAATCCCAGCCGTTCAATCATGATCAACTCAAACTAGAGCCATTGGATCATGATCGGTCCATGGAACAGTACCGTGGACTATGAGAATCAACTGGAAAATGGGCTGAGAGGTCCATGCGGATGCTCGTGAGCCGACGGTCTGCCATGGATCGCGCCGCACGGCCTGCTTCCACATGGCCCGCACGTGCCCGACCAGCCCAATGCATGGTTGGCCCAGCATCATCGTGCGTGGCTAGTTTGGGCTATGTCGTCACCATCTGGCACTACCTGTGGGCCCCTCCAGCAAGCCCAAGGTTGGCTACCCCACTTCAAACTTCTTTTGCTCGTAACTTCTTTGTCTGAACTCTGTTTGGACTGTCCTTAGGCTCGTTGGACTCCGTTCGTTATCCGAGACCTTGTTCTAGACTAATTATAGATCGAATCTTGAGATATTATTTTTCAACAATTCCCATCTTGATTCGATATTTGGCCTCTACCTATTTTTGAGAGCCTATGATCCGTCTTGCCCCCATGCCCTGAGGCATGCCTGCTGATCATGGATGGGCAAACGTGTGAGTCGAGCCAAGCCACTCGATCCCACCTCCATCGATTGCTGTGATCTTCCTAATCCGAGACCTGCTTGGGATAGCCTCTTGAGATAATAGGAACTTCACTCTACGACATTGCATGTCATCCTCCTGAGTCTCTCGTCCCGTGCCCGATCCATCTCTACTTAGAGCTCCATTTCGTACTGGGCTCTCTAACATGAGGTAATATCCTCCATATTTTTTTTCTCTTAATATCATCCTACTGCCATGCAAGACTTTCAGGATTCCTCCATCAGCTTTCCATCTGAAGTTGATTGAATTCAATCTACTCAGTGAGATTAGATTCTTTTTAAAATTGGATATATATCGGATCTCAACCAACTTCTTCACTGTTCCATCATGGAGCTTCATGCTAACCATCTCGCTACCCTTGATCTCATAACTTGATCCATCTAGTAGGAACACAGTGCCCTTACCGATCTCCAAAGAGTCAAACATCTTCTCTCTACAACATACATGATGGGAATAAGCAGAATCCATAATCCACTGAGGGAAAAAAGTAGATACCTCATCAGTAATCAAAAGAACATCATCACTATCTTCTGTATCACTATTGGCCACCGCCATAGTAGCCTTCGTTCGATCTTTGAGTTGTGGGCAATCCTTGACTCAATGTCTTAATTCGTCGCACTTGTAGCATTTGATCTTGCTTTGATCCCTCATCTTGGACCTAGATCATCCTTTTTGCGATCCTCTACCACTTTGTCTACTATCTTCTGCTCCTTAAAAAACTACCAAAGCTGAGCTGTCGCCATTTGAGCTTGAAGCTAGGTTCTTCCTCCTGAGAACCTCATTCTGGAGTATCGCTGTAATGACCTTGTCCATCTTAATGATGCTCTTTTTTACTAGAAGTGCAGTCACCAAGGACTCATATGAAAGAGGAAGCGACACTAGCAAGACCAACGCCCTAGTTTTCTCCTCAACTTTTTTGTAAATACTGAGGAGGTCAGTGAGAATCTTCTGAAAGTTGGATAGATGCTCTCGCATACTTTGACCTTCGTCTATTAGTAGTTGATAGAATTACATCCAAAGAAATAGCATACTGGTGAGCGACTTCGTCATGTACAACTCCTCAAGCTTCGACCATAGTACCATTAGAAAAGTCTCATCAAGTACATGGATCACCACATCATCCACTAGGTACAAGCAAATCATGCTCACCTCCTACATCTGGATCCGCTTTCAATCCTTCACCTCCATGGTAGTCGGCATCTCGTTGTTCAAAAGAGCATCGATCAACCTATGTTGGATGATGACATCCTTTAGTCTTGCTTGCCATAAGGAGAAATTGCCCTTCCCATCAAACCTATCGATCTTTATCTTGATTATACTTGTCTTCTTCATATTCTTCAATCTCTGTCCACTACTACAATCTATGCTCTGGTACTGTCTGGCTCTGATACCAATTTGTTAGAATATCAACTATTCTGATACCACTTGTTAAGGATCTAATACCGGCGTATTACGATAAGAAGAAAGAATAAAACAAAACAAGGGAGCAATAATTATAGATCTTTTCTCTCTCAATCTCTCTTCTCTCTTCTCTCTAATATTGTTGCACTAGGTTCTTGAAGAAGCCCTAGAGAGAAGGGGCACCTCCCTTAAGCCCAAGGAGGGAAGCATCCCAGCATAGATCTAGGTGATGATCTATGGTATGCTGCCCTTAGAGAATTAAAGGTCTCTCCATATCCATGCTAAAGATTAGGGGTTTTCGTAATATGGTATCAGAGCTTGGTGATGCCAAGACAACAATTGGTATCAGAGCTAGGTGATGCCATGGTGATTGTGCCAACACTAAGAACTTCACCACAACACAGGAGTTCATTAGAAGATAAAAAAATTTATGATAAAAAATATTAAAATAGTATTTATTTATTTATAATTCATAGATAAGTATAAAAATAGCTCAACCATCAATAGACTGATGATTGACTTTGGATACTATTTCTAATAATCTTCCACTTGGACTAAAGCCAATTGGTGCAGTATCTAAAATCTATCTTTGACTTGAAGTCATCGAACTCCTTTACTGTCATAGGTTTAGTGAATGAGTCGGCCAGGTTCTTCTTTCCATCGATCTTCTGAAGATCGATGTCACCTCAATCCACGATCTTTTGGATAAGATGGTAGCAACGTAGAATATGCTTCGTCTGTGGGTGTGCCTTTGATTCGTTCGCTCGAGCAATGGTTTCAGAGCTATCACAATAGAATAGAATTAGATCATTAAGAGAGGGTGCCACTCTGAGCTGATGATGAACTTCCTCAACTATGCTGCTTCTTTAGTAGCATCTAATACGGCGATATACTCTACCTCGCAAACTGAGTCGACCACTATGTACTGCTTGGAACTCTTCCAGCAGACAGCTCCATCATTAAGGGTAAACACATATCCCGACACACTTTTGTTGTCATCGTAATTAGATTGAAAATTAGAGTCTATAAATCTCACAAGTCTCAAATCTGACTCACTATAAATAAGCCACTGGACCTTAGTATTTCTTAAATACTTTAGGATGATTTTAACAACCTTTCAGTGGTTCTCCCCTAAATCAAATTGGTATCTACTCTCTACTCCAAATGAGTATGCTACATCTGGTCTCGTACATGTCATGATGTATATGATAGAATCCACTATCGAAGCATATGAATTTTTACTCATATGCTCTCTCTTGAGGTGTTGTCGAATAATTCCTCTTCGAGAGAAAAATTTTATGACCTATTGATAGATAGCTTTTTTTGAAATTCTCCATGCTGAACCATTTTAGCATAGTATCAATGTACGTGGACTGGGATAACCCGAGCAATCTCTTAGATCTATCTTTCTAGATCTTCATTCTTAGAATGTAGGAAGCTTCTCCTAGATCCTTCATGGAGAACTGGGATGATAATTAGATCTTTATTTCCTATAATATAAGGATATTATAATTGATTAAGAGAATATCATCCACATATAATACAAGGAATACAATCATTGGACTATTAGCCCACTTGTATATGCAGGGCTTTTCTCCGTTCTTAACGAAGCTATACATCTTTATTGTCTTATCAAAACATATGTTCCAACTCCGAGGTGCTTGCTTCAGTCCATAAATAAACCTTTGAAGCTTGCACATCTTAGACTCATCTATGGATGTGAATTCTTTAGGTTATATTATATACACCTCTTTGTCCTGCTCGTCATTCAAGAAAGCTGTCTTCACATCCATCTGCCAGATTTTATAGTTCAAATGGATAGCAATCACAAGCATAATCCAAATAGACTTGAGCATTGCCATAGGAGAAAACGTCTCGTTATAGTCTATGCCATAACATTGACGATATTCTTTGGCAATCAGACGGGCCTTATAGGTCTCCATCTTCTTCTCTGCACCTCTTTTTCTTTTGAAGATCCATTAATATCCTATGGGTTTTACCCCTTTGGATGGATCAACCAATGTCCATATATCATTGACCTTCATAGACTCCATTTTGGATTTCATAGCTTCAAGCTATTTTTCATAATTGGATCTTAATTTGCATTGCATCCATATAGGTGATCGGATCCTCATTATTCTCATCGAGTTTAACAAGATCACCATTCTAGACAAAAAAACTTTAGTATCTATCCGACTGACGTGGTACTCCACCAGACCACCTTAAGGGTATAGGTTCACTGGGCTTCAAATTTAATCTAATCAAATCTGGTTCAAGTTTAGCTACTTGTGTTGGTTTTTCCACCTGCCAAACTTTTTCAAGTTCGATCGTAGAGGCATTAGTTCCTTCACCAAGAAACTTCTTTTTCAAAAAGATTGCCTTAAGATTGACAAACACCTTTTGCTCATCAGCTAGGTAGATATAATACCCTTTGGTCTCTTTTAGGTATCCTATAAAATTACACTTGTTAGACCTAGGCCCAAGCTTGTCCATTACTAAATGTTTGATATATGCCGGACACCTCCAAATCCTAAGGTAAGAGAGTACTTGCTTACGCCCTGTCCATATCTCATATGGCATTTTAGCTACCGATTTATTCGAAATCCTATTTAGAATGTAACAAGCCAACTTGAGTGCATATTCCTATAAGAAGATCAGCAGACTAGCAAACCCCATCATGGATCGAGCCATGTCCAATAGGATCCGATTTTTTCTTTCAGACACACCATTATACTGTGGTATTTTCGAAAGAGTCTGTTGGAAGAGATTCCCATTCTTTCTTAAATATGTTTAAAAATTATTAGAAAGGTACTCACCCTCTTGGTCAGACCAAAGAGTTTTAATATTCTTTCTAGTTTGCTTTTCTACCTCATTATGGAATAGTTTGAATATTTTAATGGATTCCAACTTATGTCTCATCAAGTAGACGTACCCATACCTAGATAGATCATTAGTGAATATTATGAAATAGAAATATCCACCTCTAGCACTTGAGCTCAGGATCCACAAACATCAGTATGTACTAGATTTAGGAGTTCATTGGCTTGCTCATCCTTTCCAGTAAAAGGTGACTTGGTCATCTTACCAAAAAAATAGGACTCACAGGTTGGAAGTGATTCACAATTACTAACTTTAAGAATTTTTTTTTGAGCCAACCTATTTATTCTATTCTTGATAATGTGATCTAGCCTATAGCGCCAAAGGTAGATTTTAGACACATCATTTATTCTAGGACATTTACCAAATAATTGAACCATGTTAACAGGCTGTGATACAATATAAATACCATTATTCAATTATCCAACATAAATCGTAATACCATTCAAAATGATATTACAAAAATTTTTTTATTGAAAATTCATAACTATTCTTGACCAAAAAGCCTAAAGAAATAACATTCAACAAAAAACTTGGACAATAATGACATTCATTCAGAACAATAGTATGAGAATTGATTACAAGATTCATGATTCTTAAAGCTAAAACTGGAACTTGTCTTCCTTCTTCAATGTTCAGGAATCTCTTGCCTTTATCAAATCTCCTATTGATATGCAAACCCTACACCAAATTACAAATATGATAAGAGCTTTCAGTATCTAATACCTAGGTAGTAGTATCATATACTAAGAAGTTGCAAGGTGTTATCATATAATTATCTTGTCCAATAATGGCTTGCTTCTTTCTCGATCTGTTTGGATCCAGGAAGGCAATGTACTGAGAAAAATTTCTCTTCTAGTGCTCCAGCTTCTTACAAAAAAAGCACTCCGCCTGACTCTAGTCGGACTTGGGCTTCTTGATCTGATCCTGTGCAGATGTCCCAGCATGTGGCTGCATCTTCTTATTCTTCTTTTTCTTGTTCTTCTTTTCTTTCTTAAAGGATCGATGAACAGAAGAAGACCCTCCCACTATATGCACCGACTCTTTTTGGAGCTGGTGATCTTTCTCAAAGTTCTATAATAATCTCAGCAAACTGTGGTAGTTAACTGCAGAGTTTATCATTCTGAAATAAGTAAGGAAGGAAAGGAAGGACTTGGGCAAAGAGTTCAGGATCGCATCCTTCCCAAGCTGCTCATGCAAGAAAAAGCCTAGCTTACTCAGACGCTCGATCATCTTGATAATGTAGAATACATGATTGGTGACTGATACCCTGTCCCTCATCTGAGCATTAAAAATGGCACAACTAGTCTTGTACCTCTCAACATCGTCAGGCATGCTAAAGGAGTCGTTCAATATTTGAAGCATTTCATGTGACTGGACATTTTTAAACATGCAGCTAAACTCATCATTCATTGCCACTAGCATGATACATCAAATGGTGGTGTGATCATTGAGCCACTTCTGATAAGTATCTTGGACCACTCCTCTAGCATTTAAAGCTAGCTCCTCGGATGCCAGATCAGTCAAAATATATAGAATCCATTCATGCTTCAAGATAATTTTCAACTTTTGATACCAACTATCGAAGTTGGGTTCCATCAGTTTGTCATTATCTAATAATGACCAGAGTGATAGGATAGTGGCTATTTTTGCATTAAAAAAAAATCAAAACTAAATTAGTATATGAATTACTTATCCTAAAGACTTGGACTTTAGTTTAAAGGTTCTCCTACTATTTTATACGAACTGATAGTCTCTACCTCTAATTCGGGGAATTACTTTAATGACTTAGTAGGTATTAGAATCCACACAGATTAGACATAAGTCCAACTTTGGCTAGTCAACCCATGTACATCTATAGGTAGGTTTTTAACCAATTATTTCTCTAAATAACTTTTAGTAATTAATTTTATCCTAGAAACCTAATTAGTAGGCTTTGGCCTTCACTGAAAAGATTCGGTTAGGTCCAACCATTAACATGACCGTATTTGATGCATCTAACCAATAAATGATCTGGTCTAATTTTAGTCGACCAACCTAACCACCATTAGCAAGACACAACCAAATCATTATATTATGAATGATAATTTCATTAGTCAATAAGCATCAGGCCTTTGGGCCTCCAATGGTTACTAAACTAATGGATCCATTATCACTCAACTTAATAGGAGGCTATGACCTAGTTATCATCATAACTATATTATTTTTAAGAATCTAATAATTTTAAAAGATTTTATTAAATAATTTTAAGAAGAGAAGAGAAGACCGACCAACCAATTTTAATCCTTCCATTGACTTCACCGAGTTAGATCAAAAGGACCTAGTTCAAGTCGGTCTTAGGAGCACCTAAATCAGCCACACAGATTTACCTAATTGATATGGGTAAGCCCAAATCACCAAGTGATCTAATCAAAATCTAATTTACTAGGTTGGCCAGGTAAGTGAGATCAATAAAAGGGATATGCCATTAACTCGTCAAAGATCGAATTAGTGCAAGTAGCTCCTAATTAAAAACTATTAGTCTAGACTGCCAAACTTACCTTGGACATCAATCGATTTATTAGTTTCAATTTGATCAATCTAGTAATTTTAGATTCGACTACATAGCCATGAATCAAGTCTATTTGGTTCGCATTAAAGACAAAGACTTGACCAACTATAACTATTATAATAGAGTCTAAAGAGTCCTTGACCTAATCTAAATTAACATTTGGTTAGATTTGATCAATTACTCTAATTTAGTCCATTCTTTAACTAACCTTAGGTCTAACCCAATTAATAGACTTAATTCATCTAACCCAATAATTCAAAAGTTTATACTTATGACTTAAGATCTTTAATTCATAATTCTAGATCCTAATTCATAACTCTTAATTTTTAATTAAGTTTTGGGCTAATGGATTGGAATTTGGCATTTCAAAAATATTTTTTAAAATTTTGAAAGGTTCTTTATAATCTAGCATTGTTCACTAAATAGGTCGACTCATTTCAAAAATGGTTTGGCTCATTTCATAAATAGCTACAAGTCATAGATTTTATGTACAATACATAAAAATCATGAATCTAAATTTAAATTTAATCTAGCATATTCATGATTAAAATAGATTAAAATTATTTTAGAAATTCTTCCATCATTTATCTTTAGGAATGGGTTCATGGTGGCACCCCTACCATAATAAAAGATTCTCATCGAATGGAAGGAGATGACCTTTAAACCATTCTTATCCCATATGATCGGATGACTTGGTGGCTTATTCAAGCTCGATTACTAGGCTACTCGAATAGAATACATATCAAATATGCTAATTTTTAAATTTTAAATCATATAAATCATATTTATCAATCTACTGCTCTGATACCACTAAAGGTATACATTGCAGGATTTCTAGCTCTACTTTTAAAATTTTTTCAAAAAATTTAATGTAGCAAAATTAAAAATTAATCTAATTAATTTTTAGAGCTATTAATCATATCAATAAATATTGTATATTAAGGATCTAAATATGATATATATGTAATAAAAATCTAAAAATTGAGTTGCTAGCAGTAAAGCAATTTTACTACTCTACGTGTTCAGAATACGATACCTTATATGGATAGCTGAACACCATAATTTGATCACCATCGGGGAGGTTCTCTAGTTGCGACATAGCCACATAAGTTATCTGGCCTTCGCGATCGTCCACACGAGGCCCTGATCTCGATCAGTTCCTCTCGAGTATTAGCTCGATGCCGGAAGTTTTGATGGCTGATCTTGATCGAACAGCTTTGATCTTCCTCCAAGGCTCTTCAGACACTCTAGATCAGTAGTAGAGGTAGAGGAGAGTTAGAGAAAGCTCTCCCAAAAATTTTATGGGCTTATGACACTTGCAGCTCACGAAATTCCTTCCCGAATCTTAGGTCAGAATCATAGGATAGCACTCACCAAACCCTACGCCCTCTCTATTTTCCTTTGTCTCTAGATTTTTTTGAATTTTTTTTGTAGAGGAAGAGCCTCACATAGAAGGGGAACCACTCTTTCTGATGTGCGCACATCCTAGAAATTTCTCTCTTTTTATTTGTGCCAAAAATGACTAGAAAGCATGTGAGAGATATAAGATAAGGTGGTTGTCCATTTGAATTCAAATGGTAACCAACTAAATCGTATCCATTTGGGCTGAGAGAAGGCTACGTGTGCACCCCTTATGCATGGAAAAAACTTCACGAGAAACACTTTCTCGTAGAAAATGAGATAGGTGCAAGAAAAGGTGTGTGGAGTAAGAAGACTAGTCAAACTAGGCTTAAAACAAACTTGCCCAATTAAATCCAGTCCAAACAAATTTGGCTAGGTCCAATTAGACTAGATTAAACTCAACTCATTTAGGCTTAATTAGGCTCAATCAAATTCTAATTAAATCAAGAATTAATTAAGCCTAACCCTTGATCAAATCAAGGACTAAACCTCCTTGGTGATTAGGTCATCTCATAACCTAATCGGGTCAAACCAGACTGAATCCAATTCAATTAAACTTGAACAAAAAATCATTACTCAATTAAATTTAGTTAATTAGTAATCAAATCACTAATTAAATTCCTTATAAATATAGAGTCCAATTCTAATGGATGTTCGGATAATAGAGTTTCATCAAAATAAAACTCTTGATCGAAGAGTCCCAAACCAGTGGAACTCTTCACCCCAGTGTCCCAAATATATGGAACTCATGAACACAAAGTCTCAGACTAGTGGATCTCTTAATCATAGAGTTTTAGACAAGTAGGACTCAGAGTTTTAATGTAATAGGACTCTCAATCGAAGAGTCCCAGTCCAGTTGGACTCTTGACCACAGAGTCTCGATCCAGTGGGACTCCTCACCAGCCATCAGATTAGATAGGAACCTCTAATGTGTGTGACCCTACAGGTTCGAACCTAAATCGATAGCATAGGAATCACTTTTTGTACTAATCAAAGTGATCATCTAGCAATGATACCCAACGTCTGAATAGGTCGAATAGTCGCAATCGCAATATTCAGAACCTACGTGAATATGGTTACCGTATAATTCATTCCTTTGACCTCTATGTATAGGATGACTCAGAGTTAAACTACCAACTTTAAAAAGTATATCCATATCATGTCTCAATGCAATCATTCCTGTGACTTCTCACTAGGACTATCCTAGCCAAGGTTTTGCTAAATTGAAACATAATTAAATATAACTCTTGAATCCAAAGTGGTTAATCCCATTTTGATTCACACACCGACTCCTTAAGTATTTGACGGTGCCCAAAAATCTTTCATTACTAAATTAGAATTCAGATAGTCCAGCACCAAAGCATAGTAAGTTGCTTGAAAGTCACCTGGTGATCTCAGATCGGAGGGACACTTATACTCATATTTCATCTGAGCAAATCTTGATAGCAGAAAAGCTCCGAAGTGGGTCACGTTTAGTGTAGATGTATTTCTACAGGTCATCTACATGCCATATCAGTATTTTCACACTCCTTGGTTAAGAGGACAAGCAATCCATATGGTACATAACAACCTATGCTTGATAAATATTGTTGTCCTAGGTAACAATGTATCATTTGGTCATGAACAGATTTAAGAACTAAAGGATAAATCCTTCTTTATCGATTCTAAATAGTCCTAAGGATTTCACCATAATAAAAAAGTTTATTAGAAGATGAAAGAATTTATGATAAAAAATATTCAAATAATATTATTTATTTATAATTCATATACAAGTATAAAAATAGTTCAACCATCAACAGGTTGATGATTGGCTTTGAGATACTATTCCCAATAATAACTTATCCTTTTCTCTTTCACTAAGAGCCATGGCTAACTGATTCAACTGCATTTCTGGACGAGCAATAGCTTGGGAGTTTGAATTTATAAGTTGGTCCATGTTTTGCATCAAGTCATTTTGCAACTTTATCATGACTTCTAAACTTTTTTCTAATGAATTAACCCTTTGGCCATTTGGATTGTTCAATGGTTGATTGGACCTCGAGTAGGATTGATTGACGGTAGGTCTATTTGAATTTGATCTTTGAGGCCAAGAAAAATTGGGTAGTTGATTAGGATTGCTCGAATTAGTATTCTATGATCAAAAAAAGTTTGGATGGTTTCTCCACCCTAGATTATAAGTTGATGCATAGGGGTCATTGGTAGGTCTTTGATAGGCCTCATTTACCTATGCAAAGTCATTTTTATTGATTTCATCAAGAGGGGATATTCCTCTATGACATGATCTGATGCACTACAGTCATTGCATATGGATACAGACACTTGGTTTACATTGGCTGGTCTCTATAATTTTAAGGCCTCTAATCTTCATTATAACATGGCAAGTTTGGCTTCTATAGCTAGGATTGTTGGAACTTGGTGTGTACCATCTCTTGCTAGCATAGGTTCCATAGTTACCTCTCATTGTAGACTCTTTTCTGCTAGATTCTTTAAAATTTGCTAGGCCTCATTAGCTTCCTAATACATGAATTAGTCCTAGCACATCGACTCTAGCATAGTTCTAGAACTTGGTTTTAAACCTTCATAAATGATTTGGCACAACCACCAAATTTTTATCTAATGATGTAGGCATTAGCTCAAGAGGTTCTTGAAATGGTCTAGACATTTGTAGAATAACTCACCCTCTAACTAGTAGAACTGATTAATTTCATTACTTAATTTTATCTTTTTATGATTAGAAAAGAATTTCCTCAAGAACACTTTTACAAAGCCTTTCCAAGTCAAGATTGATTGGTTAGGCAAGCTATATAGCCATTTCTTGGCATTATCCTTGAAGTCAAAATTAATCAATCTCAGTTTAATAGCATCCTCTAAGAGCTAGTGCATTCTCACAGTGTCACAAACTTTCTTAAATTCTCTAATAAAAATATATGTTCAATGCCAGTGAATTTGGGGAGCATATTAATGATTTAAGGTTTTAGCTTGAAGGTGGTAGCAATAGTCTAGGATAGTCGAATATAAGATGATTGGGCTGAGCCCACTGGGTAGCAAAGGTGTATTAGAACCTAAGGTTCACGATTAATTTCATCCATAGCGAATTTGTTGGCTACTTGATTAAGGGTAGGATTTTGTTCAATTCTCACTAATCGTCCAGATTTCTTTTACCAAGAAGAAAGTGGATAGTTCACTATGTTATCTATGTTTTTGATATAATAATTTTTTTTAATATATATGAGAAGAAGAGAAAGGACAAAGAGAAAGGATTCTACAGATGAGAGTCCTAAAGAGTCCTAAATCTAGAGATGATAAAGGAGAGTATTTTAATTAGTGTTAAATTATAATGGCAAACAAGTTAGATCAAAATAAACTCTCTATCTTAGGGTTAACCTAGATTTAGATAGCTCCTAATTATTCCAAGATCACCTTCGATCACTCCAAACCCAAGATTGGCTAACTAACTCGACCAAGTAAGTATAATATGAGGTTCTCTACTTGTTGCTTTTCTTAGATACCAACTGAGTTGGTTATGTCAGACAACAAAACCAATTTAAAAACCACCTTCTTTAAATCACTTATCTTAGATATTGAGCAACTAATTAATCCGAACCTGGTCCAACTCTAAAACTTTCTTATCCTATTAAGCTTAAATATCATAAGGCCAATATCTACCTGATTTTAAATTAAGATCTAGGTTATGCAAAATAAAGAATGTGGTTTTTGGACTAAGGATGATCAAATCTTCATCTTATCTTAATTAATAGGTTGTGCCCTTAAAATTAATTATGGAGATGCAATACAAAGAAACAAGGTGTCCAATCAAGTTAAAAAAATTATTTTATATTTTTGATTATGTTAAATTAATTAAATATTATGAAATATCAATGATTTTTTAGGATTTATAATTTTATCTTTTTATAGATATTTTTAAATTTTTAATTCTTTTGGTTTTGCGAAAGAAAGTAAATTTAAGAAATTAAGTCTTTAAAAAGCAATAAATTACTAGACTATAAAAGGTAGTAAATTAAGCTTAAACTATAAAAATCAAAAAATTACTAAGATTTAAAAATAATAAATCAGTTATGAAAGATAGTAACAACTAAAATTAATTAAAAAATAAAAAATATTAATTAATATTTTTTTTAAATCAACCATGCCAAGATCCATGTCAACGATGCCAAAAATTTGATGCTCATCATTATAGCACCAAAGATAATATTAAACATGATCGTACTATTGATTAAAATAGCAGTAAGTCGAGTGTCGATTTTTTTGGAGATCTAAGGAAGTTGATTAGAAAGAGAAAAAAATATTTAATTAATTTTTAAATTTTAAAGTAATAGAAAATTAGAAAGCAATAAAATATAAAAGTAATTTTAATAAAATAATCAAGAAGAAAAATTATCTCGATTTTTAGTTTCATCTTTTGGTATTCAACTTTATAATTGATTCATGCAATCTTTTCATCAATAATATGCAATCTTATATTTATTTTCTTGACCTAATTCTAACATAACCTATTCCACCGAGTATGGACTATATCTAACACGATCATAACCCATCTCATAGACATAGATTATTTAAATGATGTAATCAAAAAAATAAATATTAATTTAATAAGTCTTATAATTTATTCTAACTTAAGCATGGACTGTATCTTTTTATGATCATGATCTATCTTTTTTGTTATAAATTGCAAGATATTAGACATGCTGAAGACTTCAAGGTTCAAATTACAAACTTTCATACTAAAGACTTTCCTTACTTCCTAGAGATATGAGATCTTTAGCCCAACATGCTATTGAATTCTTCCACCATTGGCATCTTCAAACTTGTTGGTGAAGGGTGGAAGAAAAAGAAAAAAAAGAATGAAAAAGAAAGAAACGGAGAGAAGAAAGGAAAAGCTTGGAAGAACTTGTAGGCTACTGCTGCTCAAAGGATCTCTGCCAAGGCTATGGGTCGTAAGAAGGCTTAAATAAAGAAAAAGATAGAGTTTTTAAAGTTATTTTCAAAGTCTATTTTGACTTTGGCTCAAACTCATCTTGTTGCTTGAATCCTGGCCATCAGAAGATGATCAATCTCCTCAAAATCCATCAAAAATCCATCGCTAGCTAAAGATCAACCCTTGGATTGATTCTAAGCTGTTGGATCGATCCTATGGATGCCTCTGCACCGTCGGATGGTGCCTGAAAATTGTTGGAGGAATCTTGAATCAAACTGGCCATTGGTCCCCATCGTAAGATCTTGGTCGATTGTGATATCAGCCATTAGATGGCCCCAAAACACCTCTGTCCCTCGTGCACCATGAGTAAGCCGGGTCCACTGCACGTGCTCCACTCCCTATAAACCGCATTATTTTCTAGCATCAATGTGATGTCAGCAGTCGATCGATTCTATGCACATGGGTTGCGGTCTGGCTGAGATGATCTGAGCCAATTTTTTGAGCTGGTTTAGACTAAACTGGCTGACCCTTTTTTTTATTTTTCTTTTCCTTTGAATTTTCATTTTGGGCCCAAATAAAGTTTGATTTATTGCAATTTTTTTTCATTTTAACCCATAATTTGAGCTCTTTTTATTGGTAAGGCTTTTTCCTGCAAGGTGGGTGCCAGCATATTGTTTGATGATCGTGGATCAAGATCAATATCCTTTTAACTAGAATTAGATCAAAATATTGAAAAGAACTCTTTTTCCTAGAGTAATAAACTTCACATGAGAGAGGCACAATTTTGAGAGAGAAAATTCTAGAGAGAAAAAAAGAAAGAGAAGGTGAACTTTTTAGAGAGAGAAAGTCATAGAGAATTAGAGAGATGAAGAGGAGAGAGAAAACCTATCTTTATTTTTTCTTTTATTTTCCTTGTTTCTTTTTCTTCTTTTCTCTTTCCCTTTTCTTTTTTTCCTTCTTTCTTCTTGTTTTCTTCTTCCTGTGGGTTCTTTACAAAATAGGGGACTTGTAGTCCCTGTTTATTCCTTAGACCAAAGGCCAGGACTATTGTGGCAGTGGCCAATGATAGTTGGGGTTGCGACACTGCATCCCAACAATTCTAGAACAACAGTCTATGATGACCATCGGCACTAAAAAAAACATAAAAAAGGGCAAAAATTAATAAGAAAAAAAATAAGGGATTTTGTATCTAAATGCCGGTGAAGTTGACGCCCAAGATGTTACATAAAGCTGTGAGAAGAAAGGGGAGGGAGAGAGAAGTAGGAAGCCGGGGCTCATGCACCTTGGGCACCGACGGGCTCTCCACCTCTGATTTGTAACGAGCATGGTGAAAGTTCATGACGGACATGGAAGAAAAGGGAGCTTCTCAGGTGAGGGTTCAACGACCAATGATATGGGGTTTCACAAGGGACTCTATCCCTTTAAATAGAGAGGAAGGGGGAGGAAATTAACTCCCAACCAACCTCTGATTCTAACTCCTATCAGGAGTCTAACAAAGAATGAGAGTCTTCTCTTTATTTTTTTATTCCTTTTTTCTTTTTAATGCTTTAAGATTTGTATTATTGGTTGGGTATTACAGAGGCCCTCCTTCGACCTAGACCACCCTCGGGCCCCTGGGCACTAGCTTGCCTACTGTCGGTGTCGTGATAGCGCTTGCTAAGGATCTCCCCCCTCTCCTTTCCTCCCTCCATCCTTACTGGCTCAACAAGAGCTCGAATAGCCTCTAATAGCCATCAACAAGGAATAAGCTCAATCAAAATTATCAAAAGAAAGTTCTTCATTGGACTAATCTTAGAGAGAGATCATCATGGAGAAAAATAATTCTAGAGAGAGAAAGTAGAGAGAGAAGATGGAGAGAGAAAAATTTTAGGAAGAGAAAGAGACGAGAAGAGAGAAGAGAGAAGAGAGAGAAATTCTTTTTCTCTCCTTTTTTCTTCTTTTCTTTCTTTTTTCTTCTTTTTTTTTCTTTCTTCTCTCTCTCTCTCTCTCTCTCTGTTCTATGGTGAAATAGGGGAGAGTTTTCCCCTTTCTATTTTTTTAGGAATAGAGGAGCACTACCGGCATGGCTATGGTCGATGGTGGCTGAGACTGCAATGGCATAGCCTGAAGATCCCAAACTAGCAGTCGGCGATGACCACTGGCACTGGAAAAAACTAAAAGAACAAGCGACAAAAACAAGGAAAAATAGGGAATTTTTAAAATTGATTTGAGCCTTTCCTTTTCTAATAAAAATCTAGTGAAAGTTGGCCAAAACTATGACCTAATAACTAAGAAAGAAAGGGAGGAAGGTTCTCAGCCTCTTACCTTGCTTATCTGGTAGTTGATGTATTGAAATTTGGTGAACACAAGAGGAAGAAGATTGGTCTTTCTTTCGGTGAAAAATAGTAGCCTCCAATGGAGGTTTCATAAGAGACTTCCTACCTTTAAATTGACGTCATAGGGGGAGAGGTTAGACTCCCTCTCGACCTCCAATTCCAACTCCGATTAGGAGTCCAACAGAAGAGAAGACCCCTATTGAGTCTTCTCTCTGCTCTATTTCTTTTTTTTTTTGGGTGCTTCAAGTTTGGTGTGATTGGATGGGGTATTACATTAATTTTCTAAGAAGTAAAAATCTTCAAAATATTTATTATGAAAAATATTATTGATTGCTAACTATTTTCTCAAAAAAAGTCATGGCCTTTCCTTCCTATAGTGTTTTATGTAACTTGTTGGTACGAAATCTGGCTGTTGCCAAAGAAGTGCTAGAGTCGAAGAAGATGAGATCGCCATCAGTGACCTATAAAATAAATCTCATCCAGAGCTTAGGATGGTGGCTCTGGCAAGATCCTCCGATGATCAAATCAGCTCTTTCGACCAACAAAAATTGAGTGCTTAGTCAAGAAAGTTGCAGAGTTTCGAAAAGAAGAAAAAAGTCTAAAAAAAACGTATCTGGAGGATCCCTTTATAGCTCCGGAGCCTGTAACAAACTGATGGTGATCGTCGCAACTACTTGGTAGTGGACCATTTGGGGCCATGTGGGATTTGTTACGGAGGGTGGTGTCCATTGTCATGACGTGCTAGTCTGTTGTAGACTTAACAACTAGAGTTCAGATGGGATGGTTGCAGATGATGAAGGGCTTTTGGACATTGCTATTTCAGAGGAGTTTGGAGGTTCTCAAGATTGACCATGCATTGACTTTTATTCGCTATGTTGAAGGTGTACGCTGTGGTCCTTTTAGATGGCTGAAAGGAATTCGATCAGAAGAGAAGTTCGATCGGGGTTCGACCGACGAAGAGGCCTAGAAGACGTCCAACCGAAAGGAGTCTAGTTGCGAGGGATCAGCCTGGAATAAGTATTGACCAATGGCTGCAACAAGCAAGCACGACTGAAACATTGGCACCTCTATTGTTCCTTTGAGGTTCGGCCATTCCCAGGGTTGCTCACCGATGAATAATGATAAAGCATTGAAGTTCGTCTGGGGGTAGTTCGAAAGAAGTTCAACTGCTAGAGAAGTTTCAGAAAAGAAGATCGATCGAATGGGATGCACAGGAGCCGAGGATTTAGTCGATTCTATAGGGTAGAAGCATTAATTGTTCGAGTTCATCTGGAGAAGGAATCCGCAATGCCCCATTGAATCCGAAATCGGTCTTCCTAACCAATTGGATTATCTGACGGTAGTTTTGAGGGTCGGCCATCTCAAAATGATTCAAAGTCTGAATACTCCTACGGGTTGAGGTTCACTTGTTATAGTTGCAACCGAATAGAATTGATCAAGAGTCGAAGTCTTAGCCAAACTTCGGTTGGTGTGGATTTATCCCCAACACGTCCTCCTACTCCTAAGTTCGAAGTTCGGAGGATGGGAGTAAAATGAAGACTGATAAAGTTCAAAGGATTTTTCAATCCTGTTGGATTTTCTACATTTTGGTTGGATGAAAAATTTTGGCTTTTATCGAGCTGGTGTCGAAGCTTCATAAATGCATGGTGATCCGAAGAGATATTTTTTAAATTTTCTATCAAAAGTCTGCTCGAAGTACGGCGCTATTAAGGATCTTTCCATTGGATTTTTTTTTGCCACAATGAGTGGGACATGCGTCGATCAGAGATCGATTGGGAGAAATCTACAATCATAACCATCTTGAAATTTCAGGGGTTACTTAAACCCGTCCTCCTCCTTCGAGCTTTTTACTTCTTCTAAAATTCTCATCTCCTTCCTTCGATTCCCTTCTCCATCCTGAGCAAGGGTCCAAGCTTCTTCCTCCATTTTTCTTGGTTCCAAGCACACCCCCATTTGATTTTCGTTACACTCATCATCTTCTTGTTCTTCCCAGCCAATTTAGGTCAGCCCTCCGATACTTTTTTGGATTATTTCTGTACTCTTTGCTTTCTCGCTCTTTCTATTTTTATCGAAGTTTGTACATCTTTTTTTTTTCTAATTTTTGGATGATTCCTCAATTTTACTTTGATCCAAATGTCTAGCGAGGGATCCTGGCCAACTTGTTCTGGGAGCTCGACCCTTCTAACCTCAGTGAACCCACCTCCTGAGGAGGCCGAACCCTTGAAGTCGGCCCATCCTTTTATGCCTACAACCATTTCCTGTAGACTTTGGTTCGACGATCTTTTCCTAGCCAGGATTCAGTTCGAAATTTCTTCTGAATACGAGCTCGAACTTCCTGGGCCCGACAACCAAGTTTGCTCAGCTCCTTCCGACTGAACCTATCTGTATGTTGAAACCCTTCGGACCGGGCTTATATTATCCTTGCCTCCTTTTGTAGTTAACCTATTCAAGTTTCTCAATATTTTTCTTACTGCTATGGCATCGAATTTCTTTAGATTCATCATAGAATTTCTCTCTCTATGCACCATGGTGGGCGTCCGACCTACCATTTTCTTATTTCATAATTTTTTTACCTTCAAACACCATCCAACTGCCAAGGACTGATGGTATGTATCTCCATAGTTCGGTAAGAAGGGACTGCTTAAAGGTGCTCCTTCCTCCGTTCATGACTGGAAGGAGAAATTCTTTTTCATCTTCCTTCCTTCTTAGGGTTAGGGCTTCCTCCATGGGGTGAGATAAAGAAATCGATCCACCGAGCCTCCAGGCTAGAAAGCAAGGATCGAAATTCGATCGATAAACTGAAGTCCTTTAATGCTCCACCGATTCCCAAACTTCTGGACGAGCAGACCTTATTTAATTTTGGTCTCAGTTCTCTTAACCCAACAGGTAGTCCTTCATATTTAGTTGATTGGGTGGTATTCTTTCTTTTGACCTTCTAATTTTATCTTCTTTGCAAAAATGACTTCAGAGGAATGGAACCGCTTAGCGAAGAGAATCAAGATCCTTAAGAAAAAGGACAGTCCTTTTGATGAATCACAAAAGAAGGCTCGAACTAGAGAGTTGAGCCAGGCCACGTCGATTCGGGCCATGCCGACCCTCGAGCCCATCGTTACCACACCGAGCTCAATCTTGTCTGATGAGGTTGCCCCTTCTGCTCCTGTTCAGCAAGAGCAAGTTGTGGAGAGGAGGAAGAAGAAGGTCATCGGTAAGAAAGTCAGATGGAAGGTTAAGAGCTCTAAGGGAGAGGATCAAGAGCAGGGTTTCTTGGACGATCGAGAGGTCGTTCAAGTGCTGATGGAGGGGAGCGTCCTTCCCCACATTGTAGAGAGCATGGGCCAGAAGGATGATATTGAGAGGTTTGATGAGTCCTTCACTACCTTCCTGAAGGTAAGTGGCTTCTTTTGATTTTGACTTCATGCCCTTTGGGCTTTAAAGTTGGGATCTTCTAGAATTCTGACTTGCCTTTTGTTTTGCAGTTGGGATACTATCTTTTTGCTCACTCTGAGGTGGCAAACCAGAGATGGACCGAAGCTTTCAGAGACCTTGAGGAAGCTCGTGCAAAAGTCGAGAAGGCCTGGGCCGGGGCCGACGCTTTGAAGGTAGCCTTGAAAATCCACTCGTTTGAAGTCGAATGCCTTCAGAAGGAGTTAAGGAAGGAGCGCAAAGAGATGGCGAAGCTGAGGGCTGAGTTAGCTCTAGAGAGGGAGGAAAGAAGGATGGCATAGGAGGAGGTTAATGCCGCTATGGAGAGGGCCGTGCAAGACTTCAAGTCCTCCAAAGATATGGAGGACATCAAAATAGACTTTGCCCAGAAATCTTTCTTGGAAGGGTTTCAAATTTGCTTGGGGTGGGTCGCCAAGAACTTTTTCGACATCGATCTGGACCTCCTCATAGTGGAACCAGAGAATAGAACTGGCCCTTCTCGTGCTGATGCCAAGGTTGCCTCTGCTGTCCATGCCATCAAAGCCACTTCAGAGGTTCCAAAACCTGCGAGTGCAGCGTCTGGGCCTGCTCGAGAGCCGGAGGCAGCTGAGAGTGTCCCAACCTCTCTAGTAGGTGAGCCACCCAAGGTCTAAACTTTTGATGTTTATATACTTCTCTTTCTTTTTTTTGATGTATCAAAAATATTTGAAGCAATGAAAGCAAATCATTCTTTTTCTTTACACTCTGCACTGCATGTGATTCAGAATGCCTCCGACAACCAGGGCCACGACCCCCTTTCTCCGGTTGACGCCGATCCCTTACCTCAGAAAGTTTAGTTCAAGCCTTTGATAAAGGGTTTGAAGAAGAAAGTCCACCATTTAAGAAAAAAATTTAAAAAGATTGAGGTCGACCTTCAGGCCTCTCGGAAGAATACTTTGGAGGCGACTAAAGAAGTTACTCGCCTCCAAAGCTTACACATGAAGGATTCTGCGAGATTTAGCATCCAAAAATTTTTTTTGAGAAGAAGCTTGCTGAACTCTGGAAGAACACGAGCGACAAGTCTTGGGCGCTGACAGCGAAGATCGACTCTCTTGAAGTTGATCTTAAGAAGGCAAAAGAAAAGATCCATCTCTTAGGAGGGAGCTCATCATGGTCCACCGACGAAGCCCGGTATAATTGGGATTGGTCGAAAAAGTTCTTCCAGCTTCAAAAGTAGCTGCAGGATACTGAGGATCAGCATAATAGTTATCGGATGACCTAGGCAAGGAAGATGTTCAGGATTGAGGATGAGCTGAAGGCTGCTAGGGATGAGGCGACCTATTTTTAGAGAAAATTTTATAGCATCCAGGAGGTTGGATCAAACGGCGAATCTGAGGAGCTTGCCTCCCTAAGGAGGATGGTCGGTGAGCTCTTGGAGGTCGTCGGGGTGGAGAAAATTGAAATTCAACAGCTGAAGCTCCAATTGACCTATGAGCATCGAGTCATCAAGAAAGCAGAAGCTGAATCCAAAGTCTTGAGGAAGTAGCAGCGAGAGCTCGAGGCCAAATTTGAGTACACCAATAGGATGTACATCAAAGGTCTATATAAGAAGAAAGAGGTTGAGGAGAAAATCTTTAGACTGAAGGAATCTTTGCTGATGGCCAGAGCTAATAGCCCAAAGTTCAAAGAGTCTGGGCTGTCTTAGGACTTCGTCACCTTTCTTTTTTCTTTATGTAATCGGTTTCATCGATTTTCATTCCATATGTAATGCATTTGTTCTTTCGCACAGTTGGTCCTTACCGACCTTCATTTTGCTTGTAGTGTGCCCGCTTCTTGTGTAATCAATCTTATTGACTTTTACTTGTAATGAATATAACTCCATAATGAAATGGTACCTCCTTTTTTTTCTTTTTTCTTTTTGCTGTCATCTCTTGTAGACACGATTCTGGGCACCTCATTTTTCTTTACTTTATTTCTAATGAGATGCTTATCATGGATGTCAGGCTAGAGGTCCATTCTATGGATCAAGATAGGATTTTACCTTTAGCGTTTGGCGTGGCTATAGTAGGATGTGTACGACGGTCGTTAGTAGGGCCTTGGCTCTTTCCTTGTTTTAGATTAGCAAGGCCTCGGCCTTCCGCCCTTTGCACGATCGTATAGGTTCATCGAGTCCGTTGGCAGGATCTGTTCCCTCAGCTCATGATTTAACAAGACCTTCAACTTTGCCCATGTTAGGATGAGGTTCTCCTCCTATTCCTAATGGACCGTAGGGGCACATTAGGGCCATTGGTAGGGTCTCTCCCCTCATCTCATTTTAGTTCAACGAGGCCTTCAACTTTGCTCACGTTAGGATGAGGTTCTCCTCCTATTCCTAACGGACTGTAAGGATACATTAGTACTATTGGTAGAGCCTCTCCCCTCATCTCATCTTAATTCAACGAGGCCTTCGACTTTGTTCACATTAGGATGGAATTCTCCTTCTATTCCCAATGGACTGTAGGGACACATTAGGGTCGTTGGGAGGGTCTCTCTCCTCATCTTGTCTTAGTTTAATGAGGTCTTCAATTTTGCTCACGTTAGGATGAGGTTCTTCTCCTATTTCTAATAGGCTGTAGGGGCACATTAGGGCCATTGTTAGGGCCTCTCCCCTCATCTCGTCTTAGTTCAACGAGATCTTCAATTTTGCTCACGTTAGGATGAGGTTCTCCTCCTATTTCCAATGGACCATAGGGGCACAATAGGGCCATTGGTAGGGCCTCTCCCCTCATCTCATCTGAGTTGAATGAGGCCTTCGACTTTGCTCACGTTAGGATGAGGTTCTCCTTCTGTTTCCAATGGGCTACTTTAGGTTGCTCCGGAGAGTTATTTATCATCACATAATTTTTGCACCAATAAGTAATGATGTTAAAATAGAAAAGTTTTATTGAAGAAAAGTTACTGGTAGTATATTCTTAGATTTTTTGAATTTCAAGGATGTAGGAGTGTTGCTCCTCTGAGCTTCTTCAAGCGATAAGTTTCTGGCTGGACGACCTTCTCTACTTTATACGGACCTTCTTAATTCATGATGAGCTTTTCTTGATTTTGAGGTTGTGAAATGGATGCTTGTCGAAGCACCAAGTCTCCCACCTTGAATGCTTTATTTTTTACTTTGGAGTTATAGTATCTGGCTACTCTTCGTCTGTAGACTGTCAGCCGAACTTAGGCTTTTTTTCTTTTTTCCTCTAGTAGATCGAGGTTGACTCTAAGGTCTTGTGAGTTACGCTGTTCATTAAAGGCCACGGAATGACTGTCTCTGTTTCAAAGGCCAAGGCGAACAATGTTTTTCTAGTTGGTAGCCTTTGAGTAGTTCAGTACGTCCAAAGGACGTGGTAGAGTTCGTTCGCCCAAGTCCCTCTTGCTCTTTCAAGTCTTATCTTAATGTCCTGCAGTAAAGTTCTGTTAGTCACCTCCACTTCACCATTTGCCTATGGATGGGCCACTGACATGAAGTGATGGGAGATGTTTAGATCTTCGCAGAACTCAGTGAACCTCATTCCAGCGAACTGCCACCCGTTATCCATTATGAGAGTTTGGGGCAGACCAAACCGACAGACGATTGACTTTCAGATGAAGTCTTGTACCTTGATCTCAGTAATCTTTACTAATGATTCAGCCTCAACCCATTTGGTAAAGTAGTTGATTGCAACCAGGAGGAACTTTTATTATCCGAATGTCATTGGAAAGGGGCCAAGTATATCCATTCTCCATTGTGCGAATGGCCAAGGTGCACTTAGTGGAGTAGCTATCTTTGTATGTTTGCATTTCTCTGATAGCAGTCACATTTCTTGACATATTCTATAGAGTTGTGGTACCAGGTTGGCCAATAGTACCCCTATCGAAGTAGTCTTTGTGATAAGAATCTGGCTCCTACATGACTTTCGCAAATTTTTTAATGCACTTTCCATAATACGAAGTCGGCCTCTAAAGATCGGAGACATCTCAAGAGCGGTAGAGAATATGATCTTTTATACAGTTTGCCTTAATATAGAACATATCTGAAAGCTTGATTCCTGAGTTTTCAAGCTTCTTTCAGATCATGAGGAAGAACTCCATCCTTGAGATAGGTAACTAGTGGGTCAATTTAGCTCGGCTCATGCTCAACCTGCATAATGGGTTGCAACTCCTCTAAAAGCTTGGGAACTTTAGAATTTTAAAAAATACTTCTTTGGACAGTTCGGTCGGGGATAAAGTGGTCAATTTAGAGAGAATGTTGGCTCTCATATTTTCTACCCTCGAAATCCATTGAATGCTAAAACTGTTGAAGGTCGAAGTCAAGTTCTTTACTTTCTCAAGATATTTCATTATACTTTTCTCTTGGGCTTCATAGCTACCGCTAACCTGTCCGACCACCAGCTGCAAATCACTGAAAACTTGGAGTCAGTCTGCTTCTAACTCTTTTGCTATTTTCAATCCAACAATCAAAGCTTCATATTCGAGTCCATTATTAGTTGCAAAAAATTTGAAGCGTAGCGCATATTCGGCAATGACTCCCTCGGGATTAACCAGGATCAACCCCACACCTGCTCCAGCAGCATTGGATGAACCATCCATGTAAAGGGCCCAAAAATCTTCAGAAAGGTTGGCACACTCTTCGAAAGAGGCTCAGTTGTAACCATGGGATGTCGATTTCATTTTGTTCAAGCTCGACTTCATCTGGAATGGTGCATTCCACTACAAAATCTACTAATGTCTGGGCTTTGATCGATGGCCAAGGTCGGTAGTTGATGTCAAATTCTGTAAGCTCGATTGTCCATTTTACGATTCTTTCGAAGGCATCCATTCAATGAAAAACTGCTTTAATTGATCGATCCACGAGGACAGTTATGGTGTGCCCCTAAAAGTAAGGTCGGAGTCTCCTGACAGCAATTAGAAGAGAGTAAGTCAATTTTTCTAACTTAGAGTATCTGGTCTCTGCATCCCTCAGAACTCGGCTTATATAGTAGATCGACCGCTGCACTTTCATTTCCTCCTTGACCAGGGCTGTTGGGAAGACTGCTAGGTACAAGAATAATTTTTCTTTAAGCTCAGGCTTTGCCAGCAATGGGAGTGAGCTGAGGTAGTTTTGAAGCTCCTCGAATGTCTGTTGGCATTCCACCATCCAGCAAAAGCTCTTTGGCTGCTTGAGAACTTAAAAGAAGAGCATGCATCATTCGATCGATCTCGAGATGAAGCAATTTAGGGATGCCATTTTTTTAGTTAGATGCTGAACTTTTTTAATCATTTTTGGAGTGGTCATCCCTTGAATAGCCTAGATTTTTTTTAGATTTGCCTCAATCTTGTATCTTGATACCATAAATTTCAAAAACTTCCTTGAGGTCACACCAAAGGCACACTTGGTCGGATTCAGCTTCATCTTATACTTTTTAAGTGCACTAAAGATCTCTTCGAGGTCGGTGATGTAATTTATTGAAGCTCGGCTCTTGACGAACATGTCATCCACATACACCTTCATGTTTCGATCGATCTACTCCCTGAAGATTTTGTTGACCAGGCACTGCTATGTTGCCCCTGCATTCTTGAGTCCGAAAGGCATAATCCTGTAATAATAAAGACCACGGTCACTAACAAAAGTAGTTTTCTCTTCATCCTCTTGCGCCATCCGAATTTGATTATGGCCAGAAAAAGCATCCATAGAGGTGAGAAGCTCGTGGCCCAAGGTTGCATCCACTAATTGATCAATCCTAGACAGGGGGTAGCTATCTTTTGGATAAGCTTTATTTAGCTTTTTGAAGTCTATACACATCCTCCACTTATCATTCGCCTTTTTGATGAGCATCACATTTGAGACCCAGCTTGGGTAGTTAACTTTCTGGATGAATTCGGCCTTGAGGAGCTTATCGACTTCTTCTGCAATTGCTTTCTGCCTCTTCGGAGCATGGCTACGCATCTTCTCTTTTACTGGTTGACACTTGGGATCAACAGCCAATCGATATTTTATGATCTCGGCATCAATCCCCGGCATATCCATTAGGACCCAGGCAAAGACATCCACATTTCTCCGAAGAAAAGTAATGAGTTATTCTCAAACCTCATCCCCCAAGTTGGAGCCAATCTGCACAGTATGTTCCGCATTCCCATCATTTAATGGGATGGAAACGATGTCTTCCATAGGCTCTGTCCACTCCTCCATAAGATCATCACGGACATCCAGTCCATCAATAGGGTAAAGGTCGGACTGGATGTTTCTCTGTAGGGCCATGGAGTAATAGTGCCTCACCAAGGTCTGGTCTCCTCTAATCTTTCTGATCCCATAGCTTGTTGAAAACTTCACCTTCAAATAATATGTTGACACTACTGTCCGAAGTGCATTTAGACCAGATCGACCGAGTATCGCATTATCAGCCGATGGAGCTTTCACTACCAAAAAGTCCATCTGTGCCCTGGACTGCCTTAGATATTGTCCTGTAGCCACAACCAAAGTTGTTATGGCCTCAACCAATACCGCATCATCGGTAAAGCCCACTAATGGGGAGTTTATCGGTCCCAACCAACCATCAGGTATAGACATTTTGGAGAAAGCATCATAAAATAAGACATCTGCCGAACTTTCATTATCAACAAGGATGCGGCGTACATCATAGTCTATGATATTTAAAGCAATTACAATCGCATCATTATGCGAAAACTGAACTCCCTGGGTATCCTCGTTGGTGAAAGTGATGGGCTCCTCAGTTCTCTACCTCTTCTCAAACTCTGCTGGTCTGCTAGCCTTCCCTCGTCGAGGTCTCCTAGAGATGGTGTTTATGATGCCGAGGGGTGGTCGATCTGCCTGCCGCTCCTCCTCCCTTAGTGGCTTAGGTTGTGGCAGTGCCCTTGGTTGATCCTCTCTTCCTTTGGGCCGATGCTGTAGGAATCGATCGAGCCTGCCTCATCTGATGAGCTCCTCGATCTTGCCTTGAAGCTGAATACATTCTTCTGTATCGTGACCATGATCACGATGATAGAGAAAGTACTTGTTGGGATTGTGCTTATCAGGATGAGAGCGCATCCCCTCCAGTCTAGATAGTTACTGCTTGATCTCCATCAATATTTATATTTTTGGAGCATTGAGGGGGGCATAGTTATGAAACCTTCGAAAGGAGAAACCCGCCATGCCCTTCTGTCTTTAGACTAGATCGACCAAGGATCGCATTATCAGTTGATGGAGCTTTCACTACCAGAAAGTCCACCTATGCCCTGGACTGTCTTGGATATTGTCCTGCAGCCACAACCAAAGTTATTATGCCCTCAACCAGTACTGTATCATCGATAAAGCCCACTAACAGAAAGTTTATCGACCCCAACCGACCATCAGGTATAGACATTTTGGAGAAAGCATCATAAAATAAGACATTTGTCGAACTTTCATTATCAACAAGGATGCAGCGTACATCATAGTCTATGATATTTAAAGCAATTACAATCGCATCATTATGCAGGAACTGAACTTCCTGGGCATTCTCGTTGGTGAAAGCGATGGGCTTCTTAGTTCTCTGCCTCTTCTTGGGCTCTGCTGGTCTGCTAGCCTCTCCTCATCGAGGTCCCCCAGAGATGGTGTTGATGATACCGAAAGGTGGTCGATCTGCCTGTCGCTCCTCCTCCCTCAGTGGCTTAGGTTGTGGCAGTGCCCTTGGTTGATCCTCTCTTCCTTTGGACCGATGTCGTAGGAATCGATCAAGCATACCTCACCTGATGAGCTTCTCGATCTCATCTTGAAGCTGGATATATTCTTCTATATCGTGACCATGGTCATGATGATAGAGGCAGTACTTGTTGGGATTGTACTTGCCAGGGTGAGAGTGCATCCTCTCCGATCTAGGCAGTTACTTCTTGATCTCCATCAATACTTATATTTTTGGAGCATTAAGGGAGGCATAGTTGTGAAACCTTTGGAGGGAGAGCCCCGCCATGCTCTTCTATTAGGGTTTCCCTACTTCTGAGCCTGGGGAGAGGTTTAGGCTCGCTTGCGCTCAGGAAGAGTTCAGGAGCGCGGCCAAACCTCATTTTGCTTCTCTTTAGATGCGGGCCTATTTGGCTCGTCCATTCATCATTCTTCTATGGCTTCATTTTTCTTGGCCTTGAAGGCCTCTTCTACTCGGACATAGCCTTCAACTCGAGCTGATATATCAGCAAAATCCCTGAGATACTTCTTCTCCAGGAAGAACAGCAGGTTGTTCTTCTGAAGGCTGCCTTTTAGTGCGACCATAGTGATAGATTGGTCCAAATTCCAGACTTTTAGGACAGCTGCATTGAAGTGGTTGACATAAGCTTGGATGAATTCTCCCTCTTACTGCTTGATGTTCATGAGGGAGTCAGAACCTTGATGGGGGAATCGACTGCTGATGAAATAAGCCACAAACTGGTGGCTCATTTGATCAAAGAAAAAGATGGTATCTAGTTTAAGAGTCGAATACCAATTTTTGGCGGCTTCCTTCAAAGTGGATGGGAAGGCTGCATGATGGAGTTTCTCAATCCGTTGGTTCATCTCTTGCAGTTTTTGATCTAGGAGATTCTCTCGATCGTGGGTCTCCAAGGTCTACTAACTGAATAGGGGCAAAGTTCTCCCAGGGGTATAGTCATGATCAGAGCAGGGGCTCTTGGCCCTCTGCTTTCCTTTTTCGGAGGTCACCAGCTGGTTAGCCCAAGTCAGCCATCCCCAGATCAGATCATGGAGCTCCGGAGAAGTCTGCTCCA
The DNA here is from genome assembly GCA_006176705.1 of Cocos nucifera. Classification (NCBI taxonomy): domain Eukaryota; kingdom Viridiplantae; phylum Streptophyta; class Magnoliopsida; order Arecales; family Arecaceae; genus Cocos; species Cocos nucifera. Next base: position 130,564 of record QRFJ01001304.1, on the reverse strand, counting down.
ATCGAATTGGTACCAGAGGCTGCTACTGCCGCATGGCTTGTACTGCTTTCATGAGGCCACAAACCTACTGGACTAGTAGATTGAACTGCTCCACGTCCACCATTACTGTAGGTGGAGCTTGAGTTGCTGGAGATGAAATAGGGGCGGGCAGATCTGGATGGGATCTGGCCATAAAGGTCGTTGATCGATGGGTTGAAGCTTTTCTGGGAGGCATCTTTTTTGAAAAGGAGGACTTTGGAGGAGAAGAAGTAGAGATCTCTACTGAGCACTCCTTTAAGAATAAGAAAACCTCAGAAGGCAAAGAATCCCTTCCTTCAGTGTCAATCCTATTGGTGTGAAATCTAGTTGTCGTTGGAGATGTGCTAGAGTCGGATAAGATGAGGTCGTTGTTGGTGACCTACAAAATAAGTCTCGTCCAGAGCCTAAGGTGGTGGCTCTGGCAAAACCCTTCGATGATTAAGTCAGCTCTTTCGACCAACAAAAATGGAGTGCTCAGTCAAGAAAGTTGCAGAGTTTTGAAAAGAAGAAGAAAGTCTGAAGAAAATGTATCTGGAGTATCCCTTTTATAGCCCCAGAGCCTGTAACAAACTAATGGTGACTGCCGCAACCGCTTGGTAGTGGGCCATTTGGAGCCACGTGGGATTTGTTATGAAGGATGGTGTCCATTATCGTGACATGCTAGTCTGTTGTAGACCTAATAACTGAAGTTCGAACAGGGTGGTTGTAGGCGATGAAGGACTCTTGGATGTTGCTATTTCGGAGGAGTTCGAAGGTTCTCAAGATTGATCATGTGTTGACTTTTATTCGCTATGTTGAAGGTGTACGCCATGGTCCTTTTAGATAGTTAGAAGGAATTCGGTCAGAAGAGAAATCTGGCAGGGGTTCGATCGGTAAAGAGGTGCGAAAGATGTCCAACTGAAAGGAGTCCACCTATGAGGGGTTAGCCTGGATCAAGTATTGACCAATGGCCACAACAAGCAAGCATGGCTAAAATATTGGCACCTCTGTTGTTCCTTTGAGGTTCGGCCATTCCTAGGGTTGTTCACTGACGAATAATGATAAAGTGCTGAAGTTCATCTAAAGGCAGTTCGGAAGAAGTTCCACTGTTGGAGAAGTTCTACGGAAGAAGATCGGCCGAACGGGATGCGTAGAAGCCGAGGATTTAGCCGATTCTATGGGGCAGAAGCATTAACTATTTGAGTTCGTTTGGAGAAAAAATCCGTAACGCCCCATTGAATCCAAAATCAATCTTTTCAACCAATCGGATTATCTGACAGTAGTATTGAAGATCGGCCATCTCAGAATGATTCAGAGTCCGAATACTCCTATGGGTTGAGGTTTAGTTGTTATAGTTGTAACTGGACGAAACTGATCAACAGTTGAAGTCTTAGCCGAACTTCGATAGGCGTGGATTTATCTCCAACATAACTCTTCACAAAAAACAAATGTATACGTATTCTTATGGTGCTCTTATTCTAAAATAATTTTAGAATTTTTCAAAAGAAAGTTGAGGCTTGCATCATCTTTTTTCTTGGGAGCGTGGATGCTGGAAAGAAAAAGGAAAAGTGGAGAATGGGATGGGCACTTTGGTTGCTGCAATGTGGTGGAAATTATGGAAGGAATTTGAGTTACTTTTACTTTGAAGCTAAAATGGAATTAACTTTTATAGAAGAAATTAAATTGATTTGGCTTCATTGGATCAATATTGTTCCTTCCAAACATTACAGTTTTGTAGAATGCTTTACAATTTTTTTTGTATTCTATAATTCTTTATTTATATCATATTTTCTTTGTATCACATCTCGTGCTCTTAATAAAATGTTTGATGGGCTCGGCCGGTCTTCAAAGAGAAAAAAACTTTATCCTAAAAAGTTGTTTGTTCAGCACATTTGTTAGAATTGGCTCTAATGGTGGTTAAGGAATAGCAACTTTCTTTTTACAATTAATGGAAAAAATATAGAGAATGATCGCCAGGTGCAACTCACAAGTTTCCAAATAAATAGAAAGCAACCAAGTTTTTAAACACAAAATAGGGCTTAATTTGGAAAGAAATAAATGTATCAAATCATGGTATAATCTTATGGAAAAAAATGCTTCAGGATGCTAGTTATATGCATACAAAAATTTCATGGAACCCATAGTTGATAATTTAGTAACTCCATAATCAACCAACTCCTATGATAATAATTTCTATGAGTTGCACGAACCACATCTTGTCGCACGATAACAAAAAGATTAATCATACAAAAAATCCAAAACTATTTAGTGGTTTTCAATTTCATCCTAAACTTTAATTTAGGACAATCAAGTCATCCAACTTTCAGATTAGTTCAATTCAAATCTTATCTATAAATTTTGTTTAGCCATCTTACTGGATTGTCACATGATGTCATGAGACATACTTATATGGTAGAAGGGGTTAATGTGGAATGAAAGCCCAGCAATCCTCCTATCATTTCTCCCCTCTTCCGACTAGGGTTTTAATTTCCTAAATCCATCCCTCCTTCCCATCCAAAGATTGGAGATCGACTCCAGCTACAAGGCATGCAGCAAGTGTGAGAAAGAGAGAGGAGAGAATTGGAAGAGATGGCAAATAAGAGAGTTGGAAGATCTTCACAAGAGTCCCCACTCTCTAGTATAGACTCAATTAGAAGTCACAAAGGTCTAGATCAGTGTAATTATGGCCTTATATCTAAAATATGGACTTCATGGATGAAGGTCTAGGGATTGTCTAAATTATTATGTGAGTGTTACCTATATCTTGACTTTATGTTTTCAATTTTTCAAATGTTAAATTGTATTGCTATGAGTTGTTTAATTATAATGATATTTGTAGATAATTATTAATGACAGAATGATTCATATTGTAGATATTTTATATGGATTGATCCTGAAATAAGGGGTTGAGCAAAAGTAGCTCTTCTTGAAAGAAGGATAAAGCAAGGAACTTCAATGCCAAGATAAGAAGATTATTTGCTATCATTGAATGGTATAGAGGAGAAAGTTCTAGTTTAAAAGAACATAAGGTAGAATGAAGGGAGAGAATTAATGTGTTAGAAGTGGCAGAGGTTTTAAAAAGGGAGGCTAATGACATCAAAGATGAAGTAGCAAAGGTAAAGGTAGAATGTACTAAGTTGAGAAGGGAGCTTGCAAAGCATACTGCAGAGGAGAAGCTATATGTTGGGGATAAATTCTACTTCTGTCGAAGTTCAGTCTGATGCTTAGCCTAATATAATTAGTAATCAAAGAAGAGCTTCGATCAAAAATTCTATAGGAGCCGAACTCCTTCCAGACTTCTCCTTCAGTCGGATTCCTAAAGGAGCCGAACTCCTTCCAGACTTCTCCTTCAGTCGGATTCCTAAAGGAGCCGAACTCCTTCCAGACTTCTCCTTCAGTCGGATTCCTCCAGCAACCAAACTCCTTCCGAACTTCTTCTTCAATCGGATTCCTCTAGCAGTCGAACTTCTCCTTCAGTCAAATTCCTATAAGAGCCAAACTTCTTTCGGACTTCTTCTTCAGTCAGATTCCATCAGCAACCAAACTCCTCCTTCAGTCGAATTCCTCCAGGAGCCGAACTCCTTCCGAATTTCTCCTCCAGTTGGATTCCTCAAGCAGTCGAACTTCTTCCTCAATTGGATTCCTACAGGAGCCGAACTCCTTTCGAACTTCTCCTTCAGTGGATTCCTCCATGAGCCGAACTTCTTTCAAACTTCTTCTTTAGTCGGATTCCTACAGGAGCCAAACTCCTTATGAATTTTTCCATCAGTCAAACTTCATCCGAATTTCTTCAGTGGATTACTTTCAAATTTCAAGTAGTATTCCTTTCGGATGATCCCCTCTAGCCATATTTCCTTTAGAAGTCTGAACTTCTCTAGAATTGATATATGTCAAAGTTCTTCACCAACCAATGCCTGCTTTCTCCGAACTTTGACTATTAAATCTCAACGAACAGGCTACCCCACTACTGAATGATTACGACTGTTATTATCAGTCTACTACAGACAACCCCACTACGGGATGGTTATGACTGTCATTATCAGTCTGCTACAGATGACCCCACTATCGAATGATTACGACTGTCATTATCAGTCTACTACCGATAACACCTCTCTCCGTAATATATTTCACGTGGTTTCGAGCGGCCTATGATCGGATGGTTATCAGTCTGCTCCAAACTTCATCTATAAAAGAGATCCTCCAGATACGTTTTCTCTAAACTCTCTTCTCCTTCCCAAAATTCTGCTGAATTATTGCCTAAGCACTCCATTTCTATTGGTCAAAAGAGCTAACTTGATCGTCGGAGGATCCTGCCGGAGCCACCACCACCGACTCTGAATGAAACTTTATTTTGCAGGTCACCGGTGGCGACCTCTTCTTCTCCAACTCCATCTCGATCCGGCATCAACCAGTTCTGCACCAATAAGATTGGCGCTAAAGAAAGGGCTCCTCTATTTCTGAAGTTTTTTTGTTCTTAAAGAAGTGCTTAGTAGCGATCTTTCTTCTTCCTCTCTAGAGTTCTTCCTAAAAAAAATGCCTCCCAAAAAAATTTTGACCCGATGATCAACGACCTCTATAGCCAAATTCCATCCAAATTTATCCACTCCTGCTTTAGCTCCGATAACTGAAGTACCACTTGCAACCATGGTGGATGCAGGGCAGCTCAATCTGCTGGTCTAGCAAGTTTGCGATCTCACAGAAGTGGTGCAGGCCATACATCTCAGACTCTGGCACCTATTCAATTGGAGCAGGCTTCTTCGGAGCTCCATGATTCGATCGGAGGATGGCCGACTTGGACTAGCCGATCGATGACCTCTGAAAAGGGAAAGCAGAGGATGGAGAGCCCTTGCTCGGGCCATGACTCGACCCAAGGGGGAGCTTTGCCTCCATCCCACCAGAAAATCCTAGAGATCAATGATCATGAAGAATTTCTAAATCAAAGGCTCTAGAAAATGAGTCAATAAATCGAAGAGCTCTGTCATACTCCCTCCTCACACGGTAATAATATTTGCAATCCTCCTTTTTCTCAAAGAATTATGTAAGAGCCCATTCCGTCAAACTTCAAGCTTCTCCAATTTGAAAGCTACGATGGAACTTCTGATCCAGTCGATCATCTGAAGGCCTTCTGAACCATGATGCTGCTCCATGGTGCACCAGATGCCATCTTATGCCGAGCTTTTCCATCTTTCTTAAAGAGAGCAGCAAGAAACTGGTACTCGACATTAAAATCGGATATGCTCTTCTTCTTTGATCAGATGAGCCATCAGTTTATGGCTCACTTCGTCAGCAGTCGATGTTCGTGTCAAGGTTCAGATTCTCTGATGAATATCAAGCAGAAGAAGGGAGTATCTATCCAGACTTATGTCATCCAGTTTAATGCTGCTGCATTGGAGATCCAGAACTTAGACCAGTCTGTTGCAATGGTCGCACTCAAGGATGGCCTTCAGAAGAATGATTTGCTGTTCTTCCTAAAGAAGAAGTATCCCAGGAACTTTATCGATCCGCTAGCTCAGGCTGAAGGATATGCCCGAATGGAAGAAACCTTTAAATTAAAGGATGAGGAAGTCATAGGAGAGTGGTAGGCGGGCGAGACTAATAAACCCACAGCTGATGGAAAGTCGAATGAAGTTCGACCACACTCACGGACTTCCTCCGAATGCAGGCAAGTCCGAACTCCTCCTCGAGCTCATCGTCAAAGAAGCTCCGATAGAAGGGCACGAAGAAGTTCTCCCCTAGAAGGTTTCACAACTATGCCCCCCTCAATGCTCTAAAAATGTAAGTATTGATGGAGATCAAGAAGCAATTGTCGAGGTCTGAAAGGATGCGCACTCATCCTGGCAAGCGCAATCCTAAAAAATATTGTCTCTACCATCATGACCATGGCCATGATACTGAAGAATGCATTCAGCTTCAAAACGAGATCGAGGAGTTCATCAGGAGAGGCTAGCTAGATCGATTCCTCAGACGTCGATTTGAAGCAAAAGAAGATCGACCGAGGGCATTGCCGCAGTCAGAACCATCAAGGAGGGAGGGACAACAAGGAGATCGACTGCCTCTCGGCATCATCAACACTATCTCTGAAGGACTTCGATGAGAAGAGGCCAGTGGATCTGAGGGATCAGTGAAGAGATGGAGGGCTGAAGAACCCATAACCTTCACTAAGGTAGATGCATGGGGAGTACAGTTCCTGCACAACAATGTGGTTGTAATCTCTTTAAATATAGTAGACTTGATGTACGTCACATCCTAGTTGATAATGGAAGTTTGGCTGACATCTTATTTTATAATGCTTTTTCTAAAATATCAATATCTAATAGTCAGCTTGGACTAATAAACTTCCCATAGTAGGCTTCACTGGTGCTGTAGTACCAGTTGAAGGTATAATAACTCTAGCTTTGGTTGCTGGGTAATATCCAAAATAATCTAGAGCATAGGTGGATTTTCTGGTAGTAAAGGCTCCCTCCGCTTACAATGCAATTCTCGATCAACCTGATTTAAATGCACTTCGGACGATGGTGTCCACTTATTATTTGAAGATGAAGTTCTCGATAAGTTACGGGATTGAAGAGGTCAGAAGGGATCAAGCTCTGGCAAGGCACTGCTACTCAATTATCCTACGAAAGAAAGAATAGTTCAACCCTTGTCCTGTTGATGGGCTAGATGCTCGGGACGATCTTATGGAAGAAAGGGGAGAACCGATAGAAGATCTTATGACCGTCCTCCTAAATGATGAAAATGCAAAGCATATGGTGCAAATTGGCTCCAATCTGAAAGATGAAGTTCGGAAGCAACTCATCGCCTTTTTACGGAGAAATGCCGATGTCTTCGCTTGGGTTTTGATGGATATGCCTAGGCTTGATGCTGAGGTTATGGAACATCGACTGGCCATTGATCCCAAGCATCGACCAGTGAAAGAAAGAGTTCGAGGCCATGCACCAGAAAGATAGAAGATAATAGTAGAAGAAGTCGACAAGCTTTTCAACGTCAGATTTATCTGAGAAGTCAGCTATCTGACTTGGGTCTCTAACGTGATCCTGGTTAAGAAAAATAATGACAAGTGGAGGATGTGCATCAACTTTAAGAAGCTTAACAAGAGATGCCCAAAAGATAGCTATCCTTTATCCAGAATCGACCAACTGGTGGATGCAACCTCAGGCTACGAGCTCCTCACCTTCATGGATGACTTCTCTGGCTACAATCAAATTCGGATGGCACCGAAGGATGAGAAGAAGATTGCTTTTATTACTAATCGCGATCTTTCTTGTTACAAGATCATGTCCTTTGGGCTTAAAAATGTAGGCATGACTTATCAGCGCTTGGTCAATAAAATCTTAAGGAGCAGATCGATCGTAATATGGAGGTTTACATCAACGACATACTGGTCAAAAGCTGAAAGACTATCAATTATGTCGCCGATCTTGAAGAGGCTTTCGATGCACTCAAAAAATACAAGATGAAGTTGAACCCAACCAAGTACGCCTTTAGGATAGCCTCATGAAAATTTTTGGGATTCATGGTCTTAAGATGAGGGATCGAGGCCAACCCGAAGAAAATTCAAGCTATCCAGGAGATGACCGCTCCAAAGTCCATTAAGAAAGTTCAGCGCCTGATCGGAAAGGTGGCATCTTTAAATCATTTTGTCTCAAGATCGGTCGAACGCTACATGCCCTTCTTTCAAATCCTCAGAAAATTAAAAGATTTTCACTGGACTCAGGAATGCCAAAAGATGTTCGACGAGCTTAAGAACTACTTCAGCTCGCCCTCCTACTGGCCAAATTTGAATCTAAAGAGGAGCTATTTCTCTACCTCGCGATCTTCCCTATGGTGCTAGCAGCTATCCTGATCAAAGAAGAGGCAAAAGTACAATGGTTAGTCTACTACATAAGTCGGATTCTAAGAGATGTTGAGATCAGGTATACAAAGTTGGAAAAATTGACTTATGCTCTTCTGATTGTAGCAAGAAACTTTGACCTTACTTCCAAGGGCATGCCATAATGCTCCTCACTGATCAGTCTATCAGAGCAATCCTTCATCAAATGGATGCTTTCGGAAGAATTGCAAAATGGGCTATTGAATTAACAAAATTCGACATGAACTACCGACCTCGGCTAGCAATCAAGGCTCAAGCACTGGTCGACTTCATAGTTGAATGTACCAATCTGGATGAAGTCGAGCTTGAGCAGAATGAGACCAGCATCCCATGGTTGCAACCGAGCCTCCTCGAAGAAAGTGCCGATCTTTTCGAAGGTTTTTGGGCCCTGTACATGGATGGTTTGTCCAACTCCACTGGAGCAGGTGCAGGGTTAGTCTTAGTTAACCCAGAGGGACTCATCATCGAGTATGCGCTTTGAATTTTCTGTAACTAATAATGGGGCCGAATATGAAGCACTGATTGTCGGATTAAAAATAGTAAGAGAGTTAAAAATAGATTAGCTTCAAGTCTATAGTGATTTTCAATTAGTGGTCGGCCAAGTTAGTGGCAACTATGAAGCACGGAAGGAAAGTATGATGAAATACCTTGAGAAAATAAAGAATTTGACTTCGATCTTCGATAATTTTGGCATTCGATAAATTTTGAGGGCTAAAAATATAAGAGCCGACCTCCTCTCCAAATTAGCCACTTCAGCCCCAACTGAACTATCCAAAAAGGTATTTTTTGAAACTCTAAAATATCCAAGCTCAGAGGAATCACAGCTCATTATGCAGACGGAACTCGAGCCGAGCTGGATTGACCCATTAGTTGCCTATCTCAAAGAGGGCGTTCTTCCTCATGATCCGAAAGAAGCTCGAAAACTCAAAAATCAAGTCTCTTGGTACGTTTTGTTTGAGGATAAGCTGTATAAAAGATCATATTTTTTGCTACCGCTATTGAGATGTCTCCGACCTTCAGAGGCCGACTTCGCATTATGAGAAGTGCATGAAGAAATTTGTGAAAGTCATGTGGAGCCAGATCCATGTTACAAAAACTACTTCGGCAAGGATACTATTGGCCAATCTTGTACGACGATTCTATAGAGTATGTTAAGAAATGTGACCGCTGTTAGAAAAATGTAAACATATAAAGATAGCCAACCTCCGAGCTTACACCACTAAGCGCATCTTGGCCATTTGCATAGTGGGGAATAGATATACTTGGCCCTTTTTCAGTGGCATCCGGACAACGAAAGTTTCTCTTGGTTGTGATCAACTACTTCACCAAATGGATCAAAGCTGAACCACTATCAAAAATTACTGAGATCAAGGCACAGAACTTCGTCTGAAAGTCAATCATCTATCAGTTTGGTCTGCCCCGAACTCTCATAATAGATAACGGACGATAGTTCACCGGGATGAGGTTCGTTGAGTTCTGCGAAGATCTAAACATCTTTCATCACTTCACGTCGATAGCACATCCACAGGCAAATAAGGAAGCTGAAGTGACCAATTGGATCCTATTGCAAGGCATCAAGATAAGGCTCGACAGAGCAAAGAGAGCCTAGGCAGATGAACTCTACTATATCCTCTGGACATACCAAACTACTCAAAGGCTATCGACTAGGGAAACACCATTTACCTTGACCTTTGAAATGAAGGCAGTCATCCCAATCAAGCTCAAACTCTCATCAGCATGGATCGTGGCCTTCAATGAGTAGCATAACTCGCAGGACCTCAAAGTCAACCATGATCTGTTGAAAGAAAAAAGAGAAAAAGCCTAAGTTTGTATGGCAGCCTACAGACGAAGGGTGGCCTTATATTATAACTCTAGAGTCAGAGGTAAAATATTTAGAGTGAAAAACTTAGTACTTCGACAAGCTGCTATCTCTCAGCCTCAGAGCCAGGAGAAGCTTATCCCAAATTGGGAAGGACCTTACAAAGTCACGAAAGTCGTTCGATATGGGACGTACTACTTGAAGGAACTCGGGGGGGGGAGACCAGCCTTGATCATGAAATTCAAAAAAATCTGTGAATGTATTACTGATAATTTGATTATAATGAAATCTTACTACTCCAACATCCTAATCTTTGTTGTGTATCGGTGATAAAGAAGGACTACCCCACGAACTTAATGTCACGATAAATACAGCCCATTAGGAACAGGAGGAGAATCTCATCCTAACGTGAGCAAAGTTGAAGGCCTCGTTCATTTTAGACGAGATGAGGGGAGAGGCCCTGACAACGGCCCTAATGTCTCCTTACAACCTATTAGGAATAGGAGTAGAACCTTGTCTTAACATGAACAAAGTCAAAGGCCTCGTTCATTTTAGACAAGATGAGGAGAAAGGCCCTGATAATGGTCCTAATGCCCCTACAGCCTATTAGAAATAGGAGAAGAACCTCATCCTAACGTGAGCAAAGTCGAAGGCCTCGTTCATTTGAGACAAGATGAGGGGAGAGATCCTGACAATGGTCCTAATGTGCCCCTATAGCCCATTAGGAACAGAAGAAGAACCTCATCCTAACATGAGAAAAGTCGAAGGCCTTGTTCATTTGAGACAAGATGAGGGAAGAGGCCCTGACAATGGTCCAAATATGCCCCTACAGCCCATTAGGAATAGAATGAGAACCTCATCCTAACATGAGCAAAGTTGAAGGCCTCATTCATTTTAGACGAGAAAAGGGGAGAGGGCCTGACAACGGTCCTAATGTGCCCCTACAGCTCATTAGAAATAGGAAAAAAATCTCATCCTAACATGAACAAAGTCGAAGGCCTCGTTCATTTTAGACGAGATGAGAGAAAAGGCTTAACAACGGTCCTAATGTCCCCCTATAATCCATTAGGAATAGGAGGAGAACCTCATCCTAACATGAGCAAAGTCGAAGGCCTCATTCATTTTAGACGAGATGAGGGAAGAGGCCCTGATAACGATCCTAATGTGCCCCTATAGCCCATTAGGAACAGGAGGAAAACCTCATAATAATGTGAGCAAAGTCAAAGACCTCGTTTATTTTAGATGAGATGAAAAGAGAGGCCTCGACAACGGCCATTATGTACCCCTACAGTCCATTAGAAATAGGAGGAGAACCTCATCCTAACATGAACAAAATCGAAGGCCTTATTCATTTTAGACGAGGTGAGAGGAGAGGCCCCGACTCGGTTGGAGATAAGATCTCCTCTGAACTTCAACCTCAACAGGAGATAAGATCTCCTTCAACCTCGGTTGGACATGAGATCTTCCCCAAGCTTCAACTTCAAAAGAAGATAAGATCTTCCTCGAGCTTTAACCTTAATGGGTGCAGAGCCCGAAAAAGAACTTTGATAGTCGTCTTTTTTGTACTCCCTTTCTTCGATTTTTAAACTCGAGAATGGAGGGACTATTATTGGAGATAAATCTCGCTCCCATCGAAGTTCAGTCTGATGCTTAGCCTAATGTAACTAGTAATCAAGAAAGAGCTTCAATCAAAAATTCTACAGAAGCCAAACTCTTTTCGGACCTCTCCTTCAGTCGAATTCCTCCAGTAGCCGAACTTCTCCTTCAGTTGGATTCCTACAAGAGTCAAACTTCTTCCGAACTTCTCCTTCAGTCAGATTCCTCCAATAGCCAAACTCCTCCTTCAGTCGGATTCATCCAAGAGCCAAACTCCTTCTGAATTTTTTCTTCTGTCGGATTTGTCTAGGAGCCAAACTTCTCCTTCAGTCGAATTCCTATAGGAGCCGAACTTCTTCTGAACTTCTCCTTCAGTCAGATTCTTCCAGCAATCGAACTTCTTCTTCAGTTGGATTTCTTTAGGAGTCGAACTCCTTTCGGACTTCTCCTTCAGTCAGATTCTTCTAGGAGCCAAACTCCTTCTAGATTTCTTCAATTAGATTCCTATAGGAGCCAAACTCCTTTCGGACTTCTCCTTCAGTCGGATTTCTACAGGAGCCGAACTTCTTCTGAACTTCTCCATCGATCGAACTCCATCCAGATTCCTCCAGTGGATTACTTTCAGATTTTAAGTAGTATTCCTTCTGGATGATTTTCTCTAGCCATATTTTCTTTAGGAGTCTGAATTCCTCTAAAATTGATATATGTCAAAGTTCTTCATCAACCAACGTCTGCTTCCTCCAAACATCGACTATTAAATCTCAATGAATAGGCTACCCCACTATTGGACGCTTACGACTATCATTATCAGTCTGCTATAGGCGATCCCACTATCGGACGGTTACGACTATCATTATCAGTCTGCTACAGATGATCCCACTATCAGATAGTTATGACTGTTATTATCAGTCTACTATGGGCAACACCTCTCTCTGTAATAAATTTCACGTGGCTCCGAGCGGCTCATGATCAGACGATTATAGTTTTCACTATCAATCTGCTCCAAACTCCATTTATAAAAAGGATCCTTCAAATACATTTTATCTAAGCTCTCTTCTTCTTTCCAAAACTCTGTTGAATTCTTGTCTGAGCACTCTATTTCTGTTGATCAAAAGAGCTAATTTGATCGTCGGAGGATCCTGCCGGAGCCACCACCACCAACTCTGGATGGGACTTTATTTTGCAGGTCACCAATGACGACCTCTTCTTCCCCAACTCCAGCTCGATCCGACATCAACCAGATTCTGCACCAACACTATATATTATTACAATCATTCTTTTATGGATTCTACCAACAATGGTGATCATGTTTTGAGTGACCATCATGTGTATGATTATGTAATGATTTTGAAAGCGATAGTCATAAAGAGGACAAGACAATATACTAAGCTTTCGGAAATCACCTTTTTAATGAATGTCATGCACAAATGTAGTTGAATGTGATACTTTATGTTTGATATTTGCATCTCTTATTTATGTTTCTTATATTCTAACTTATGCTCAATCAATATTATAAATAGGTTGATTTATAGATGATACCTATATTAGATAGTAGGTTTCAATGCCCATACTATTAATTAAGTTGTGTATCATAAAGATATGTTTGTTAAACTTCTAAAATAGTGGACTCTATTAATAAGATTGTGTATCACATTATTCTACTGCTAATAGCACTGTTAAGCCCAAATTGTACATGCTGAAACTGTTCAATCAAGTTAAAATAATTTGTAAAGTAAAGAACAACCTATTGCTCTAAATATTGTGTTAAACATGCACAATCAAATTATAGAATTGCAAACCATAGTTGGTAGAAAGCTATTATATAAATAAGTTGAACTCATATTGAATATAATTTGTAAATCCATTGTCTCAATCAGTATTACACTATTATATATAGTCCAAAATAAGGAATTTCAGCATGAGCACAACTTGTAAACTTGAATAAGTTTTATATAGTCTTAAACATATGCACTCAAGAACAAGAGGATCAACTTTGTGAGCATGTGCTAGTGAGTATACTTGAACAAGTTGAATATGTGCAAGTAGGCAACTTCTTTGGCACAAGTACTAGTGAACCTGAAAAATTTATGAATCCTCTACTATGCCATTGAGCAACCTGAAGAAGTGGAACATTCTCTGAATATTATTTGAACATTGCCCAACAACAAGAAAACTATTAAACATGATAAAATAGGGATTCAATTCAGTTATAGTGAAGCAAGAATCATTTCTAATGTTTATAAATACAATGCAGTTATAGTGAAACAACAATCTGTTGTAATGTTATCAAGTATAATGTAGCCACCATGAAGCAGCAATCCTTTGTAATTGTTAACAAGTACAATGTAGCCATAATGAAGCCTTTGACTTGTTTCATAGCATAGTTTTAATGCAGCCATAAGTGAAACTATTATATGGATTGTTCAATGTTGGTTCTTATAAACATCTGAAACATGCTTTGAAACCTATAGTTCCATTAGATATAGGTGCCTAAAAATTGAAAGATGAAAAATGGATACAAGCATTACGATTAAGACTGTATATAGAAACTAGGACACAAACATCTATAGCTATTGTATCAGTCTTGAAACATCAGGCCAAAGAACAAACATCCACATACCACAGCCACATTGCAAATCAAAAGTTGACTATACATTAAAACAAAGGCACACATCTATAGCTACTGCACCAGTCCCGAAACATTATAATAAAGAATAAACATCCACAGCCACATTACAAATTAAAAGTTGATTGCACATTGAAACAAGAACACATCTATCTAGAGCCACTGCACAAATCCTGAAACTGTTAAAGTACAACAAACATCTATAGTCTCATTATAAGTCAAAAGTTGACTGCACATCAAATTTATAAAGCATTGAATTATCATTTGATGAGTATAGAAAGTTACATGTGATGGAAAACGTGCAGGATTTTATGCATAGATTTCAAAATTTTTTCAAAATTAAAGTAGCGAATGACATAGATTAAACAGTTTAATCTACAATATGCATGTAATCAGATTACAAAATCCTACATCAAGGATTTATAACATGTCATGATGTAACAATAAATCTAAAAATAAATTAATCATAAGTGGTATTGATCATATCAATACCTAGATCTAGAATAATTCTAGATCTAACCCTAGATCATATCTAGGTTACCAAGAGATCAGATCTTTTACCTTGACATGGGTCGAGAACTTCGTGATTGATTTTTATTATTATTTTTAGAGCCGCACAAGTATCCAACCTCTATAGGTGATCCACACGAACCTGCAACATAGATCGGAGGTTTGTCGAATGAAGATCCACTCGAAGTACTAGCTTCTCGTGGATTCCTCTTGATGGTTAATCAAATACATATTCTTCAGATCTCTTGGATACTCCAAGAGATGAAGAACATGAGGAGGAATAAGGAAGAAATCCAACCCTTGAATTTTTCATAAATCAAAAAATAAAATAAGCAAAAATAAATCCTAAGAGAAGATAAATATTCTCCTTCAGGACATCAATGATTGATGTCCCGAAAATATCTCTATACTAGGACAAGAGGAGACCTTCTCCTCCATAATTTTTTCTAAGATTTTATATCTAATATCTCTGATTTTGTCATAAAAAAATTGCATAAAAATATAGAGAAGGATTCTCAAAGAAATTCTAAGAGAAGACATTCTTCTCTTCTTCTTCTCTTATCAGGACATGATCAGATCATGTCCAAAGATGATCACTATACTCCAATACCTTGAAGCACGGATCCCCACACCATCTCTCTTTCTCTCTCTTAGATGTTTATCATATAAAAATTATAAAAAAATTAAAAACATAAACCATGAAAAAAAATAATGAGAGAAGACATTTTCTCTTACCTTTGTCTTTATCAAGACATGAACTTTTCATGTCTTAATGAAGAATTTTCTTCCAAGGATGTAGACGCCCAAAACCCCACGTTCTCCCTTTTCTTCTGCCTTCTTCACGTGGATTCCCAGCATTTTTGATGCCCTCTCCTATCAAATAGGAGGCACCATACAAGAGTCAAAAACTAGGTCAAAGACCTAGTCAAACCCTTCAAATAAAGTAGTTAAGGGGTTGTCCAACTCTTGGATGCCCCCTCCCTAATTTTTTGGCTTGAAAAATCTGAAACTCACAACAAAAGCAAGGGAAGAAAGGGCGGAACAAAAAACATGGCAGGGAAAAAGTGGGTGCACAAGAGGAGGGAAGAGTTTAGGTCAAAGGGGACTCTTCCAAGTAGGAAATAAATCCTAACCTCTTTCTAGTTTTGACCAAGTCAAAACATATTCCAAATAACCAAAAATATGGGGCATGAAGAAGCTTTCTTAGGCATGAAAATTCACATAAAAAATCAGAAAAAAAAGGTTGGGCATGGGCTTTCTTAGGTGTAAGAGAAAGAGAGAGAGAGTCCCAGTCCAACTAGGACTCCTCTTGTTTGACTAGGTCAAAATAGTTTTAAATCTAATTTAAATCTTATTTAAATTAGAATAAATACAATCCAATTAAGGATGATCCTAATCTAACTAAGAATCTAATTAAATCAGATTAAATCAATATTTAAATCTAATTTAAATTCTAAGTCAATTAGGTGCATCCAAGTCCTAGTCAAATAAGAAATTATTCTTTCTTGCAATTGACTTATCCAATAAACCAACTAGACTTAATCAAATTAAGTTCAAACCAATTCTAGTTAAATTTAATTCAATTAGACTTAATTTTAGCTCAATTTCTCAATCAAATTGAGCCAATTAGCAATCCAATTGCTAATCGATCCTCCTGCAATACTTGCATTAGATCAAACATCAATCGTATTGATGGATTAATCTTAGAATAATTCTCAATCATTGATTAACTATCTGATCAGATTATAAGCTCTAATTGTGTGACCCCATAGGTTCGAACCTAAGTCAGTAGTATAGAAATTAATTTTTGTACCAATCAAAGTTACCATCTAGCAATGCTTTTCGACGTTCGGATAGGTCGAATGTATGCAAAGCAACATTCTTAGAACCCTGGCCCATGGTTACCATATAATTCATCCCTATAACCAATAATGCTCAAGATGACTTTGAGTATGCTATCAAACACTCATATAAGTCATCTCTATTGTGTCTAAAAATTTTACAAATCTCGTGACACCTCACGAGGATTACCCAGGCCTAGATTTTGCTAAATTGAAACACAGCGAGTCATTCTCTTTCTAAATTTAATCAAGAGTGGTCAATCCTATCTTGACTCACACACTGACTTTACAAGTACTTGACTATATCCAAAATTTTTTTGAACCTATATTAGAAATACAGATAGTCTGGCACCAAAGTATAGTGAGTTGCTTGCAAGTCACCATGGTGATCTCAGGTTGGAGGGACACTTATACCCATTGGCCTTAGCTAGCTACTCTTGATAGTAGAGTGCTACATTGATCATGTTCAATGTAGATGTACTTCTACATCTTACCTATATGCCATACCAGTATCTTCATACCACTTGGTTATGAGGACAATCAATGCATATAGCATTACAGCGATCTACACTCGATAAGTTATCATCCTTGTTAATAACTTATCATTTAGTCATGAATAATTTAAGAACCATTCGATAATTCCTCCTTTATCGATTGATTGTGGTTCCAAGAATTTCATCATAATTTAGGAGCTCATTTATGAAAGATAGAACTTTTATAATGAATCAATCAAATAACTATTATTATTAGATAATTCATATACTAATTTTAATCATCTATCACTTAGATAATTGGCTTTAGGACACCTTTTCCAACAACTTCCACTTGGACTAAAGTCTATCAAAATGATATCAAATATCCTATCTTCCATTTGAGTTCATAGAACTCCTTAGTTCCGAGGCCTTAGCAAATGGGTCAGTTAACTTCTCCTTTTACATCGATCTTCTAAAGATCGACGTTACCTAGATCTAATATCTAAGATGAAAGCGATGCAGAATATGTTGATCCTTGGATTCTTTAGCCTAAGCTATGGCTCTAGTACTATGATAGAACTGGACCATTGATGGAGGATGCCACTCCCAACCAGCAAAACAACCTCAGTAACTGCACAGCTTATATGGCAGCATTATATGCCATGATGTACTCTACATCACTAACAAAATAGGCTAAAGTATACTGCTTGAAATCTTTCCAGCAGATTGCTCCTATAATTAGGGTATGACCCAATATTCTCTTATTGTCATCTTATTTTGATTGAAATTAAAATATCCACATGTTTTAAGTCAGTACTTCCATATTTGAATCACTATTTCTTAGTATTTTTCAAATACTCAAGGATTGTTTATATAATCTTTCAATGGCTTTCACTTAGATCAGATTGGTATCTGCTCACTATCTCTAGTGAGTATGTCATGTCTGGTCTCGTACATGGAGAAATAAGATGATAGCTAAAACTTTATTCCTTGCAATGCTGGAATACCATTCCCGATTAAGAGAATTTCATCCTCAAACAACATAAGAAATAGCACTATAAAACATTTTATCCAATTACAAATGCAGGGTTTGTCTTTATTCATAACAAAGACATATGTTCAAAATGTATGTTCAAATTCTGAGGTAATAGCCAAACGGGCTCTACAGATCTTTACCTTTCCGTCTGTACTACTCTGATCCTTTTGAAAATCCATTCACACCCAATGGGTTTTATCCTTTTAGGTGAATCAACTAGTGTCTATACACAATTGATTTTCATAGACTTTAATTTGGATCATATGGCTCCAAGCCACTTCTCAGAGTCAGACCATTGCATTGTATCCTTATAGATGATCAAATCCTTTTTGTTCTCATCGAGCTCAATAGGATCGCCATCCTAAACCTAGATACCGAATTATCTGTCCGACTAATGTAGTACTCTATCGAATCTCCTTAAAGGTGATACTTTAATTGGCTCCGAATTTGATCTAATCAAATCCGATTCTGTAGGTTTATCAGATAACGTTAGTTCTTTTCTATCAGTTAAACTTTTATAAGTTCAACTTGACAGACATCAGTTCCTTCTCTAAGGAACTTCTTTCCAAAAGGAATGCCCTTCTATTGATGAATATCTCATATTCTTCAGCATAGTAAAATTAATAACCCTTAAACACTTATTGGACTAGGATCCAAGTTTATCTATGTGCAAATCTTTGACATAGCCTGATCAATCCCAAAATCGAAGGTGAGAGAGTCTAGGTCTACACTCGATCCATATCAAATATGGAGTCTATGCGATAGATTTACTTAGAACCTTTTTTAGAGTAAAATAAGTAGTCAGTAAAGCATAATCCTGAAACAGGCAGACTAGTGAACCCTATAGTGGATTGAATCATGTCTAACAAAGTTCAATTTTTTTTTTAGATACACTATGTTCTGAAAAAAATTCATTGAGAGAGAATCCAATTCTCTCTTAGATATGTCACAAACTTCACTAGATAAGTATTCGCCTTCTCAATCTAATTGAAGAGTTTTAATACCTTATCCAGCTTATTTTTTTATTTCATTATTGAATCATTTGAACATTTCAAATGATTCATCTCAGATGCATCCATGTCCAGCTAGGTCGTCTGTAATGAAATATTAATATCTTCCTTTGACACTTAAGTTCATAGGTCCTCATACATCACTATGTATGAGACTTAAAACTTTATCGGCTCCTTCATCTTTTCTAGTAAAAGATGGCTTTATCATCTTCGCAAGAAGACAAGATTCATAGGCTATCAATAATTTACAATCATTAATGTTGAGATTTTTCTCTCAAGCTAACCCTGTTTATCCTATTCTTATCAAGATGACTAAGCCTATAATGCCAAAGATAGATATCCATGACATAATCTAACTTGGGTGTGTACATTACATTTAACAGGCTGTGTAAATGTTAAATATCATTTCTTTATTATCCATATATTATTATAATATTATTTATAATAATATTACAATAATCCTCTTTATTGATAAATGATAACCATCTTTGATCAAAAGGCCATCAGAGATCACATTTATCATAAACGATGGACAATAGTGACAATCACTCAAAATGACATCTATTGAAAATAAGCTTGATAATTCCTAAAGCTAGAATTGGAACAAGACTTCCATCCCTAACGTTCAGGTATTTCTTACCATTTTTAAATATCCCACTTACTTGTAGACTTTGCAACAAATTGCATAAGACTACTGGCATCTAATACCCATGTAGTAGAATTATATACAGAGAAATTTTAAGGTGTTATCATATAACATCCTTGATAAGCAACTCTTGCTCATTTCTCGTGTTCAGTCTGTTATGGTCAAGGAAAGTAAGATAATTCTTCTTCCTATGACCCTGCTTCTAACAGTAGAAGCATTATGCCTTATTTGGATCAATTTTGGACTAATTATTTTTACTGGACTAAGATGCCCCAGTACAAATCCATTCGTACCACTGAAGCAAATTCAACTTTCGATACTAATTATCGAAGTTGGATCCCATAAGTCAACACTATCTAACAGTGATAGGGTTTAGCCTTATTTTGAGAAAAGAGAATAATGACCTAAGTATATGAATTATATTAAGCCTAAAGACTTAGACTTTAGTCTTAAGATTTCTTTACTATTTTTATTCGAATTGATAGCCTCTACCTCTAATTTAGGGAATTACTTTAATTCTCTAGTAGGTATTAGAATCCGCATAGACTGCATACAAGTCTAACTTTGGTTGGCTAACCCATGTACATCTAAGAGTAGGTTCATAACCAATTATTTCTTCAAATAATTTTTAGTAATTTAATTTTGCTTCAGAAACCTAATCAGTAGGCTTTGGCCTCCACTGTAAGGATTCGGTTCGGTCCAACCATTAACATGACCATACTTGGTGCATCTAACCAACGAATGATTAAGCCCAACTTTGGTTGGCCAACCTAACCACCATTAGAGAGACACATCCAAGTCATCATATGATGGATGATAATTTTATTAGTCAACAAGCACCAGACCTTTGGGCCTACAATGATTATTGAGTTAATGGATCCATTATCAAACACCTGAATGGAAGGCTATGACTTAGTTATCTTCATAACTTTATTATTTTAAGGATCTAATAATTTTAGAATATTTAAATTATTAGTGATTTAAGGATAGAAAGGATATGGATCAATTTGCTCCCACTGACTTCACCAAGTCAAGTCCTCCCACTGACTTCTCAAGTTATCAACAAGGACTAGGATCAATTTCAGTTTATGGGCACCTAGATCAGTCTCACTAAATGAAATCAGTCTCACTGATTTTTTATCTGACATGGGTTAGCACGAATCAATGAGCAATCTAATCAAAAGCTAATTAACTACATTAGCCAGGTAAGTGAGATCGATAGAAGGGTCTGCCAAGGCTTACCTTAGACACCATCAAAAATGGCTAGATAAGCGGGCTGTCAATTAAAAATCATCAATCTGGGATGCCAGACTTACCTTAGGCACCAATCGATTTATCAGTTTTGATTTGATTTTCCTAAAAACTCAGGCTCGACCACTGAGCCATGATCAGTATCCATTTATTAGATGTATGGACTTTGATCAACTACAACTATTAAATTAATCTAAAGAAATAACCTAATCCTAATTAACTATTAATTATGTTTGATCAATTTCTTAACTAAATTCATATTTAATCTAATCCTAAGTCTAACCCAATAAAGAACCTGATCAAAGCTAATCCATTACCCATTAACCCATATTTTATGAAATTATCTTTGGATCTTCAAATCACAAACCTAGATCCTAAACAATCACTTAATTCTCATTTAAGTTCAAGCTTATGAGTTTGGATTTATGAAACCTCAGAACTAATTTTTGATTTTATTATTTAAAATATTTTTAAATTGTAAACACTTTACTTTGAATCAAATTCAAATGATGGTTTTAGATCTAATTTATTTTAATGTTTTGATCATATTCTAGAATTTTGAATCTAGAATTTTGTAGAAAGTAAGTTTGCAATTTAAATTCGACAAAACTTATATATCATACATATGCAAACTAGATTAAAAAATGAAGCTACATATCAACATATGCAACATGAAGATCTAGATCAAAACATGAAACATATCATATGGATCTCATCTAAATGATCAAAATTAGATCATAAATCATTTAATATTAGATTCAAAATCTAAAAATAAATCATAAATTATTTTAGATCTTAACTAACATATTTATGATTTAGATTTCTTGAATCAGCATATATTAGGACAACCTTTTCACTGTAAGGGATAAACCTTATAGTAGGACAATCTTATGGTAGTATGTGCAATCCTGATATTATTTATATCTAATCTAAATAATCTAAAATAGATCTAATATCTATTTAATTTTAAATTTAAATTAAAAAAATTAAATCATAATTTTTTTTAGATCTAATCTAAATAATTCATAATACAGATTTAGATCAGCACATACTAGGACAAGCTTTTCATTATAAGAAATTAACCTTACAACAGGACAATCTTATGGCAGTATGTGCGATCTCTAATTAATTTTAATTTTTAAATTTATTTTTAAGAATACATGAATATGTTATAAAAGAACCTGGCTCTAATATCACTAATGAAAAACGCGCAAGATTTCATGCATAGATTTCAAAATTTTTTCAAAATTAAAGTAGTAGAAGATATAGATTAAATAGTTTAATCTACAATATGCATGTAATCAGATTATAAAATTCTATATCAAGGATCTATAACATGTCATGATGTAAATATAAATCTAAAAATAAATTAATCATAAGTGGTATTGATCATATCAATACCTAGATCTAGAATAATTCTAGATCTAACCCTATATCATATCTAGGTTACTAAGAGATCAGATCTCTTATCTTTATGTGGGTTAAGAACTTCATGATTGATTTTTGTTATTGCTTTTAGAGCCGCATATGCATCTGACCTCTACAGGTGATCCACACGAACCAGCAACATAGATTGGAGGTTCGTCGAACGAAGATCTGCTCGAAATGCTAGCTTCTTATGGATTCCTTTTTGGATCTCTTGGACACTCCAAGAGATGAAGAACATGAGAAGGAATAAGGGAGAAATCCAATCCTTGGATCTTCTATAAATCAAAAAATAAAATAAGAAAAAATAAATTCTAAAAGAAGATAAATCATCTCCTACAAGACATCAACGATTGATGTTCTGAAAACATCTCTATGCTAGGACAAGAGGAGACCTTCTCCTCTAGGATTTTTCTTAAGATTTTAAATCTAATATCTCTAATTTTGTCATAGAAAATTCTCACAAAAATATGGAGCAGAAGGATTCTCAAAGAAATCCTAAGAGAAGACATTCTTCTCTTCTTCTTCTCCTATCAGGATATGATCAGATCATGTCCAAAGATGATCACTATGCTCCAACACCTTGAAGTACGGATCCCCATGCCATCTCACTTTCTCTCTCTCAACTTTTTATCATATAAAAATCATAAAAAAAATTAAGAATATAAATCATGAAAGAAAATAACAAGAGAAGACATTTTCTCTTACCTTTGTCTTTATCAAGATATAACTTTTCATGTCTTAATGAAGTCTTTTCTTCTAAGGATGTAGATGCCCAAAACCCCACGCCCTCTAGCCCTTTTCCTCTACCTTCTTCACATGGAATCCCAGCATTTTTGATGCCCTCTCCTATCAAATAGGAGGCACCATACAAGAGTCAAAAACTAGGTCAAAGACCTAGTCAAACCCTTCAAATATGGTAGTTAACGGGGTGTCCAAGTTGGACACCCCCTCCCTAATTTCTTGGCATTTGGACACCCCCTCCCTAATTTCTTGGCATGAAAAATCTAAAACTCACGACAAAAGCAAGGGAAGAAAGGGCAGAACAAAAAACATGGTGTGGGAAAAGTGGGCGCGTAAGATGAGGGAAGAGTTTAGGTCAAAGGGGACTCTTCCAAGTAGGAAATAAATCCTAACCTCTTTCTAGTTTTGACCAAGTCAAAATATATTCCAAATAATCAAAAATATGGGGCATGAAGAAGCTTTCTTAGGCATGGGAATTCACATAAAAAATCAAAAAAAAAAGGTTGGGCGTGGTTTTTCTTAGGCATAAGAGAAAGAGAGAGAGTCCCGGTCCAACTAGGACTCCTCTTGTTTGACTAGATCAAAATAGTTTTGAACCTAATTTAAATCTTATTTAAATTAAAATAAATACAATCTAATTAAGAATGATCCTAGTCCAACTAGGAGTCCAATTAAATTAGATTAAATTAAGATTTAAGTCTGATTTAAATCCTAAATCAATTAGGTGCACCCAAGTCCTGATCAAATAAGAAATTATTTTTTCTTGCAATTAACTTATCCAATAAATCAACTAGACTTAATCTAATTAAGTCTAAATTAATTCTAATTGAATATAATTTAATTAAACTTGATCTCAGTCTAATTTCTCAATCAAATTGAGCTAATTAGCAATCCAATTACTAATCAATCCTCTTACAACACTTGCATTAGGTCAAACATTAATCGTATTGATGGATTGATCTTAGAATGATTCTTAATCATTGATTAACCATCTGATCAGATTACAAGCTCTAATGTGTATGACCCCATAGGTTCAAACGTAAGTCGGTAGCACAGGAATCAATTTTTGTACTAATTAAAGTTACCATCTAGCAATGATTTTCGACATCTAAATAGGTTGAATGTATGCAAAGCAACATTCTTAGAACCCTGGCCCATGGTTACCGTATAATTCATCCCTATGACCAATAATACTTAAGACAACTTCGAGTATGTTGTCAAACACCTATATAAGTCATCTTTATTATGTCTCAAAATTTTGCAAATCCCATGAAACCTCACGAGGATTACCCAGGCCTAGGTTTTGCTAAATTGAAACACAACGAGTCATTCTCTTCCTAAAGTTAATCAGAAGTGGTCAATCCCATCTTAACTCACATCCCAACTTTACAAGTACTTGACTGTACCCAAAAATCTTTCAAACCTATATTAGAAATATAAGTAATCTGGCATCAAAGTACAGTGAGTTGCTTGCAAGTCATCATGGTGATCTTAGATCAGAGGGACACTTATATCCATTAGCCTTAGCTAGATACTCTTGATAGTAGAGTGCTACATTAATCACGTTCAGTACAGATGTACTCCTATATCTCATTTGGATGTCATACCAGTGTCTTCACATCACTTGGTTACGAGGATAACCAACGCATATGGCATACAGCGATCTACACTCGATAAGTCATCATCCTTCTTAATAACTTATCATTTGATCATAAATAATTTAAAAACCATCCGATAAATTCTTCTTTATTGATTGATTATAGTTTTAAGAATTTTATCATAATTTATGAGTTCATTTAAGGAAGATAGAACTTTTATGATGAATCAGTCAAAAAACTATTATTATTAAATAATTCATATAATAATTTCAATTATCTACCATTTAGATGATTGGCTTTAGGACACATTTTCCAACAACATGGTCTAAACATTGGACTGACATTATTTGAACATTTAACATTGAAGCATAATAGATTCAACACTGAAATATACAAAAAAAAAAAAAAAAATGTTTCATAAGGATTAAACATTGAACCCTTCATACATTGTTCCACTAATAGTGGCTAACAAAATCTAACATCCACATCAAGTAACTAAAAGACAACCATTGATCCAAGTAACAAAAAATGCTTCCAAATCCAAGTTGCTTCCCCAACAGCATCTAACATCCATATCAATTAATGTTACCAACATTGCTTCCCTGAGTTTTAGGCTGATCAAACTAACTGAGAAGATCCTTCATGGTGCTTTCTCCTGGCATCTATAAGAGCTCTTAATGAACTTCCAGTAACCTCACTTGCACTTCTTCCACTCAAATGGCTCACTATACTTGATCCCTATAAATGCAATCAATATTGAAATCAAGCTATATGAAATTAAAGTTAATAATAATAAAAATCCTACTATTGGTGCAGAAAATGATGCTGATATCGAAAATTGCTGGAGCGAGAGAAGATGTGGATGCTAATGAGTCCTACAAGATGAAGTCCTGGCCAGAATTGGCTCCAGTAGTATCCTCTGATGGTCAAGTTAGTTCTTTGGTCAATAAGAATGGAGTACTCGGGAAGAAAATGAGCAGAGTAAGAGCAAAGAGTTTGAGCTTAGGAGAAGAAATGTATATGGAGGATCCTTTATATAGATGGAGCATATAATAGATTGATGGTGACAGCCATAACTGCCTGCTAGTGGGATATTCAGGCCATATAGAGTTTGTTATAGAGGGTGGGCTATCATTTGTTGTGATTTATAGGTGATTGAGTTCTATTTATTAGAGTTTGGATAAGTGTTGGAGACTTCTATGTTTGTTAGCTAAATATTGGTATGGGCAAGGAGAACTTAAGATCGATTGGTCGAACTTGAAGATTAATGTCACAAGGCAAGCTTGTGACTTGCTGAAGTCTATTGAAACAACCTCTGGTAATTTTAAGAAGTTCGACAGCCTTCTAGGTCATCCAAAGGTAGGCATATTCCAAATGGGGGTTGGAAGTACTGAGATCCATCGTCCATAGAGTAGCCGTTATGGATCAAGGATTCAACACGATCCTTTCATTACTTGAGCAAATTCGGTTGAAGGGCATGACATAAACTAACTAGTTCTGTAATTGTTGAAAAGTGACCAACTTTATTGGAAGGAGATCGACTGAAAGCAGCTCGACTGAAAGGAATCCGACTGGAAGAAGCTCGACTGGAAGGAGTCCATCTAGAAGAAGACTGATTGGAAGGAGCTTGACAGAAAGGAGTCAGACTGAAAGAAGCTCGACTGAAAGGAGTCCATCTAGAAAGAGACCGACTAGGAGTTTGTCTTGAAGGAGATTGATTGGAAGGAGCTCGATTGGAAGAAGTTCGTCTGGAAGGAGACCGACTAAAAGAAGTTCAACTGAAAGGAGTCTATCTGAAAGGAGACCGATTGGAAGGAGTTTGACTAACAGAAGTTTGTTACTTACAATAAAGGAATTTAGCTACCCTTAAAATCCATTACCAATCAAGGTCGGATGGGTTGTGCTTTGATTTTGTTATTCATCTTGAGATAAAAAGCAAAGTCAATGAAATAATAGTTCTTTTTATTATTCAAGATCATCTAACCGGGCTTTAACGTGCTTTTGACAAGTTTGGCAGTCATAAGTTATCGTAGAAAAGATTGGTGGATTTTCATGGAATGGAGGTCAGTTGTAGGGACTTCGATAGGTGCCAATCTCATCCCCATCACTTGTCCTCCTACTCCCGAGTTCAGATTCGAACGAAGAAAGTACAAAAATTGCAGCAAATGAAGTCCTTTGCTAGCTTCCCACTTCGAAAGATGAAATATTTTGATCTTTTCTGAGTTGGCACTGAAGCCTCTTAATGCCAAATGACCTAAAAAGATATATCTTCTTGGAAAACTCGTTCGACATGAAGCTCCAGATACAGCGCAATAACTGCTCCATCAGGCGTCAAAGATTAGCATGATGAACTAGACACGCGGCAAGCCGGCATTGGCTAGAGGAGGTCTGCAATCATAATCATCTCTGATTTCTTCCAACTATTTAAACTCCTCCTTTCCTCTGACTTCTCACTTTCACCTATGCCCTCTCTCTCCTTCCTTCGTTTCTTGCTACCTTCAAGTGCTACGTTCTTCTTCCCTCATCATTTTTCCAGCCATCGGCATTTTTCCCACCCGTATCTCATCTTTTCGATCATCTTCTCAAGTTCTTCGATCGGTCTAGGTCAGTCCCTTATCCTTCTCTCTGCTTTTTCTTTGGTTTTTGGGCCTTTTTGGTTTCTTAGGTGGATTTTACTATTCTTCCTTTTGAAATCCCATAGTTCCTTCTTGTTCTCTCTTTTTTTTCTTGATTTATAAGGGGTTTTACCAAATTTTTTTTGATCCAAATATCTTCAGAGGTTTCTTGCTCTACTGGTTCTAAGAGCCCGATCGACCCAAACTCCCAAAATCCTGAACTTAGGATAGAAGCCGGGCTTAGAGTAGTACCTCATCTAGTTTTTATACCTAAAACCATCCCTTGCTCCCTGTCCACTGAAGAGCTATCGCTAAATTAGAATTCAGTATGGAGTACCTCCCAAGTTTGAGCTGAAACTTTCTAAATCAAATGACCAAGCTTGCACTCCTTCTCCAAGTCATTTTTATTTGTACTTGAAGGCCTTCTGTGCTAGGCTAAGTCTCCCACTTGCCCCTTTTGTAATTGCTCTTTTTTATTTTTTGAATATTTTCCTAGCCTCCATAGTTTCGAACTCTTTTCATTTCATTATAGGATTCCTCACTCTCTGCATTTTCATCAAAGTCCGTCCTACCATTTCTCTCTTTCGAAATTACTTTACCTTCAAGTGTCACCTCAGTGCTGAGGACTGGTGGTATGTTTTCTCATAGTTCGGCAAGAAGGGATTACTCAAAGGTGCTCCCTCCTTAATCTACAATTGGAAAGAAAAGTTTTTTTATATTTTCGGTTCGTTCTTAGACTTAGGACTTCCTCCTTGGGGATATCTAAGAGATTTGGTCCGTTGAGTTTTAGGGATGGAAAAAGAGGACCAAGAATCAGTTAGCAAGATTAAGGATTACCGGACTCCTCTTCTATCAGAGCTAATAAAGGACCAAACTTTATTCAACATTGGCTTAAGTTCTCTCAACCCAGCAGGTATACAGTCGAAGTTGGTAAACTATTCTTCTTGTTTTTTTTTATTAACTGTAACTTTTTCTTCATTGTAGAGATGGATGTAAAGGCGCTCAAACTACTTTCCAAGGAACTTCGAGTCCACACGAGGAAAGGTGGAGCATCTAGCGGGAGCTCAAAAAGGACAATGATCGACACTCCAAGCTCTGTCGTGCCTATGGACACCACCACTGACTCTACTACTGCTGGCGAGGTTGCCGATGTCATTGAAGCTATGGTGCCTCCGATGTCCCCAAGCCCCCTGGCTGAAGCTCAGACCTCCGTGAGGGAACCAAATCTGGAGTTTCAGGACTAGATCTTGAAACTTTTTCAAGATTAGACAGTAAAAGACTAAAATTAATTAAAATTAATTTTAAATATAAAAAAATATCCTAGATCTAATGTTATATTACATGATTATGGTATGACATTAAATTAAAAATTAAATATAAGGAAGAAACTAAAATATGTTGATCACATTAACATGCATATACACTACATCTAATGCAGGTATAAAGAAAATAAATCAGATCTATTATCCGTGCAAGTTAGATGTTCTAACTTTTTGATCCAGGCTTGAGGATAATGTTGCAAGCCGCACACATGTCTGACCTCTAGGAGTCATCCACACAAGCCCATGAATTACGATCAAAAGTTCTGATGCAGAAAATCAGCAAAGTATGCTAGTACTGTGCTGAACCTTCTTTGATGATCGATCCAGTACTTTCTTCTTCTAGATTTGGACTCTTCCAAACATGGGAGGAAGGAGAGAAGATTTTAGAAGTGAGACACTCTCAAAATCTTAAAGGAGGAAGGAAAGAGATGAACACAGCAACCCTAGAAGAAGACCCTCTTCTTCTTCTCTTTGCTCTCACCTAGACACCTAGTTTTGTGTCTATAAAATCCTAACATCCAAGAACTTTTTCTTCCTAATTTTCACACACCCAAAAGCCCTCTCAATGATATAGAACATATATAAAAATTAGCCCAAAATTCATCCTAAATATAAAGAAATAGAGGAGTCATTCTCTAGGTCAAATACCTAGATAAGGAATGTCCAATTTGGACAAGCCAAGGTGCACCCAGCTCTTGGGCACCCTCTCCAATATTTTTGGCATGGACCAGCAGCTAGAGGCACACAAAATCCTTCTTTCCCACCAAAGAAAATAGGAGAAAAATCAGGGATTGGGTGGCACAAAGGAAAGGATGGTTTTGTTTCTTAAAACTCTATCTCATAGATTTTGAAATCAAAACCAATTCCCTGCTTAACTAGGTCCACTACCTAATTTTCATATAAGAAAGAGAGGAGAGGAGGGCATGCATGAGAAGGCCTAGGAGAGAGGTTTTTGTCACATAAAATAGAAGAGAAAGAGGGCATGTGGCATGGGGGGCTATGGTGGCGCAAGGTGGAATTCTAGTCTCACTAGAATTCCATCTATGACTTGGTCAAAATTATTTCTTAAACCAAATTAAATCAAAATCAATTCAACTAAATTAAATTAGACCCTAACCCAATTAAAAATTAAATTAAATTAAATTAAATTAGATTTAATTTTTTAATCAAATTTAAAAATTGGATTGACCCAAGTCCTAATTGAACTAGGATTGGTTCTTCCTTGCACTTGACTTATCTAATAAGCCAATTAGACTTGATCCAATCAAGTTCAAACTAAATTTAATTAAATTATATTTAATTTAACTTGATCTCAATCCTCTAATTTAATCAAATTAAGTCAATTAGTAATCTAATTGCTAATCAATCCTCCTACAATACTTGCACTAGGTTAAACATCAATCGTATTGATTGTTTAACCTTAGAATGATTCTTAATCATTGATCAACCATCCGATCAGATCATGAGCTCTAATGTGTATGACCTCATAAGTTTGAATCTAAACTGATAGCATAGAAATAAATTTTGGTATCAATTGAAGTAACCATCTAGCAATGGTACCTGACGGCTGGATAGGTTGAATGTGTAGAACAACATCCTTAGAACCTATGTTGATATAGTTTCCATATAATTCATCCTCTTGATCAAAATATTCATAGGACACCTCAAAGTTTAACTATCAACTCTTATCAGGTTGTCCACATTATATTTCAAAATAGCAAATCCATCTGATGGATTATTCTGGCCAAGGTTTCATTATATTGAAATACAGTGATATATTCTTCTCCAATTCTTGGAGTGATCAATTTTATCTTGATCATACTCTGACTTCGCAAGTACTTGACTATACCCAAAAGCTTTTCATTACTGAATTAAAAATTCAGTTAGTCTAGTACCAAAGCACAATGAGTTACTTGTAAGTCACTGAGGTGATCTCAGATCTATGGGACACTTATGCTTATATCCCATCAGAAAAATTTTCGACAGTAGAATGCTCTAAAATTGGTCATGTTCGATGATGATGTACCCTTACATCTATCTGTATGCCATACTAATGTCTTCATACTCCTTAGTTAAGAGAACAACCAATCTATATGGTATACAATGATCTATGCTCGATAGATGATGTCATCCTTATTAATGGCCTATCATTTAGTCGTGAATAATTTTAAGGACTAATCGATAAATCCTCTCTTTATCGAATCAAAATAGTCCTAAGAACTTCATCACAATAATGAAGTTCGTTAGAAGATGAAAACTCATGATAAAAATACTAAAAATATTTTATTAATTAATAAATTAATTATAATTATAATATAGCTCAACCATCAATAGGCTGATGATTGAATTTGGAACATATTTTTTGATAACTCCCACTTATCTTAAAGCCACTCGACACAGTATCTAATATTCATCTTCGATTTGTGGTTGTTGAACTTCTTTATCGTCGGAGCTTTAGTGAAGGGGTCGGTCAAGTTCTTCTTTTTGTCAATCTTCTGAAGATCGATGTCATCTCGATCCATGATCTTTTGGACTAGGTGGAAGCGGCGCAGGATGTGCTTCATTCACTGGTGTGCCTTTGGTTCCTTCGCCTGAGCTATGGCACCAGTGTTGTTGCAGTAGAATAGGATCGAAGCATCTATGGAGGGTGCTACTCCAAGCTCGATGATAAACTTTCTTAGCCACATAGCTTTCTTCATGGTATCTGATGCTGCGATGTACTCTACTTCATAAACAGAGTCTGCCATAGTATGCTACTTGGAACTCTTTCAACAGATGGCTTCATCATTTAGAGTAAAGATATATCCCGACATGCTTCTACTATCACCATGGTTAGATTGAAAGTTGGAGTCTGTAAACTCTACAAGTTTCAGATCTGACTCGCTATAAACCAACCATTGGTTCTTAGTATTTCTCAAATACTTAAGGATGACTTTAACCACTTTTCAGTGATTTTCTCCAAGGTTAGATTGGTATCTACTCACTACTTCTAGTAAGTATGCCACATCTGATCTCGTACACATCATGACGTACATGATAGATCCTACTGTTGAAGCATATGGGACTCTACTCATACGCTTTTTCTCTTCAAGAGTTGTTGGATAATCCTTCTTAGTGAGAGAAATTTTATAGCCTATCGAGAGATAACTCTTTTTGGAATTCTCTATACTGAACCTCTTCAATATAGTATCTATGTGCGTGGACTAGGATAATCCAAGCATTCTTTTAGATCTATTCCTATAGATCTTCATCTCTAGGATGTAGGATGCTTTATCTAAGTTCTTCATATTTTATTTTCTATAGTGTGGGGATGTCATTTTCAATTAAGAAAATATCATCCATATACAAGATAAGAAATACCACTATTAGATCATTTGCCCATTTGTAAATGCAGGACTCTTCTTCATTTTTAACGAATCTATATATTTTGATTATCTTATCAAAATGTATGTTCCAACTCTAAGATACTTGCTTTAATCCATAAATGGATCTCTGAAGCTTGCACACCTTAGACTCAACTATGGATGTGAATCCCTTAGGTTGTATCATATATACCTCTTTAGTCAGCTCTCCATTTAGGAAAGCTATCTTCACATCCATCTGTTAGATCTCATAATCCAAATGGACAGCTATCGTAAGCATTATCCGAATAGATTTGAGCATTGCCATAGAAAAAAATGTATCTATTAGATGTATACCCTAGAAGCTAGATTGGCTGATACTTGTAATACACTTCTAAAGATAATTTCATAATTTTAACTATAAATTAATAAAAAAATTATTTTTCTATTATAGTGTGTATTTAAAAGTATCTGTGATACATCTTTTGAGTTAATGGTAATGACAATTTATATTTTTAAGAGTTAAAAATTTAAGACATGAATTTTCATAATTAACTCA
Organism: Cocos nucifera; assembly: GCA_006176705.1. NCBI lineage: Eukaryota > Viridiplantae > Streptophyta > Magnoliopsida > Arecales > Arecaceae > Cocos > Cocos nucifera. Next base: position 98,285 of record QRFJ01001304.1, on the reverse strand, counting down.
TAAACTGCTCCTGACCATTGGATCGTCACGAAGAGGTGATCGATCTAGAAGGTTGGTGTACGATCGCTTTCTTAGGATAGATGAGTCTTGAGTCTATGGTGTGAAGATACCAGAGCAAAAGTATAAGTACTCATTAGAGAACGAGGATACTGAGTGTGACCATCTTGAGCAGTCATAAGAAAGTCTACCTTCTCATCGATGACTGGCTCAATACTACAGTTGTGTGTCAGGTTCTTTGATCTGAGGTGCATCGATAGTTCATCTTGAGTGTGTTATAGTTTGACTGCACCATAACTCGATCTCCTAGCCATTTAAAATTCTGAGGTGTATGTTGGCTATAGCATATTCATTGTAGGAACTGGATTGTACCAAGATGGGATCTATAAACCTCGATAGTGGAGGAGTAGTCCTATGATGATTATAAGATTGAGTCTTTAAGCCCATGGCCATGGCAGTGTGATATAATATTAAAGAGTTTTTTATTAGGATTTTACATCAAACTCAAATTGAATGATTTATTCATATGACAGATGTTGGGTTTTAATGAGTTTGCCTTAAACCCTAATCGAATCGAAAGTCATGATAGTAGAATCGATTCATACAGATAACTGCACCAAAAGGTTCACTTTCAATTTTGATGGATTGCCATCATATGCTGCTAGGTATCACTAGTGGATTTTGGAAGCAATTAGAATGATCTTGATGATTGATCATTCTAATTGTATGAATTAGAAAAAGTTCTGATCCGTCGAAAGGTGTTTCGATGATATCAATGATAAAGATCATGACATATCCCATTACTATACAAAATTGAACCTAATTGGATTATACATACAAGGGTTTGAGTCTGATTGTGATTAATTGGACTGAGTCAGTTTAATTGATTTGGATTAGATTCAATTAGATTCAAGAAAATCATGCTAGCACATGATTGAACCTAACATTCTTCTTTTATAGTCTTTCTAGTTCGTCTCAATCGAAACCCTGACTGAAACTTATCCAGGTTAGAATAGGATTGTCTAAATTCATCAAATGATTTTAGTACAATACTTGCTATTTTTGATCACTTGCCATTTTTGGTCACCTGCCTTTTCTGTTGCACACCAGGGTCAAAGGTTGACCTTGTTGTAAGAAAAAAGGGATCAGGGGTGCACGCTCCCTGGAGTTTTTCTAAAGGCATGCACCCCCACTTTTTGATATGGCATGAAGAGGACACACGTCCTCCTAGGTGTGCACCCAAAGTGGATAGGTTTTGACTTAATCAAATTTTAGATTTGACCAGTCAAAGAGTGTTGATAGAGATCAAACTCTAAGAGAGAAGGAAGAATCCATTGTGCACCAAACTTCCTTTCCTTCTTCCTACCTATTTTGTTTGGCATTATATGGAATATTTGGGGTGGCAATTCTGATGTGACTTGGCATCAAAAATTTGTCAAGAAATCAAAAATAAATCAAGCAATTGATTGCTTGATTGATTGAAACACTGAGGTGGCGCAGGGCTCTATTTAAGAGACCCTACGCCCTAGGGTTTCATATGCTCTATTCTCCATGCCCCAAGTCCCCATAGGCAGCCATCCCCTCTTTCTCCATGCCCCTCCTCTTTTTCTTCTCCACTCTCAAAGGTTGGGCCAAGGTTCTAAGAGAAGATCCATAGAAATTGGCGTGAAGGTTTCAAGGAAAGAGACGACGTTCATGAGATGAGCGCGCTGCCTTAATCAGTTGATTCAAAGGCTTTACAAATTAGATTTAGATCTAATTTTTGGTGATCAGATCCAAAAGGCGAGCAGCTCCATATCTAACCTGAGTGGACTCTGGTAGAGGCCAGGCACGTGCATGGCTTAATTAAAAATCCCGAGCTTCCATAAATCATCGATAGGATAATCAGATTATCCAATCAGGTACAAAGTTCATATCTAATTTAATTATTATTTTTAGATTTAATATCAGATTATTAAAATTAGATCGAAGAACTCTTTTATTTGATTAGACTCTATAAAAAAAATTTTAAAATATTTCCTAAAAATTTAGTTAGATCAGACCGATCCTGTGGTGAAAAAAGTAGTTTTTCCTTCAACTGATATTAGAGCTACATTAGCAGTTCTTCAGATGTATTTTAGATCTAATTTTTTTTATAATCTATGATCTAATATTAAAAATTTTAGATATCATATCAGATATAATTAAATCTAAAATTAAAAGAATTAAAAATTTTAGATTCATATCAATCTTGCATGAGATGCAAATCTAGACTAGGTTTAGAATTATTCTATGAGTAGTCTAGTGCTATTTTTTTTTTGATATGATTAAAAAAAAATTAGATCTTTATGTCTCTATTTTTAGATATTATAAATTTTATAATCAAATCTAAAAATAAAAAATAATTTTTTAAATTTTTATATGAGATATGAATGAAGCATGCCTAGACTGATTATAGAATAGTTCTATGATTTATCTAGAATAGATTTTATTTTGATATGATCAATATAAAATTTATTTTTTAAATATTATATGTGGTGTATTAGATTTGAAAACATGCATTTAGGATTTAATGATTGATACATGAGATGTGTTGGTGCAGAATCTGGTTGACACCAGATCGAGCTGGAGTTGGGAAGAAGAGGTCGCCGTCGGTGACCTACAAAATAAAGTTTCATCCAGAGTCGGTAGTGGTGGCTCCGGTAGGACTCTCCGATGATCAAGTCAGCTCTTCTGATCAATAAAAATGAAGTACTCAGATAAGAATTCAGCAAAATTTTGGAAAGAAGAAGAGAGCTTAGAAAAAATGCATCTGGAGGGTCCCTTTTTATAGACTGAGCCTATCGTAACCATCTGATAGTGGAGTCACCTATAGCAGACTGATAAATAATAATTGTAACTATCCTAATAAATGATAGTTATAACCGTCCGATAGTGGGATCGCTGTTCATTGAGATTTAATAGTCAAAATCCAAAGAAAGCAGGCGTTGGTTGGTGAAGAACTTTGACATATATCAATTCCAGAGGAGTTCGGACTCCTAAAGGAAATACGGCTAGAGAGGATCATTTGGAAGGAATACTACTTGAAATCTGAAAGTAATCCACTAGAGAAATTCAGATGAAGTTTGACTGAAGGAGAAGTCCGAAAGGAGTTTGGCTCCTGGAGGAATCCGACTGAAGGAGACGTCTGGAAGAAGTTCGGCTTCTGTAAAAATCTGACTAAAGGAGATGTCTGGAAGGAGTTTGGCTTCTATAGGAATTCGACTGAAGGAGAAGTCCGAAAGGAGTTTGACTCCTAGAAGAATTCGATTGAAGGAGAGGTTCGAAAGGAGTTCGGCTCCTGAAGGAATCCGACTAAAGAAGACGTTCGAAAGGAGTTCAGCTCCTGTAGAAATCTGACTGAAGAAAAAGTCTGAAAGGAGTTCGGCTCCTGAAGGAATTCGACTGAAGGAGAGGTCCGAAAGGAGTTCGGCTCCCATAAAAATCCGAGTGAAGGAGAGGTCTGGGAGGGGTTCAACCGCTGGAGGAAATCCAGGTGCTTGAAGGAGTTCGACTAGGATTTGACCACTGGAGGGAGTCTAGCTGCTAAAGGAGTTCGGTCAGGATTCAACTACTGGAGGGAGAATTTTCAATCAAAACTTTTCATGATTATCAATCACATTAGGCTAAGCATCAGACTGGACTTCGACGGGAGTAGGATTTATCCTCAGCAATAGTCCCCCCAATCCTAAGTTCAAAATTCGAAAGAAAGGAGTACAAAAGGACGACTGTCGAAGTCCTTTTCTGAGCTCTACACCCATTAAGGTTAAAATTGAAGCTCGCGGGAGATCTTATCTCTAGCCAATATTGAAGGAGATCTTGTCTTCTATTGATGTTGGCATTGAAGTTCGAAAGAGATCTTATCTCCAATCGAGGTTGAAGGATATCTTATCTCCTATTGAAGGGTTGGAGCTCGGGGGAGATCTTATCTCCAACCGAGGTTGAAGGAGATCTTATCTCCTATTGAGGTTGAAGTTGAAGCTCGAAAAAGAGTTCTAGTCCTAGGTTCCTGCACTTGTTGCTCGTTGTGGATGCCAAGCTCGTTGTGGACGTCGGGTCTATTGTGGACGTCGAACTAAGACCTCTCTTGTAAATCAGGATATGGTTCTGTCTTTCACATTTGACGTAGTCAGGTTGTCATGGGAAAATTTATGTTAGGATTCTCCACCATGCTTCTTCCTTCTCCACATCTTTGGCCTACGAGGTTTTGACTTTTGCTTATGTTAGGATGAGGTTCACATTAGGGCCATTGTTGGGGCCTCTCTTCTCATCTCATCTAAAATAAATGAGGCCTTTGACTTTACTCATGTTAGGATGAGATTCTCCTCCTATTCCTAATCAGACTGTAGGAATATATTAGGGCCATTATCAGAGCCTCTCCTCTCACCTTGTCTTAAATAACCAGAGATCTTTGACTTGCCCATATTAGGATGAGGTTCTCCTTCTATTCCTAATATGGTCACTTTTGATTATTTTTTCCTATCGTCACATAGTTTTTACATCAAGAAACAATAATGTTGAAATGAAGGAGTTTTATTGAAGAAAAATTACCTCTCTGAGTTTCAAAATCGTGGAAGCATTGATCCTCCGAGCTCTTTCAGATGATAAGTTTTAGGCTGGACAACCTTCTCTATTTCATACGGGCCTTTCCAATTTAAGGCACGGCTCCCCTGGCTTCGAGGCTGAGAGATGGCAACTCATCGAAGTACTAAGCCCCCCCAGAGATAGTGTTGATGATGTTGGAAGGTGGCCAATCTCCTTGTTGTTCCTTCCTCATTGGTGGTTCTAGCTGTGGTAGTATCCTTGGTCAATATTCTCTTGCTTCAGACCAACGTCTGAGAAATCGACCCAGTCGACCTCTCTTGATGAGCTCCTCGATCTCATCTTGGAGCTGAATGCATTCTTCAGTATCGTGGCCATGATCATGATGATACAAATAGTACTTGCCTCGATTGTGCTTGTTTGAGGAAGATCATAATTCTTCTGGTCTTGGTAGTTGATTCTTAATTTCCATCAGAACTTCAATTTTAGGAGCATTAAGGGGGGCATAGTTGTAAAGCCTTCTAAGGAGAGAACTTCTTCGTGCCCTTCTGTCGGAGCTTCTTTGATGACAAGCTCGAGGAGGAGTTCGAGCTCGCTTGCATTCAGGGGAAGTCCATGAGCGCAGTCAAACTTTATTTGACCCTCTATCAGCAACGGGTCTATTGGACTCTCCCTCCCGCCACTCTCCTATGGCTTCTTCATCCTTCAACCTGAAGGCTTCTTCCACTTGGGCATATCCTTCAGCCTGAGCTAGTAGATCGACAAAATCCCTAGAGTACTTATTCTCCAGGGAGAACAACAAATCATTCTTCTGAAGGCCGCCCTTGAGTGCGGCCATTGTAATAGACTAGTCTAAGTTTCGGACCTTCAATGTAGCAATATTAAATCAGATAACATAAGCCTGGATCGATTCTCCCTCCTGCTTGATATTCATCAAAAAATCCAAATCTCGATGTGGACGTCAGCTGTTGATGAAGTGAGCTACAAACTGATGGCTCATTTGATCAAAGAAGAAGATCGTACCTGGCTACAATATCGAGTATCAATTTCTTGCTACTTTCTTTAAGGTAGATGGAAAAGTTCGACATAAGATGGAATCTAGTGCACCATGAAACAGCATCATGGTCTGAAAGGCCTCCAAGTGATCGATCGGATCAGAGGTTCCATCATAGCTTTCAAATTGGAGAAGCTTGAAGTTTGGTGGAATGAGCTCTTGCATAATTCAGAGAAAGAAAGGGGGATCGGTGCAGATGTCATCATGGCGAACCAGGGCAATGTGGCAAAGTTTCTCAATCCATCAATCCATCTTCCATAGTTTCTGATCGAGGATGTCATCTCGATCGCAGATCTTGGAAGGCTTCTAACCGTGGATGGAGAAGATCTCTTCTAGAGAAGAATCATGATCCAAACAAGGATCTTCTACTCTCTATTTTCTCTTTTTAGGGGCGACGAGTATGCTAGCCCAAGTGCTCTTCTTCAGGATCGATTTTTGACATATCGATGGTGGATTTTCTGGCGGAATCATCGCCGGAGGTTGCCACATGATCTGCACCATCTCAGTAAGGCTCTGAATCCACTGCATCAGTAGGTTAAACTACTCTAGATCTACTATAGCCATTGGTGGAGGAGGAGGTTGAAGCACCGGTGCTGGAGCAGGAATGGATGGGTCTGGCTCGGATCTGGTGGTAGAAGCGATAGATCTCCGAGTAGTCGCCTTCTTTGGAGGCATCTCTTGGGATCGAGGGAGAAGATGGAGATGGACCTTGAAGAAGAAGATCCATAAGGTTGGCTGAGCACTCCTTTAAGAACAAGGGTACCTCAAGAATAGAGGCCCTTTCTCTAGCACCAATCCTGTTGGTGCAAAATCTAGTTGACGTCGGATTGAGCTGGAGTTGGAAAAGAAGAGATCACCATCGGTGACCTACAAAATAAAGTCCTATCTGGAGTCGATGGTGGTGGTTCTAATAAAATCCTTCGATGATCAAGTCAGCTCTTTTGGCCAACAGAAATGGAGTGCTCAGGTAAGAATTCAGCAGAGTTTTGGAAAGTAGAAGAGAGCTTAGAGAAAATACATCTAGAGGATTCCTTTTTATAGATGGAGCCTGTCGTAATCGTTCGGTAGTGGAGTCACTTATAGCAGACTGATAAATGACAGTCGTAACCATCCAGATAAATGACAGTCGCAACCGTTCGATAGTGGGATTGCTTGTTCATTCAAGTTTAATAGTCAAAATCTAGAGGAAGTAGGCGTTGGTTGGTGAAGAACTTTAACATATATTAATTCTAGAGAAGTTCGGACTCCTAAAGGAAATACGGCTAAGGAGATCATCTGGGAGGAATGCTACTTGAAATTTGGAAGTAATCCATTGGAGGAATCCAGATGAAGTTTAACTGAAGGAGAAGTCTGGAAGGAGTTCGGCTCCTGAAGAAATCTGATTAAAGGAGATGTTTGAAAGGATTTTGGCTCCTATAGAAATCCGACTGAAGGAGACATTTGGAAGAAGTTTGGCTCCTGTAGAAATCTGACTGAAGGAGAGATCCAGAAGGAGTTCGGCTCCTATAGAAATCCGACTGAAGGAGAGGTCCAGAAGGAGTTCGACTATTGGAGGAATTCGACTGAAGGAGACATCCGAAAGGAGTTCGACTCTTATAGAAATCCGACTGAAAGAGAGGTCTAGAAGGGGTTTGACTGCTGGAGGGAGTCCGGGTGCTTGAAGAAGTTTGGCTGGGGTTCGACCGTCGGAGGAAGTCCAGCTACTAAAGAAGTTCGATCGGGGTTCGACTGCTGGAGGGATAATTCTCAATTGAAGCTTTCCATGATTACCAGTCGTATTAGGCTAAGCATCAGACTAGACTTCGATAGGGGCGAGATTTATCTCCAACAAGATGTATACAAAACGTGCATGTTTAGATCTATGACTTTATATGAGATATATGTCATAGATTTATTGTTTTGTAGTGTAGTAATTATTTTTGGTTAAGACGTTCCTCTTGGCCATCCGATCATAAGAGTAAAATAGGATTTAAAGGCCTTCTCCTTCCATTCAATGTAGTGATCTTATGGTGTGTAGGGGTGCTGCATATTCATCCTTAATCAGAAATCAAAAATTTATTTTTTTGCGAAACTCTAGATCCTAAAATCCTAGGATTTTTGCATGTTTCTGGTTATGAACCCAAACTTAAATAAGAATTAAGATTATAAAACTAATTAGATCTAAAATTATAAATTTTAAGATCTAAAATCTTCATAAATTTGGGTTCGAACTTAGGTAGCTCAATTAGATCTGACGGTTAATCAAATTGAATCAAGAGTTGGTTAGGTTGGATTAAAGAAAGCTTAGATTTGACTAGTCTAATAGGATTAAGTCTGGGTCAAGGTTGAATCACATTGAGATGTGACTCGATCAAGTCAAGACCTAATTTAGCTCTATAGTTTAAGCATGGATTATAAGCTAACCCGATTGGTTCTGATTTAACAATTTGGTGTCTAAGGTAAGTTTGGCAGATATGATCGATTGAATTTTAATTGGAAGCTACTCGACCTGAATGCATTCTTGTCGAGTTAATGACATATTCCTTCCATCGGTCTTACTTATCTGACCATTTATGTCGATCCAGTTCTGAATAGAGATGACTAACAATTTGAGCCAACCCATGCCACTAGATTATTCATAATTGTTATGACTAAGTCAAGTCTAGTTTAAATAGACCTAAATCAAATCTTCTTAAAAAAATATTAAGTCTAAGATCTTCCACCATTATAGATGTGTGGCCCTTCTCGGGGTTGATTGTTCTCGACTAGATATAGTAGTTCAGTTGCACTAGGAAGATGCAATCATGTTTATTAGGCATTGGATGCTATGGGTTGGAGGATAGATTGGGCTCAATATTTCAGATACAATGAGAGACCCAATCAGGAATTCAGTTTATGCAAATGATGGGTCAGACTTAACTAAGGAATAGAGCAATATTCTGGGCATGGTGAGCTTCTTGAATTAGAGATCAAGTTTGGGTGTATCATGATTAAAAAATTATTGGACAAAAGTTATCCACTCATCGATTGACCCATCATCAATAACTATTACGTGAGATGGTGAGCCAATCGGTGGGACCGCACCACCCACTAGAAATCATTGATAGTGGAGATTTTTACATTTCTGCCTAGGAAAAATAGGGATCCAAGTAAATAGTGGGAGCCAAATTTATTTAAAAATTAAATCTCTAAATAAATTAGTTAAGTCTAATTATAAAATCTAACTAGAAACTTTGACTCTTTACAAAAAAATGTCTGCGTCCAACCCACTAGCCTGTATCCTAGACACCCATAGACTGACCGGACCCAACTACAAGGATTGGCTTTAGAACTTTAAATTTATTTTGGGTTTTGAGAAGTTGACTCATGTGTTGGAACAAGATCCTCCCACTTTATCAGCCCATCCATCTGCTGAATAGAGAGCATCTCTGAAAAGATGGATGGATGAAGATAACAAAGCTAAATATTACATGTTAGGCTCGATGTCTGATGAGCTCCAGCACTAACATGAAGATATAAAGACTAGCCACCAAATATTGACTCACCTGCAAGAGTTGTTTGGTAAGCAGAGTAGCGTAGCCAAATATCAAGTTACTAAGAGACTTTTTAAGGCTCAGATACATGATGGATAGTCAGTCCAAGATCATTATCTGATAATGATCAAGGACTTAGAGGAGCTTGAGAAGCTCGGTGTCAAGTTGAATAAGGATCTGCAGATCGATATAATTCTATAATCCTTTACTGATGCATATGGGCAGTTCATCATGAACTACCATATGCATAAACTTTAATATATCTTAGCTGAACTTATAAACATGCTGGTTACTGCTGAGCTCTCTATGAAAGATTCAAAGAGCTCAGTTCTTGCTATGGAGCAGACTTCCTCCAAAAGAAAGTCTTTTGGAAAGAAGAAAAAAACTGCAAAGAAGCAGAAGATGAAAGATGGGAAGAAGAAGAAGGAAGAGTCGAAGAAGAAGACCGCTGACAAAGAAAAGTATTTCTATTGCAATTCTGATGACCATTAAAAGAGGAACTACCCTTTATACCTGGCCACCTTGAAAAACAAGAAGGAGGCAGGTCCTTCTGGAGGTATGCTCGTGATTGAATCTAACTTAACGGTATCTTTTGCATTTAGTTGGATACTTGACTCTAGATCTAGTGCTCATTTATGTACTTTCATGCAGGATCTTGAGGAGAGCAAGAAGCTAAGGGATGGTGAGATGATCTTGCACGTCAAAAATGGAGCAAGAGTTGCTGTTATGATCGTGGGAACCCATCCTCTTCGATTGCCATCTGGTTTAGATTTGATTCTTAGGGACTGCTATTTTGTGCCTGCAGCAAGCAGGAATTTGATTTCTATTTCTTGTTTAGCACATGAAGGTTATGTTATTAACTTTCTTAAGGACCACTATACTATTCTTTTTTAAAGAAATAAAATTGCAAGTGGATTCTTAAATAATGGTCTCTATCAATTGCATATTGATGTATCTATGTTAAATGTCGAGCAAAATATGAATTTCATGGGACTAAAGCAACCTAGGGATAGTCTAAATGATAAGTATCTATGGCATCTTAGGCTAGGTCATATAGCGAAAGACAGGGTTAACAAATTGAAGAAATTTGGGCTATTGAGTCTATTGACTTTCGAGTCATATCTGATTTGTGAATCATGTCTTTATGGCAAAATGACCCAGCTCCATTTTGTAGGATGTGGGGAAAGAGCCACATATCCTCTTGCCCTGGTACACATGGATGTGTGCGGCCTATTTGATGTGCCGATTAGAGGTAATTATGTCTACTTCATCATCTTTATGGATGATCTATCTCGGTACAGGTATGTGTATTTGATGTGACATAAGTCTGAAGTCTTTGAAAAGTTTCAAAAATTTAGACATGAAGTAAAAAAGCAAATTGAAAAATCTATTAAGATTCTTTGATCAGATCGAGGAGGTAAATACCTAAGTTAGAAATTTCTAGACTATCTTAAGAAAAATGGCATAGTCTCTCAATGGACTCCACTTGAAATGCCTCAACTCAATGGAGTTTCAGAATAGAGGAATTAGATCCTATTAGATATGGTCCGATCCATGATGAGCTTCACGGACCTTTCTAATTTTCTTTAGGAACATAGTCTAATGACCATAATTTACTTACTGAATAGGATTCTTTCTAAAACTGTTCCTACCACACCGTATGAGATATGGTATGGTAAGAAATCAAGTCTGAGTCATCTCAGAATTTAGGATTGTTCGGCTCATGTCAAGAGATAGCAGGAGGACAAGTTAGAGTATAGATCCTTTAGAGCTCATTTTATAGGATATCCTAAAGAGTCGTGAGGATATTATTTCTATCTTTCGAAAGATCATAATGTGATTGTGAGTCAACATGCCATCTTTCTTGAAAAATAATTTATTCAAGATGGTGGTATCAAAAGATAGATAAGGCCCGAGGAGAAAGTCTCCCAAGAGCAACGAGCTAAGGAACCTATGAAACCTAATCAAATTGAGCCAATTCAATCATAACCTCCTCCACCTCGTAGATCAAATAGAATTTTTCATTCTTCTGAAAGATACTTAGGCATTATTTCAGAAGATGTAGAGAAAATGTTCCTCACGAGAAATGGGGTTCATGATGATGATCCTAAAACCTATGATAAGATGATATCAAATATCGACTCCGAGAAATGGTTAGAGGCAATGAAGTCAGAGATTGATTTAATATAATCGAACCAAGTCTGGACCTTAGTAGATCTATCTGAAGATATTGTACCTATTGGGTGTAAATGAATTTATAAGAAAAAGATAAGTGTAGATAAGAATGTGGAGACATTCAAGGCTAGGTTAGTGGCGAAAGGATATAGTCAGCATGAAGGCATTGACTATCAGAATACCTTCTCGTTAGTAGCCATGCTTAAATCCATCCATACACTGCTTGTTGTTGTAGCCTATTTCGATTATGAAATATGGTAGATGAATGTGAAAATGGCATTCTTAAATGGATATCTTGAGAAAGATATCTATATGGAATAGTCGCTAGATTTCACATCCAGTGATGCTGATCATAAGGTTTGTAAGCTGCAAAGGTCCATCTATGGACTTAAGCAAGCATCTCGGAGCTGGAATGCTCATTTTAATGATGTGATCAAATCATTTAGATTCATCAAAAATAAGGAGAAGCCCTGTGTGTTCAAAAAGATTAGTGAGAGCGCTGTTATCTTTCTCGTACTGTACGTGGATGACATCCTCCTTATTGAAAATGATATTTTCATGTTGACTATGGTTAAAATGTGATTATCAAAAAAGTTCTCTATGAAAGACCTAGGAGAGACATCCTTTATTCTAGGAATTAAGATCTATATGGTTAGACCGAATAGGATGCTAGGTCTCTCACGGAAGATATACATAGAGGAGGTGCTAAAGAGGTTCGGCATAAAAAACTCTAAGAGGAGATTGGTACCCTTCAGACATTGTATTCATCTCTCCAAAAAATATGCCCTAGCACACCTGAGGAGATTGAACACATGAGCAAGATCCCTTAAGCTTCTACAATAGGGAGCCTCATGTATGTCCTGCTATGTACACCACCTGATATAGCCTATACTGCATGTGTCACAAGCAGGTATCAATCGAATCTAGATGAAGAGCACTTGACTTCTATGAAGTGTATCCTTAAGTACTTGAGAAGGACTAAGGATATATTCTTGGTTTTTGGTAATGGAGAACTCTAGGTCCAGGATTATACAGACTCGGACTTTATGTCTAATATAGATGATCGAAAGTTGACATCTGGTAGTCTATTTGTATGCAATGATGGTACTGTTAACTGGAAGAGTTTCAAGTAGACCATGATTGCAGATTCCACCATGAAAGTAGAGTACATCGCTACATCGAAAGCTATAAAAAAGGAGTTCTGATACAAGAAGTTTGCCATAGAGCTCGTAGTGATACCATCGAATGCTGTCCCTCTGTACTGTGATAATAATGGTGCCATAGCTTTGGCTAAGGAGTCGAGGTCTCACCAAAAATCCAAGCACATCGAGCGGCGATTCTATTTCATCCACGATTATCTCGATAAGGATAACGTCGAGGTTAAGAGAGTCGACTCCGTGGACAATACGGCAAATCCACTAACAAAGCCTTTAGGCTAGCAGAAGATCGAAGTCCACCTTAAGAAGATGGGACTTAAGTTTGTAGCCAATTGGATTTAGGTTAAGTGAGAGTTTGTTAGATGTCTGCCCTAGAAGCCAGATTGGCTGACACTTGTAATACACTTCTAAGGGCAATTTTATAATTTTGACTATAAATTAATAAAAAAAATATTTTTCTATCATAGTGTATATTTGAAAGTATCTGTGATACATTCTTTAAGTTAATGATAATGATAATTCATATTTTCAAGAGTTGAAAATTTAAGACATGAATTTTCATAATTAACTCATAAACTGCTACCGACCGTAGGATCATCATGAGGATGGTGATCAATCTGAAAGGTTGGTGTACGATCACTTTCTTAGAATAGATGAGTCTTAAGTCTACGGTGTGGTGACATCAAAGTAAGAGTATAGATACTCATTAGAGAATGAGGGCACTGAGCGTGACCACCTTGAGTAGTCATAAAAAAAGTCTATCTTCTCGTCGATGACTGGCTCGATGCTACAGTGTGTGTCAGGTTTTTTGACCTGAGGTGCATCGATAGTTCATCTTGAGTATATTATAGTTTGATTGCACAATAACTCGATCTCCTAGCCATTCAAAATCTTGAGGTGTATGTTGGTTATAGCATGTTCATTGTAGGAACTGAATTGCACCAAGATGGGATCTATCAATCTTGGTAGTGGAGTAGTTCTATGATGATTATGAGATCGAGTCCTTAAGCCCATGGCCATAGCAGTGTGATATAATAGAAAAGAGTTTTCTATTAGGATTTCACATCAGACTCAAATTGAATAATTCATTCATATGATAGATGTTGGATTTTCACGAGTTTATCTTAAATCCTAATCCTATCGGAACTCATGATAGTAGAATTGATTCACACAGATAGCTACACTGAGAGGTTCACTTTTAGTTCTGATGGATTACCACCATATGCTGCTAGATGTCACTGATGGATTTTGGGAGCAATTGGAATGATCTTGTTGATCCATCATTCTAATTGTATGAATAAGAAAAGTTCTGATCCATTGAAAGGTATTTCGATGATGTCAATGATAAAGATCGTGACATATCTTATTACCATATCGAATTGAACCTAATTGGATTACACATATAAGGGTTTGAGTCTGGTTATGACCAATTGAATTGAGTTAGTTTAATTGATTTGGATTAGATTCGATTAGATTTAAGAAAATCATGCTAGCACATGATTGAACCTAACATTCTCCTTTGTAGTCTTTCTGGTTCATCTCAACCAAAACCCTGACCAGAACTTATCTAGGTTAGAATAGGGTTGTCTAAGTTCATTAGATGATTTTAGGAGAACACCTGACATTTCTGGTCACCTGCCATTTTTGGTCACCTACCTTTTCTATCACACACCGGGTCAAAGGTTGACCCTATTGTAAGAAAGAAGGGATCAGGGATGCTCTCTCCTTAGAGATTTTCTAGGAGCGTGCGCCATCATTTTTTGGTACGGCATGGAGAGGACACACATCCTCCTAGGTGTGCACTCAAAGTGGATAGATTTTGACTTGATCAAATTTTAGATTTGACTAGTCAAAGAGTGTTGATAGAGATCAAACTCTAAGAAAGAAGGAAGAATCTATTGTGCACCAAACTTTCTTTCCTTCTCCCTACCTATTTTGTTTGGCATTATATGGAATATTTGGGGCGGCAATTCTAATGTGAGTTGGCATGAAAAAATTATTAAGAAATTAAAAATAAATCAAGCAATTGGTTGCTTGATTGATTTGAACACTGAGGTTGCACAAGGTCTCTTAAAATTGCTTGATTGATTTGAACACTGAGGTGGCGCAGGGCTCTATTTAAGAGACCCTGCACCCTAGGACTTTATATGCTCTATTCTCCATGCCCTAAGTCCCCATAGGCAGTCATCCCCTCTTTCTCAATGCCCCTCCTCATCTACTTCTCCACTTTCAATGGTTGGGCCAAGGTTCCAAGAGAAGGTCCATAGAAATTAGCATGAAGGTTTCAAGAAAAGAGATGACGTTCGTGAGACGAGTGCGCTGCCTTTATCAGTTGATTCGAAGGCTTTACAAATTAGATTTAGATCTAATTTTTGGCAGTCAGTTTTAGAACAAGAGCGTCTTAAGATCCAGCTCAAGTGGACTCTGGTAGAGGCTAGGCACATGCATGGCTTAATCCAGAACTCCGAGCTTCCGCAAATCATCGATAGGGTAATCAGATTATCCAATCAGGTACAAAGTTCATATCTGATTTAATTCTTATTTTTAGATTTAATATCAGATTTTTAAAATTAGATCGAAGAACTCTCTGATTTGATTAGACTCTGTAGAAAAAATTTTAAAATATTTTCTATAAATTTGGTCAGATCAGATCGATCCTATGGCAAAAAAATAATTTTTCCATCAGTCTCGTCATAGTCAATACCATAACATTGACGATATCCCTTGATAATCAGATGAACTTTATAGGCCTCCACCTTTCCATCTACGCTCCTTTTCTTTTTGAAGATCCACTTACACCTAATGGGTTTAACCCCTTCATGTGGATCAACCAATATCTACACATCATTGACCTTCATGGATTCCATTTCGGATTTCATGGCCTCAAGCCATTTCTCAGAATCGAATCTCTACATAACATCTATATAGGTGATCGGATCTTCATCATTCTCATCGAGTTTGATAAGATCACTATTCTGAATCAAAAAATCATAGTATCTGTCCGACTGATGAGATACTCTACCAGATTGCCTTAGTGGTCTAGGTTCATTGGACTCTGGATCTGATCTAGTCAAATCCGACTCAGAGGCAAGTTCAAACCATAGTGTCAATCTTTCTACCTGTTGAACTTCATCAAGTTCAGTCTTAGAGGCAACAGCTCCACCAAAAAAAAAATTTTCTAAAAAGATTGCCTTAAGACTGACAAACATCTTTTGTTCATCAGTATGGTAGAAATAGTAACCCTTACTTTCTTTGGGATATCTTATAAACACATACTTATCAGACCAAAGTCCAAGCTTATCTATATGTAAATGTTTGACATAGATCGGACATCCCCAAACCCATAGGTGAGAGAGTGTAGGCCTACACCCAATCCATATCTCATATGGAGTCTTTGCAATAGATTTACTCAGTACATTGTTCAATATATAACATGCAGTCTCAAGAACATAACCCCAAAATGAAACAGGCAAACTAGCAAACCCCATCATGGATTGAACCATGTCTAACAAGATTCGATTTCTCCTTTTTGATACACCATTATGTTGTGGTGTTCTTGGAGGAGTTCACTATAAGAGAATTCCATTCTCTCCTAGATATGTCAAGAACTCATTAGATAAATATTCACCTCATCAATCCAATCGAAAAGTTTTGATACTCTTCTAGTTTATTTTTCTACTTTACTTCAGAATCTTTTGAATATTTCAAATGAATCCAACTTATATTTCATCAGATAGACATATCTATATCTAGATAGATCATCTATGAAAGTAAGAAAGTAGAAATATCCACCTCTAGTACTTGTACTTATACGTCCATATACATCAGTATGTACTAGACCTAAGAGCTCAGTGGCTCTTTCATCTTTTTTAGTAAAAGATGACTTGATCATTTTTTCAAGAAGATAGGACTCAAAGATTGGAAGTGATTCACAATCACTAACTTTGAGAATTTTCTCTTGGGTTAACATATTTATCCTATTCTTATTAATGTGACCTAGCCTACAATGCCATAGGTAGGTATCAGAGACATTATCTAATCTAGGATGTTTTTTAGAAGTGTACATTATACTCACAGACTGTGATAAAATATAAATACTATTTCTTTATTGTCCTTACATTATTATAACATTATTCATAATGATATCACAATAATCTTCTTTTATAGATAAATGATAACCATCTTTGGTCAAAAGGCTAACAGAGATTATATTCTTCAGAAAGGAAGAACAATAATGACATTCATTTAAAGAAATAATATTTATATTGAGAATAAATTAAACTATTTTCATAGCTAGAACTGGAACAAACCTTTCATCTCCAACATTAAGGAATCATTTATTATTTTCAAATCTTTCACTAATTTAAAGTTCTTACAACATATTGCAAATATGAAGTGGACTTTCGGTATCCAATACCTAAGTAGAAGTATCATAAATAGAAAAATTATAAAATATTATTATATAACATCCTTGATCCGCAACTACTTGCTCATCTCTCTTATTCAACTTGTTAGGGTCATGGGAATCAAGATACTAAGGACAGTTCCTCTTCCAATGCCTTTGCTTCTTACAGTGGAAGCTTTCTGCCTAATCTAGGTTATTCTTGGATCTTATGTTTAAATTGGGCATAGAGGCCTTAGCATGAACCACTTCGTGCTGCTGAACAATATTCAACTTTTGATACTTATTATCGAAGTTAGGTTCCATAAGTTTATCATTGTCTAACAGTGAATGGAGCAACTATGGTTTAGGTTTAACTGCATAAAGGAGAACCAAAAGTCTAATTAGTAATTGATTCATTAAACCTAAAGATTTGAACTTTAATCAAAAGATTCTTTCATAATTTTATTCAAATTGGTAGCCTCTACCTTTAATTCGAGGAATTATCCTAATTCCTTAGTGGGTACTAAAATCCACAAAGACTACACACAAGCCCAACTATGGTTGGTCAATCCATATACATCTAAGGATAGGTTCATAATCAATTATTTCTTCAAATTATTTTTAGTATTTTAATTTTGCCCCAAGTATCTTTTCAGTAGGCTAGGGCCTCCACTGAAAATTACAGTTAGGTTCAACTATTAACATGATCATACTTGGTCCATCTAACTAATGAATGATTAAGCCCAACTATGATTGATCAACCTAATCACCATTTAGAGAGACACGGCCAAGAAATCATATTATGAATGATAATTTTATTAGTAGATAAGCACCAGGCCTATGGGCCTCCAATGATTATCCAACTAACGGATCCATTATCATCCACTTAATGAAAGACTATGATCTAGTTATCATCATAACTATTTTATTTTAAGAATCTAATAATTTTAGAAAATTTTAATTTAAGAAAGAGAAAAGGTCAGATAAACCAGCTTGTCATGATCCTTCCATTGACTTCACCAAGTTAGCTTAAGGAAGACCATTAATAGGTGGGTCTAGGAGCACCTAAATCAGTCACATTGATTTACCTAACTAACATGGATCAGCTTGAATAGTCAAGTGATCCGATCAAAACATAATTTCACCAAGAGGCCAGGCAAGTTTGATCAGTGGGAGGGTCTGCCAAAGCTTGGTGTAGTTTACCTTAGACACCAACTGGTTTAATTATTCTTGATTAGATCAACCTAACAGTTCATGCTAGACTGCGTAGCTAAGAATCAAGTCCATCTTGGGTCTCATTAAAGATGTGAACTTGACCAACTACAACTATTGTAATTGATCTA
Organism: Cocos nucifera; assembly: GCA_006176705.1. Taxonomy (NCBI): domain Eukaryota; kingdom Viridiplantae; phylum Streptophyta; class Magnoliopsida; order Arecales; family Arecaceae; genus Cocos; species Cocos nucifera. The sequence continues at coordinate 80,103 of QRFJ01001304.1, read as the reverse complement.
GAGAATCCTTGATCTAATCTAAGACAATAATTGATTAGATTTAGTCAATTCTCTAATTAAGTCCATTCTTTAATCTAACCCTAGGTCTAATCCAATTAATGGACCTGATCCCCACTAACCCATTTAATCCAGTGTGTTATGATTTGTGTCTTAGGATCTTCAATTCACAATCCTAAATCCTAATCAAATAATTTCTTAATTCTTAATTAAGTTTTGGGCTGTGGATTAGGATTCAACTTTTTGAAAATAATTTTTATATTTATAAAATATTTTATAATATGATTCCATCAATCAAATTACATATTTGATTCATAATCAATATGCAAGTAAGATAAGCATTAAACTACTTTATATCTAATCTAAAAAGATTTATGTAATTGAAATGGTTTCAACTATAATCAATCATAAATTATCTTAGATCAAATCTAACATATTTATGATAATTAAAATTAGATTAAAATATTTTTAACTAGATCATAAAATTTTTTAGATCTAATCTAAAATTTTATGATTAGCATTTTAGATCAGCACATACTAGGACAACCTCTCCATAGTAATGGGTAAACCTTACAACAGGACAACCTTATAATCAGTCCATGTAATCTATAATTTTTATTTTTAGATCTAAAATTATTTTAAATCTATTAAATTATAAATAAAATTAGATTATATTTAATAAATTTATGATTAGAGATAGATCTACATGAATTAGGACAACCTCTCCACTATAAGGGATAAATCTTACAGTAGGACAACCTTATAATCAGTTCGTATAATCTGATTTTATATTTTAGATTTAATAATTAGATTATACATTAGATTTAATTTAATAAATAATCTAAATATGCTTAAATAATCATGTAATAATAAATTTAGGCTCTGATACCAATTGAAAAAATCAAATCTAGGATTTCAGGACTAGATCTTAAAACTTTTCAAGATTAGACAGCAGAAGACTAAAATTAATCAAAATTAATTTTAAATATCAAAAAAATACTCTAGATCTAATATTCTATTACATGATTATGGTATGACATTAAATTAAAAATTAAATATAAGGAAGAAACTAAAACATGTCAATCACATCAACATGCATATACACTACATCAAATGCAGATATAAAGAAAATAGATCAGATCTATTATCTATGCAAGTTAGATATTCTAACTTACTGAACCAGGCTTGAGATGATGTTGTAAGCCGTACACACATCCGACCTCTAGGATTCGTCCATACGAGCCTACGAATCATGATCAGAAATCTTGATGCAAGAAATCAACATAGTATGCCAGTACTGTGCTGATCCTTCTTTGACAGTCGATCTAGTACTTTCTTCTTCTGGATTTGGACTCTTCCAATGATGAAAAAAAGGAGGAGATTTCAGAAGTGTGACACTCTCAAAATCTCAAAGGAGGAAGGAAAGAGATGAACACAGCAACCCTAAAAGAAGACCCTCTTCTTCTCTTTGCTCTCACCTAGACACCTAGTTTTATTTCTATAAAATCCCAATGCCCAAGAACTCTTTCTCCCTAGTTTTCACACACCTAAAAGCTCTCTCATGAAGGGAAATCCTGATTTCCCGGTCCAGGTTCGTCCAGATCTGATTAGATCAAGAGATATATTTCAAAAATTTTCTCTTGATCTCAATCAGATCTTGATATGTTTCAGATCTGATTCTTATTATTTTAATAAATAAAATAAAATAAGATAAATTAAATCAAATTCAATTTACCTGATTTGGGTAATCCTATTACCCTGTAGATGATCCTGATTGCAGCGGAAGGTTCTGGATCTTAGCCACGCAAGCGCCTGGCCTCTACCGGTATCCACTCGGGTTGGATCTGGAGAACCTCTTCTTCTCTATCACACCTCTAAAAATCAGATCTGGATCTGATCTGGAGGATCTTCAAAACTCTTTTGAAGATCTGCAGTCGTCCTTTTGCAGCAGTGCAGCCTTCTTGATTTTGATCGCCTTTCCTTGATCTGAATCGCACCAATTTAAATCCAAAATACTTTTGGACGTGGAGAGCAAGGGGAGAAGAGACTATGGCATGGAGAAGGAGGGGAGAGGCAGCCTTGGGGCATGTCTAATAGCATTGGAATTAGGGTTGGGCACAGGGTCTTATTTATAGACCTCTTGTGATCCAACTCCTCTTCCTCTCAACCAATCACAACCCTTTGTGAAATCAGATCTAAATCTGATTGGTTGGAATAGAGACCCCTGGATTCCTCCTTAGAGGGTGCCTAAGACCAGTCAAACTGGATTCTTAGTAGGACTCTGATTGGAATCCAAAAGGGAGGTGGAGTCCTTGTCCAACAAGGACTCCTAGGCGCCTCCTACTTGGGCTCACGCCACCCTTGGCGTGCGCCCTTCTCCTTGCCAGGTTCTGGCAGGGGGACAGGCCCCCACCAGCTCTCCAATAGGTGCATGACATGTGGTCAAAAGTCAAAGGGTGAATGGTCAACGTTTGACCAGTCAAAGGTAGACTTTTGACCAAAGTCAAAGAACAAGAAATGGCAGGTGACCAAAAATGGCAGGTAATGTCTTACAAATAAGACAACCTATTCTGACTTGGACAACCTCCAGTCAGACCATATGAAGGCCTCTGATTGAGCACAAACTCCTTTGGCTCAGTCAGGACAACTTATTTGTGATAGTAAAAGAAGAACGTTAGGTTCAATCGAGTGCTAGCACGATTTCCTTGAACCTAATTGAATCTCATTCAGATCAATTGAACTAGATCAGTTCAATTGATGATCACCAGATTCAAACCCTTGTTTGTGTGACCCAGTTAGGTTCAGTTCTGTATGGTAATGGGATATGTCATGATCTCTATCATCGACATCATCGAAACTCCTTTCGATGGATCAGAACTCTTCTGATTCGAACAGCTAGAATGATCGATCATCTAAATCATTCTAATTGCTCCCAAAATCCACCAGTGACACCTAGCAGTATATGGTGGCAACCCATCAGAGCTGAATGCGAACCTCTTGGTGCAGCTACCTGTGTGATTAAGTTCTTCTATCTTGAGCCCCGATCAGATTAGGGTTAAGGTGAACTCGTCAAACCCTAGTCTCTGTCATATGATGTAATCATTCGATTCGAGTCCAATGTGAAAATCTAAATAGAAACTCTTTCTATTATTTCACTCTACCATGGCCATGGATTTCTGGACTTGATTCTCATGATCATCATAGGGCTGCTCCTCTACCACCAAGGTAGATAGATTCCATCTTGATGCAATCCAGTTCCTACAATGAACATGCTATAGCCAACATACACCTCAGGGTTCCATATGGCTAGGAGACCGAGTAATGGTGTAGTCAAACTATAACACCCTCAAGGTGAACTGTCGATGCATCTCAGGTCAAAGAACCAGATACACTACTGCAGCATCGAGTCAGTCATTGACGAGAAGGTAGACTCCCTAATGACTACTCGAGGTGGTCACGCTCAGTGCCCTCATTCTCTAACGAGTATCTATACTCTCGCTTCGGTGTCTCCACACCGTAGACTCAAGACTCATCTACTAAAGAGAAGCGATCGTACACCAACCTTTCCGGATCAATCACCATCCTCGTGATGATCCTATGGTCGGGAGCTGTTTATGAGTTAATAATGATTATTCATGTCTTAAATTTTCAACTCTTGAAAATATGAATTATCATTACCATTAACTCAAAGGATGTATCACAGACACTAAATACACAGGTGTGATAGAAAATAACCCATTTTATTAATTATAGTCAAAATTACAATTTTGCCCCTAGAAGTGTATTACAAGTGTCAGCCAATTCTGGCTTCTAGGGCACATATATCTAACAATCTCCCACTTGTCCTAAAGCCAATTGGCTACAAGTCTAAGTCCCATCTTCTCAAGGTGGGCTTCGATCTTCTGCTGGCTCAACGGCTTTGTAAGTGGGTCTGCCACATTATCTGCGGAGTTGACTCTCTTGACCTCAACGTAACCTTTTTCAAGGTAATCACGGATGAGATGATATCGCCGCTCAACGTGCTTGGACTTCTGGTGAGACCTCGGCTTCTTAGCAAGGGCTATGGCGCCATTGTTGTCGCAGTAAAGAGGAATGGCATCTGATGGCATTACTCCAATTTCTGCAGCAAACTTCTTGTACCAGAATGCTTCCTTTGCAGCCTCTGATGCAGCTATATATTCTGCTTCCATGGTGGAATCTGCTATCACAGTTTGCTTGGAACTCTTCCAGCTGACAGCTCCACCATTGCACACAAACAGACTTCCAGATGTCGACTTTCGATCATCTATATCGGACATGAAGTCCGAGTCTGTGTATCCCTGAACTTGGAGTTCTCCATTACCAAAGACCAACATCATATCCTTAGTTCTTCTCAAGTACTTAAGGATATATTTCACAGAAGTCCAGTGTTCTTCATCTGGATTTGACTGATATCTGCTTGTGACACTCACAGCATGGGCTATATCAGGTCGTGTACATAGCATGGCATACATGAGGCTCCCTATTGCAGAAGCATAAGGGATCTTGCTCATGCGTTCTATTTCTCAGGTGTGCTGGGGCACATCTTCTTGGAAAGATGAATACCATGTCTGAAGGGTATTAATCCCCTCTTAGAGTTTTCCATACTAAACCTCTTTAGTACTTCCTCTATGTACATCTTCTGTGAAAGTCCTAGCATCCTATTCGGTCTATCCCTATAGACCTTAATTCCTAGAATAAAGGATGCTTCACCTAGGTCTTTCATGGAGAATTCCTTGGACAACCACATCTTGACTGATGTCAACATGGGAATATCATTCCCAATAAGGAGGATGTCATCCACGTACAATACGAGGAAGACAACAGCGCTCCCACTGACCCTTTTGAAAACACATGGTTCCTCTTCATTTTTGATGAAACCAAACTTTTTGATCACATCATTGAAATGAGTGTTCCAGCTCCGAGATGCTTGCTTAAGTCCATATATGGACCTTTGCAGCTTGCAAACCTTGTGATCAGTATCACTGGATGTGAAACCTAGCAGCTGTTCCATATAGATATCTTCCTCAAGATATCCATTTAGGAATGCCGTTTTCACATCCATTTGCCATATTTCATAATCGAAATAGGCTGCAACAGCAAGCAATGTGCGGATGGATTTTAGCATAGCTACTGGGGAAAAGGTATCCTGATAGTCAATGCCTTCACGTTGACTATAACCTTTTGCCACCAGTCTAGCCTTGAATGTCTCCACATTCCCATCTGCACCAATCTTTCTCTTGAAGATCCATTTACACCCAATAGGTACTATACCTTCTGGTGGATCTACCAAGGTCCAGACTTGGTTTGAGTGCATCGAGTCGATCTCTGACTTCATTGCCTTAAGCCATTTCTCAGAGTCGATATCTGATATCGCCTCGTTGTAGGTTTTGGGATCATCACCATGAGCACCATTACCTATGAGGAACATTTTCTCTACATCCTCTGAAATAATACCTAAGTATCTTTCAGGGGGACGGGAAACTCTTTCCGATCTACGAGATGGAGGAGGTAGTGTTCTTATTGGCTCAACGTGATTTGGTTCCACTTGGTCCTTAGCTCTTTCTGCTTGTGAGGCTTTCTCATCAAGCTTAATCTGCTTTCCAATGCCACTATCTTGAATAAACTGTTTTTCAAGAAATATGGCATGTCGACTCACAATCACATTGTGGTCTTCTGAAATGTAGAAATAGTATCCTAATGACTCTTTAGGATATCCTATGAATCGAGCTCTAAAGGACCTAAATTCTAACTTGTCCGCTTGTTGTCTTTTGACATAAGTCGGACAACCCCAAATTCTGAGATGACTCAGACTTGGTTTCTTACCGTGCCATATCTCATACGGTGTGGTAGGAACGGTTTTAGAGGGAACCCTATTCAGTAAATAGATAGAAGTTAATAATGAATGTCCCCAAAGAAAATCTGGGAGGTCTGTGAAGCTCATCATGGATCGAACCATATCCAATAGAGTCCGATTTCTCCGTTCTGAAACTCCGTTGAGTTGAGGTGTTCCTGGTGGAGTCCATTGAGAGACTATGCCATTTTCCTTAAGATAGTCTAGGAATTCCCGGCTAAGGTATTCACCTCCTCGATCTGATCGAAGAACCTTAATGGGTTTTCCAGTTTGTTTTTCTACTTCATGTCTGAATTCTTTGAACTTTTCAAAGGCTTCAGACTTGTGTCTCATAAGATACACATACCCATACCTAGACAGATCATCGGTAAAGGTAATGAAGTAGACAAAATTGCCTCTAGCCGGCACATCGAATGGGCCGCACACATCAGTATGTACTAGGGCAAGGAGATCTGTGGCCCTCTCCCCATGTCCAACAAAAGGGAGTTTAGTCATTTTGCCTTGAAGACAAGATTCACAAGTTGGATATGACTCAAAAGTCAATGGACTCAATAGCCCATTTTTCTCCAATTTGTTAATCCTATCTTCTGCTATATGACCTAATCTCAGGTGCCATAGATATCTGTCGTTTGGACTATCCCTAGGTCGTTTGGCATTCACGTTTTGCTCGAATAATGAGCATACCTCCAGAAGGACCTTCCTTCTTATTCTTCAGGGTGGCCAGGTAAGTAGGGCAGTTCCGCTTCCAATGGCCGTCGCTGTTGCAATGGAAACACTTTCCTTTGCCATCGGCCTTTTTCTTCGATTCTGCCTTCTTCTTCTTTGATCCTTCTACCTTTTGCTTTTTCACAGACTTCTTTTTCTTTCCATAAGACTTTTTTTTGGAAGAAGTCCGTTCCATAGCAAGAACTGAGCCTTTAGAACCTTTCATAGAAAGCTCAGCGGTAACCAGCATATTCATCAACTCGGCCAAGGAATTCTGAAGTTTATGCATGTGGTAATTCATGATGAATTGCCCATATGCATCAGTCAAGGATTGCAGAATAATATCATTCTGCAAGTCCAAGTCCAACTTCACACCGAGCTTCTCAAGCTCTTCCATGTCCTTGATCATTGTCAGACAGTGATCTTGGACTGACTGCCATCATGCATCTTAGCCTTAAAAAGTCGTTTCGTGACTTGATATTTGGCTGCGCGACTCTGTTCACCAAACATCTCCTGCAGGTGAGCCAACATTTGGCGAGCAGTCCCGATATCTTCATGTTGGCGCTGGAGCTCATCAGACATCGAGCCCAACATGTAGTATCTGGCCTTATTGTCTTCGTCAATCCATTTTTCCAGAGACGCTCTCTGTTCAGTGGATGGACGAGCTGGTAAGGTGGGAGGGTCCTGGTCCAAAACATGTGTTAACTTCTCTGAACCCAAAACAATTTTGTAGTTCCTGAGCCAATCTTTATAATTGGGTCCAGTCAGTCTATGTGTGTCTAGGATACGTGCCAGTGGGTTGGACGCAGACATTTTCCTGTAGAGAGTCAAAGATTCTAGTTAGATACTGTAATTTTGACTTGACCAATTTGTTTAGGGATTTTATTTTTAAACAAATTAGCTCCCACTATTTTCTCGAATCCCTACACTCCCTCTGTAGAGATGCGAAAATCTCTGCGATTGATGATTTCTAGTGGGTGGTGCGGTCTCACCAACTGACTCATCACCTCACCTAACAGTTATTGGTGATGGGTTAGCCAATGAGTGAACAACTCTTGTTCAATGATTCTCTAATCATGGTGCACCCAACTTGGTCTCTAATTCATGAATCTCACCGTATCCAGAATATTGATCCACTCCTTAGTTAAGTCAGACCACCATTTGCATAGACTGGATTCCTAATTGGGTCTCTCACCGTATCCGAAATATTGAGCCCAACTCATCCTCCAGCCCATAGCATCCAATGCCTAATAGACATGGTTGCGTCTTCCCGGTGCAACTGAGCCACTGTATCCAGCCGAGAACAATCAACCCCGGGAAGGGCCCGCACGTCTACAATGGTGGAAGACCTCGGACTTAATCTTTTCTTAGGGAGAATTGATTCAGGTCTCATTAAACTAGACTTGGCTTAGTCATAACAATTATGACTAACCTAGTGGCATGGGTTAGCTCGGATTATTGACCACCTCAGATCAGAACTGTGTCAATAGATATGGCCAGGTAAGTGAGACCGGTGGAAGGAATATGCCGTTAACTCGCACAAGAACGCATTCAGGACGAGTAGCTTCCAATTAAAAATCCAGTCGTCGTCTGTGTCAACTTACCTTAGACACCAAATTGTTGAGTCAGAACAATTGGGTTAGCCTACAATCCAGACTCTAACCTCTGAGCCTAATTAGGTCTTGCTTGATCGTGACTCGATCTTGACCACTTAATCCTATTAGGCTAGTCAATTTAAGCATTGTTGATCCCATCTAACCAACTCTTGATTCGGTTTGATCTCCGCTTAGACCTAATTGAGCTACCCAAGCCCGAACCCAGTATTATGAATTGTCTTAGATCATGGAAATTCTCAATTTTAAGACCTAATTAATATTCCATTAACTTAATTCTTCAATTAAGTTGGGTTCATAAACAAAAATATGCACAATAAATCCTAGGATTTCAGGATCTAGGTTTTTGCAGAAGTAAGTGTTGGGTTTCTGATTAAGGACGAACACGCAGCACCCTACACGTCATAGAAACACCCCATCGAATGGGAAGAGAGGGCTTTTAAACCCTTCTTCGTTCTTATGACCCGGACGGCCAAGAGGAACGCCTTAATCAGGAACATTCAATACTACAAAACAATATCAGATCTATATCATATATCTCATATATAAAGTAGATCTAATCATGGCATATTTTGCATACATCTCATGTATCAATTCATGCATGTTTTCATATCTAAATTATCACATAATAATCTGAAAATTAGATTTAAATTGACTTAATCAAAATAATTCTAATCTAGACAATTATGTAGAACTTATTCTACAATTAGTCTAGTCTGCATCTATCATATCTCATATGATATTTAAAATTAAATAATTTTTATTTGCTTTTATCAATATTATTATACACTTATAATATCAGAAAAATAGTAAATAAGAAGATCTAAAATATGATTTAATCAGATTAAATCAAAGACATGCAAAACTATTCTATAGAACTATTCTATTCTAGAACTAGTCATGCATATCTTCATGTTCTTAGATCCAAATCATTTAATTTTAATTTTTCTGATTTCAGATCTGATCACATCTCATGTGACATCTGAAATCACTTTATTTCTAATTAAAATAAAATTAAAATCAGATCTAAACAATCTAGAACCATGGCTCTGATACCAGTTGAAGGGAAATCCTGATTTCCCGGTCCAGGTTCGTCCAGATCTGATTAGATCAAGAGATATATTTCAAAAATTCTCTTGATCTCAATCAGATCTTGATATGTTTTAGATCTGATTCTTATTATTTTAATAATAAAATAAAATAAGATAAATTAAATCAAATTCAATTTACCTGATTTGGGTAATCCTATTACCCTGTAGATGATCCTGATTGCAGCGGAAGGTTCTGGATCTTAGCCACGCAAGCGCCTGGCCTCTACCGGTATCCACTCGGGTTGGATCTGGAGATCCTCTTCTTCTCTATCACACCTCCAAAAATCAGATCTGGATCTGATCTGGAGGATCTTCAAAACTCTTTTGAAGATCTGCAGTCGTCCTTTTGCAGCAGCGCAGCCTTCTTGCTTTTGATCGCCTTTCCTTGATCTGAATCGCACCAAACTAAAGTCCAAAACACCTTTTGGACGTGGAGAGCAAGGGGAGAAGAGACTATGGCATGGAGAAGGAGGGGAGAGGCAGCCTTGGGGCGTATCTAATAGCATTGGAATTAGGGTTGGGCGCAGGGTCTTATTTATAGACCTCTTGTGATCCAACTCCTCTTCCTCTCAACCAATCACAACCCTTTGTGAAATCAGATCTAAATCTGATTGGTTGGAATAGAGACCCCTGGATTCCTCCTTAGAGGGTGCCTAAGACCAGTCAAACTGGATTCTTAGTAGAACTCTGATTGGAATCCAAAAGGGAGGTGGAGTCCTTGTCCAACAAGGACTCCTAGGCGCCTCCTACTTGGGCTCACGCCACCCTTGGCGTGCGCCCTTCTCCTTGCCAGGTTCTGGCAGGGGGACAGGCCCCCACCAGCTCTCCAATAGGTGCATGACATGTGGTCAAAAGTCAAAGGGTGAATGGTCAACGTTTGACCAGTCAAAGGTAGACTTTTGACCAAAGTCAAAGAACAAGAAATGGCAGGTGACCAAAAATGGCAGGTAATGTCTTACAAATAAGACAACCTATTCTGACTTGGACAACCTCCAGTCAGACCATATGAAGGCCTCTGATTGAGCACAAACTCCTTTGGCTCAGTCAGGACAACTTATTTATGATAGTAAAAGAAGAACGTTAGGTTCAATCGAGTGCTAGCACGATTTCCTTGAACCTAATTGAATCTCATTCAGATCAATTGAACTAGATCAGTTCAATTGATGATCACCAGATTCAAACCCTTGTTTGTGTGACCCAGTTAGGTTCAGTTCTGTATGGTAATGGGATATGTCATGATCTCTATCATAGACATCATCGAAACTCCTTTCGATGGATCAGAACTCTTCTGATTCGAACAGCTAGAATGATCGATCATCTAAATCATTCTAATTGCTCCCAAAATCCACCAGTGACACCTAGCAGTATATGGTGGCAACCCATCAGAGCTGAATGCGAACCTCTTGGTGCAGCTACCTGTGTGATTAAGTTCTTCTATCTTGAGCCCCGATCAGATTAGGGTTAAGGTGAACTCGTCAAACCCTAGTCTCTGTCATATGATGTAATCATTCGATTCGAGTCCAATGTGAAAATCTAAATAGAAACTCTTTCTATTATTTCACTCTACCATGGCCATGGGCTTCTGGACTTGATTCTCATGATCATCATAGGGCTACTCCTCTACCACCGAGGTAGATAGATTCCATCTTGATGCAATCCAGTTCCTACAATGAACATGCTATAGCCAACATACACCTCAGGGTTCCATATGGCTAGGAGACCGAGTAATGGTGTAGTCAAACTATAACACCCTCAAGGTGAACTGCCGATGCATCTCAGGTCAAAGAACCAGACACACTACTGCAGCATCGAGTCAGTCATTGACGAGAAGGTAGACTCCCTAATGACTACTCGAGGTGGTCACGCTCAGTGCCCTCGTTCTCTAACGAGTATCTGTACTCTCGCTTCGGTGTCTCCACACCGTAGACTCAAGACTCATCTACTAAAGAAAAGCGATCGTACACCAACCTTTCGGATCAATCACCATCCTCGTGATGATCCTATGGTCGGGAGCTGTTTATGAGTTAATAATGATTATTCATGTCTTAAATTTTCAACTCTTGAAAATATGAATTATCATTACCATTAACTCAAAGGATGTATCACAGACACTAAATACACAGGTGTGATAGAAAATAACCCATTTCATTAATTATAGTCAAAATTACAATTTTGCCCCTAGAAGTGTATTACAAGTGTCAGCCAATTCTGGCTTCTAGGGCACATATATCTAACATCTCAATATTCTAGAACATATATAAGAATTATCCTAAAATTCATCCTAAATATAAAAGAATAGTGGAGTCTTTGTCTAAGTCAATTACCTAGATAAGGAATGTCCAATTTGGGCAAGCCAAGGGGCGCCCAACTCTTGTGTGCCCTCTCCAATATTTTTGGCATGCACCAGCAGCTAGAGGTGCACAAAATCCTTCTTCCCATTGAACAAAATAGGAGAAAAATCAGGGATTGTGTGGCATAAAGGAAAAGATGGTTTTGTTTCCTAAAACTCTATCTCATAGATTTTGAAATCAAAACCAATTCCCTGTTTGACTAGGTCCACTACCTAATTTTCATATGAGAAAGAGAGGAGAGGAGGGTGTGCGAGAGAAGGCCTAGGAGAGAGGTTTTTGTCGCACAAAATAGAAGAGAAAGAGGGTGTGGGAAATGGGGGTCTAAGGTGGCGCAAGGTGGAATCCTAGTCTTACTAGGATTCCATCTATGACTTGGTCAAAATTGTTTCTTAAACCAAATTAAACCAAAATCAATTCAACCAAATTAAATTAGGCCCTAACCCAATTAAAAATTTAATTAAATTAGATTTAATTTTAATTAAATTTTTTAATCAAATTAAAAAATTGGATTGACCCAAGTCCTAGTTGATCTTGGACTAGTTCTTGCTTGCACTTGGCTTATCCAATAAGGCAATTGAACTTGATCCAATCAAGTCCAAACTAAATCTAATTAAATTATATTTAATTAAACTTAATCTTAGTCCTCCGGCTTAAAGAAAATTAAGTCAATTAATAATCTAATTGCTAATCAATCTTCCTACAACACTTGCACTAGGTTAAACATCTACCATATTGATCATTTAATCCTACAACGATTCTTAATCATTGATCAACCATCCAATCAGATTATAAGTTCTAATGTGTGTGACCTCATAGGTCTAAACTTAAGTCAGTAATATAGAAATAGATTTCTATATCAATTGAAGTAACCATCTAATAATGGTACCCAATGATCGGATAGATCAAATGTGTAGAACAACATCCTTACAACCCATGTGAATATAGTTTTTATATAATTCATCCCCTTGACCAAAATATTCGTAGGATACCTCAGAGTTCAACTATCAACTCTACTCAGGTTGTCTACATTATATTTTAAAATATTAAATCCATCTGATGGATTATCTTGTCCAAGGTTTTGCTATATTGAAATACATACATTCTTCTCCAACTCTTGGAATGGTCAATTCTATCTTGATCACAGTCTAACTTTGCAAGTACTTGACTATGTCCAAAAGCCTTTCGTTACTAAATTAAAAATTCAGTTAGTCTGATACCAAAGCATAATGAGTTGCTTACAAGTCACGGAGGTGATCTCAGATCTAAAGGACACTTATACCTATATTCCATCAGAGACATTCTCGATAGTAGAATACTCTAGAGTTGGTCATGTTCGATGATGATGTATCCTAACATCTCACCTATATGTCATACCAGTGTCTCCATACTTCTTAGTTAAGAGGATAACCAACCTATATGGCATACAGCGATTTATGCTCGATAGATGCTATCATCCTTATTAACAGCCTATTATTTGATCATGAATAATTTTAAGGACTAATCGATAAATTCTCTTTTTATCGAATCTAAATAATTCTAAGAACTTCATCACAATAATGAAGTTCGTTAGAAGATGAAAACTTATGATAAAAATGTCAAAAATATTTTATTAATTAATAAATTAATTATAATTATAATATAGCTTAATCATCAATAGGCTGATAATTGACTTTGGGACATATTTTTCAACACTCTGAACCTCCCACTAAGAGAGAGCAGGGAGTAAAAAAGAAGAGGGAAAGGTCAGCCACCAGGAAGGTCCAGCGCAAAACCAAGTCCAAGGGGTCCAACGGTGAGGATGAGAACTTGGGAGAAAATCCTTTCAAGAATTGCACAATCATCAGATCCCTAATCGATGGATGCACCCTACCTGAGTTTGTGGATAGGATTGTTAACACCGATTTTGAGCAGTGGACTTGGGACTCCCTAGGAGCCTTCCATGAGGTACCACTTCATCTTTTATCCCTTAACTTGCTCATGTGTCCTTCCATCAGTATGATTAACTTCGTTTTATAGATGGGTCACCAACTGATTGCCAACATCAAAGCAATGCACCATCAAAGGGCGGAGCTAGAGAAGGTTCAAGAGGATTATCAGGCCGAGATTGATCATCTTCTCAAGGAGAAATTGGCTGAGATTGACTATCTCTTAAGGGGAAAATCAGCCAAGGTTGGGGGTCTTCAATAAATGGTGTGGAACACTAAGCAAGCCTTAGCAAAGGTAAAGGAGGAGATGCTTTTAGAAATCAAGAGACCAGAAAAGGTTGATGCTGAAGCTGCCAAACTGAAGGAGCAAGTTTCAAGGCAAATCTTGGAGGTGAAGGTTCAGGCAATAGAAGAATTTAAGGCCTCCTCAGAAATAAGAGACAAAAATATCGAATTCGGTCAGATGACCTTCATCAAGGAATTTGAGCTCTACCAGAAGAATATGGTCAACAAGTTTTCTAAACTTGATCTCAGTTTTTTGGAGGGCGGATCTTCCAATGATGAGGCTAGGCCTATTGAAAAATGTATTCTAAAACCAATCATCTAGATTGTAGATGGTTAAGCTAAATATAATTTGTACTTGAATTTTAATTGAATAAAATTATTATTCTGATAATTTCATCATTTTATGCATCTTCTTGTAATGAACTCTCTATGATGAAGTTTTTAGGACTATTTAAACTCAACAAAGAAGAATTTATCATTTAGTCCTTAAACTGATCGCGATCAAATGATTCATTGTTACCTAGGATGATAATGTTAATCAAGAGTAGGTCATTATGTACCATAAGTGTTAGTTGTCCTCTTAATCAAGAAACATGGTGATGCTGTTATGGCATGCAGGTGAAATATAGGGATATATTTCACTGATCGTTACCCAACTGCGAAGCTCTCCTCTGCCAAGATTGCTCACGAAGGATATAGATATATGTGTACCATAGACCTAAGATCACCATGGTGACTTGCAAGCAACTCACTATACTTAGGTATTGGACTACCTAAATTTCTAATTTAGTGACGGAAGGCTACTGGGTACGGTCAAGTACTTGGCTTATCGACGCATGAGTCAAGATGAAATTGACCCCTCCAAGTGTTGGAGCAAGTGCATCGTTATATTTCAATGTAGCAAATCCTCAGTCGGGATAGTCCATATGATGGATGTTGAATTTTGAAATACAATATAGATGAATTTCTAGGATTAGCAGTTAATCCTAGATCATCCTATGAGCATCGTGGTCAAGGAGATAAATTATATGGTAACCATATGCCACAGGTTCATCGATATTGCAATATGATTTTTGACCTATCCGAATGTCGGGTGCCAATGGTAGATGATCACATCAATTGGTATAGAAAATTAATTTTTGTGCTACCGGCATAGAATTCGAACCTATGGGATCACACACAATAGGAGTTTCCTACCTAATCTAATGGCTAATCATGAGTGAATGTCCCACTGGATTGGAACTCAGTTATTATTGGAGAATTAATTAGCAATTAAATTACTAATTAGTTCAACTTGATTGAGTGATGAGAAATTGATCGAGTCAAATTAAATTTGATTCAATTAAATTTGACCTGATCAGATCATATGATAATCTAATCATCATGGAAGATTCGATCCTGATATGATCAGGGGATGGACTTAATTAATTTTTAATTTTATTAGAAATAATTAGTTTGGATTAAGTCTAATTTGATTAGATTTAACCTAATCTAATTGGATCTAGAATTATTGGTTTAGTTGAAACCAAATTTGACTTGTTCAAAGAATGTTTGAATTTTGAACTCCCTGCGCCACCCTACTTTGACCCATTCCTTTTATCCACACACATTGGGAATGTGCATGGAAATTCTCATGCCAAGAAGCCTTTTGTGCCCCTTCTCTTATCTCCTTTTGACTTGGTCCAAGGGTTGGATCAATTCAAAGCAAGTTGAATTTTGAATTCAACTTGATTTGTTAGTGTTTGAAATCAACCCTTCCTCTCATCCTTATCTCCATGCCTCCCTTTATTTTGAGAAACAAAATTATGCGCATGCAGAAGGAGTGTCCTTCTACATGTTAAACACTTGGGAGGGAGCAAGAATAAGGATAAGAGCTCACTTGATTTTTGAAATCAAGTGAATGGTTCAAACAATCTAACCTCCAATCTTTATCTCTGTTGGTCACCCATTTTAAAATGGAATTTTTTGTGGGCGTGCAAGAGAGGGATGAAGTTTCTAAGAGAGAACTCTGTGCGAGAAGTCTGAGAGGGGGCGTGTGTGGGTTAGAAGAAAATTCTGAGTGGGAAGCATGAGATTTTTCAATCAGGTTTTCAGGTGAGTGTAGAATCCTAGAGTTGGAACTCTAGATTTTGAGTGGAGAGATTGAGCACTGTGAGTGCCAGATCTTCATCGATTTTTCATCACCACCTCATCAACCTTCATAGATCATTTTCTAGCCTTTCGGATCATCCAAAAGATCTAGAAGTAGACTATCGATCGGATCGATGAAGATTGATTGTCAAAGACCCTAGCGAGGAGCTAGCAATCTGAAGGAACTGATCAGGACCAAAGACTCCGTGTGGATTCACCGTAGAGGCTGGACATGTGTGCAGCTATAGTATGATGGAAGAGCATCTTCTGATGGATTCAGATTGTGAAGTTCATCTATCCGCGCATAGGTACTATATTCTGAACATAGATCAATCAGCAAATGTGATTTGCTGATCGAATACATTTTATTTTTCTAATTCATATTAACATGTTAGAGATCCTGAGTAAGATTTTATGATTAGATCATAGCATGCATAGAATTAATATAGATTAACTTTGCTTTCGCTGCTATATATTTCAAAAAAGTTTCAAAAAGCATGCTAACAACCTTGCTAGGTTTCCTTTCAAATGGTATCAGAGTAAGGGTTGCTCGACATGCTTAATATGTAAATTAGAAAAATTTAATGTGTAACACAATGATCGCATGGACTATAAGTTGTCCTACTATAAAATTTATCCCTTACGGTAGAGAGATTGTCCTGGTACGTTGTGATCTATAACTTTGATCATAAAATTTTTAGATGTGATCTAATGAATTTTTATGATATGTTTTGAATTGATTTTAATCTAAATTTTATCATAAATTTATGTTTAGATTAGATCTAAATATTTCATGATTTTTATATAATGTACATAGGTTTAAATTAAATTTGAACAGAATCTTGTGAAGGTTCTGTTCACTGATCGAGCAGGCTATCTCAAGAATCGAGCTAGCTCGATCAGCATGCCAATCTAAAATGGCTCTATGGCCTTCTGTTCGGCTCGGCTCGGATGGGATCCGAGCTTGCTTGACTATAAGATGGCCTTCGAGGTTTTTGCTCGAGTCAGCTATCTCATGCGATAGGCTGACTCGACATCTACTTGGACCAGCTCAAATCCTAAGACAACTAGCTGACTCGACATCTGCTTGGGCCGGCTTGGATGGGTCCGAGCCAGCTCAAATGAGAAGCTGGCTGAAGCTATTCAATGACTATTTTTAAGTATTCTAACCTACAACTAGTGCTTATTTATGAAATAAGCCGATCCATTTTTGAAATTAGTCGACCTATTTGGTGAAACAGTTCTATGTTGTAAAGAATCTTTTAAAACTGAAAATTATTTTCGAAATGCCAAATCTCAATCCATCAGCCCAAAACTTAATTAAAAAAATTAAGTGTTGTCTAGTTAGGTCTAGAATTGTGAATTAAAGACCTAAGACAATTGCATAATACTATAGGTTAAAGAGTTAGATGAATTAGGTCCATTAATTGGGTTAGACCTAAGATTAGTTAAAGCATGAATTTATTTAGAGTAGTTGATCAAATCTAACCAAGTGTTGACTTAGATTAGATCAAGGACACTCTGGACTCAACTTCAATAGTTATAGTTGAATGAGTCTATGTCTTTAACAAGACCAAGATGGACTTAATTCATGGCTAAGCAGTCTAGCCCGAAATTATGAGATTGATCTGATTAAATCTATTAACTGGTTGGTGTCTAAGATAAGTTTGATAGTTTAGATTAGTGATTTTTAATTGGAAGCTACTTGCACTGATTCGATCTTTGATGAGTTAATGGCATATTCCTTTCACTGATCTTACTTACCTGGTCGACATGATTGATTAGGATATGATTAGATCACTTAGTGATTCGAGTTGACCCATGTCACTAGGAATCAGTTTGACTGATTTCAATTCAGTAACATTGAATTAGGTGCCCATAGACCGAAATTGATTCTAGTCCTCATCAATTGACTTGGTGAAGCCAGTGGGAGGATTTGACTTGGTGAAGTCAGTGGAAGAAATATGGTTCATATCCTTTCTATCTCAAATCATAAGTAAATTAAATCCTCTAAATTATTAGATCCTTAAAATGACAAGGATATGGGGATAATCGAGTCATAGCCTCCCATTAAGGTGAATAGTAAGTCCAATTTTTTGGATGGACATTGGAGGTGCTTATACCTGATGTTCATCTGGATATTGGAATGACTATCCATCATATGATGATTATGTCGCACTCTTTTAGTGGTGATCAGATTAGTTAGAGCTTTCCATGGGTCTGGTTATCATTGGTTTGATGCATCAAAATCAATCATGTTAATGGTTGGACTTAATCAGACCTTTTCAGAGGAGGCCATAACCTACTAAATTAGCTTCTGGGGCAAAACCTAATTACTAAAAATTGTTTGGAGAAATAATTTATTGTGAACCTACTTGTAGATGTACGCAGGTTAGCCAGTGCTTTTCTCGAGCCCGTTTGTAGTCTATGTGGATTCTGGTACCCACTAAGGAGTTAGTATAATTCCTTGAATTGAAGGTAGAGGCTACCGATTTGTTTAAAAATAGTGGAAGGACCTTTAGACTAAAATTCAAATCTTTAGAATTAATTAATTTAAGTACTAATAAGATTTCATATTTTTCTTTCAAATAAATAGAATGGCTAGTGTAAGTCTGCTTCATTTACTGTTGGACAGTGACAAGCATTTAGGACCTAAGTACGAGAAGTCTAGTGTTAACCCTAATCAGGCGGACTCGAAGAAAAATTATTCTCTTGATCCCAATAGGTTGAACATAAGAAATCAGTAAGTGGTTGCTGATCAAGACTGTTGTATAATAATACCTTATAATTTCTCCATATGTGATACATCTACCTGGGTATTAGATATCAAGAGTCTAATTTATATATGCAATTCATTGCATGAACTTCAAATTGGTAGAAAGCTTGAGAATGGCGATAGATTCCTTAATATTGGAGATGGAAGTAAAGTTTCAGTCCTAGCATTGAAAACTTTTGAGCTAGTTTTCAAAAATAATAATGTTGTTTTAAATGATTGTCACTATTGTCCATCTTTTATGATGAACATAATATCTATTAGACTTTTGGCTCAGGATGGTTATTATTTATTAATAAAAAAAATTATTATGATATCACTATGAGTGGTATTATAGTAATGCAAGGATAATTAAGAAATAATATTTAAATTTTATCATAGTCTATTAGTATAATGTACATGTCTAATAAATATCCAAAATGCCCAAAACTAGATAATGTTACTAATGCTTATCTTTAGCACTGTCGGCTAGGTCATATAAATAAGAATAGGATCAACAGGTTAGTCAAAAAGCATATCCTTGAAATTGATGATTGTGAATCATTAAATAATTATGACTTCTGTCTTCTTGATAAGATGATCAAATCATATTTTACTGAAAAGGATGAATGGGACACTGATCTTCTAGATCTAGTACATACTGATGTATGTAGACCTATGAGCACATGTGCTAAAGGTGGGTTCTACTACTTCATTACATATTTACTGATGATCTATCTAGATATGGGTATATCTATCTTATGAAGAGTAAATCTGATTCATTTGAAATGTTCAAACAATATCAAAATGAGGTAAAAAAATAACTTGAAAAGAGTATTAAAACTCTTCGATCTGATTGAGGAGGTGAATATCTTTCCAACGAGTTTTTGACATATCTATAAGAGAATGGAATTCTCTCACAATGGATCCCTCCTGGAACACCATAGCATAATGGTGTATCCAAAAGAAGGAATCGGATCCTGTTGGACAAGGTTCGATCCATGATGGAGTTTGTGAGTCTATCAATTTCATTCTGGGGGTATGCACTTGAGACTACTTGTTTTATTTTCAACAACATTTTGAGCAAGTCTATTGTAAAGACTCTATATGAGATATGGACTGATCGTAAGTCGACACTTGCTCATCTTAGGATTTGGGGATGTCTGGCTTATATAAAATATTTACAGTCAGAAAAACTTGGATCTAGGTCCGATAAATGCTTGCTCATAAGATACCCCAAGAAAATTAGGGGTTATTACTTCTACCTTGCTGAAGAGCCAAAGGTGTTCACCAGCAATAGGTAGTCTTTTTGAAAAAAAAGTTTCTTATGAAAGGAATAGCTGCCTTTAATATTGATCTTAATGAAGTTTGACAGGTAGAGGAATCGACACATTCTAATAAACCTACAGAACTAAATTTGATAAGATCAAACCCAGAGCCGATTGTAGTGGCACCCTTGAGGAGATCCGATAGAGTACCACATCAACCAGATAGATACTATGATTTCTTGATCCGAGATGGTGATCCTATTGAAATTGATGAGAATAATGAGGATCCAATCACCTACATGGATGCCATGTAAAGGTTTGACTCTGATAAGTGGCTAGAAGTCATGAAGTCTGAAATAGAATCCATGAAGGTTAATAGTGTATGGATACTAGTTAATCCATCTGAAGGAGTAAAATCCATTAGGTGTAAGTAGATTTTCAAAAAAAAAGAGGCACAGATGGAAAGATGAAAATTTATAAGGCCCATCTGATTGCCAAGGGATATCATCAGTGTTATAGTATTGACTATGATGAGATGTTTTCTCTAGTGGCAATGCTCAAGTTGATTCAGATTATGCTTGTGATAGCAGCATACCTAGACTATGAGATCTAGCAAATGGATGTGAAGACAACTTTTCTTAATGGAGAGCTGGATAAAGAGGTGTATATGATACAGCCTGAGGGTTCACATCCATAGATGAGTCTAAGGTGTGCAGGTTTTTAAGATCCATCTATGGATTGAAGCAAGCATCTTGGAGTTGGAACATGCATTTTGATAAGATGATTAAAACGTATGGCTTCATTAAGAATAGAGAGAAATCTTGTGTGTACAAATAGGTTAACATTCTGTAGTTATGTTTCTTGTATTGTATGTGGATGATATTCTCTTAATCGAGAATGACATCCCTGCATTACAGAAAATAAAGGTTTGGCTATCATCACAATTCTCCATAAAGGATTTGAGAGAAGCTTCCTACATTCTATGAATGAAGATCTATAGGGATAGATCTAAAAGATTGCTTGGATTGTCTCAGTCCACGTACATTGATATCGTGCTGAAGAAATTCAGCATGGAGAATTTCAAGAAGGGCTATCTCTCGATAGGCCATGAAATTTCTCTCTCAAAGAGAGATTGTCCGATACCCCAAGAGAGAGAGCGTATGAGTAGAATACCATATGCTTCGATAATGGATTCTATTATATATGCCATGATATTTATGAGACCAGACGTGGCATACTCACTAGGGATAGTGAGCAGATATCAGTCTGATCCAAATGAGAATTACTGAAAGATTGTGAAGATAATCCTGAAATATTTGAGAAATACCAAAGATCAGTGGCTCATCTATGGAGATACTAACTTAAAACTTATGGGATACACTAATTTTAGTTTTTAGTCAGATCATGATGACAGTAAGAGCATGTCAGATTATGTGTATATTCTGAATGGTAGAGCGGTCTGTTGGAAGAGTTTCCAGTAGCATACTATGGTTGATTCTACATGCGAGATGGAGTATATCGCGGCATCTAATGCTACGAAGGAAGCTGTGTGGCTACGAAAGTTCATCGACAAGCTGAGAGTGGCTCCCTCCTTGGATGGTCTGATTCTACTTTACTATGATAGCATTGGAGCCATAACTCAAGTAAAGGAGTCGAAGGCACATCAGTGCACCAAACACATTCAACGTCGCTACCACCTTATACGAGAAATCATAGAGTGAGGTGACGTCGAGCTTCAGAAGATTGACGAAAAGAAGAACGTGGCCGACCCATTTACTAAAGCTTTTGGAATCAAAGAGTTTGATAATCATAAATGGAAGGTGGGTATTCGATACTGTTCTGAGTGGGTTTATTCTAAGTAGGAATTGTTGAAAAATGTATCCTAAAGTCAATATCTAGGTTGTAGATGGTTAAGCTAAATATAATTTGTACTTGAATTTTAATTGAATAAATTTATTATTCTGATAATTTCATCACTTTGTGCATCTCCTGTAATGAACTCTCTATGATGAAGTCCTTAGGACTATTTAGACTTGACAAAGGATGATTTATTATTTAGTCCTTAAACTGATCGTGACCAAATGATTCATTATTACCTAGGATGACAACGTTAATCAAAATTAAATTATTGTGCGCTATAAGTATTGATTGTCCACTTAACCAAGAAGCATAGTGATGCTGTTATGGCATGCAGGTGAAATATAGGGGTATATTTTATTGATCGTGATCCAACTAAGGAACTCTTTTCTACCAAGATTGCTTGCGAAGGATATGGATATATGTATCCCTTAGACCTGAGATCACCATAGTGACTTACAAGCAACTCACGATACTTAGGTACTGAACTACCTGAATTTCTAATTCAGTGATGGAAAGCTACTGGGTGCAGTAAGTACTTGCCTTGTCGGTGCATCAGTCAAGATGGGATTGACCCCTCTAAGTGTTGGAGCAAGTGCATCGTTGTATTTCTATTTAGCAAATTCTTGATCGAGATAGTCCATATGATGGATACTAAATTTTGAAATATAATATGGATGAATTTTTAGGATTAGCAGTTAATCCTGGATCATCCTATGAGCATCGTGATCAAGGAGATGAATTATTAGATATATGTGCCTTAGAAGCCAGAATTGGCTGACACTTGTAATACACTTCTAAGGGCAAAATTATAATTTTGACTATAATCAATAAAATGAGTTATTTTCGATCACATATGTGTATTTAGTGTCTATAATATATCCTTTGAGTTAATGATAATGATAATTCATATTTTCAAGAGTTGAAAATTTAAGACATAGATAATCATTATTAACTCATAAAATGCTCCCGACCACAGGATCATCACGAGGATGGTGATTGATCTGAAAGGTTGGTGTACAATCGCTTCTCTTTAGTAGATAAATCTTAAGTCTACGATGTGGAGACATCGGAGTGAAAGTATAGGTACTCATTAGAGAACGAGGGTACTGAGCGTGACCACCTCGAGTAGTCATTAGGAAGTCTACCTTCTCGTCAATGACTGACTCGATGCTGTAGTGGTGTGTCTGGTTCTTTGACCTGAGGTGCATCGACAGTTCACCTTGAGGGTGTTATAGTTTGACTACACCATAACTCGGTCTCCTAGCCATCCGGAATCCTGAGGTGTATGTTGGCTATAGCATGTTCATTGTAGGAACTGGATTGCATCAAGATGGAATCTATCTACCTCGGTGGTAGAGGAGCAGCCCTATGATGATCATGAGAATCAAGTCCTAGAAGCCCATGGCCATGGCAGAGTGAAATAATAGAAAGAGTTTCTATTTAGATTTTCATATCGGACTTGAATCGAATGATTACATCATATGACAGAGACTAGGGTTTGATGAGTTCACCTTAACCCTAATCTGATCGGGGCTCAAGATAGAAGAACTTAATCACACAGGTAGCTGCACCAAGAGGTTCGCATTCAGCTCTGATGGGTTGCCACCATATACTGCTAGGTGTCACTGGTGGATTTTGGAAGCAATTAGAATGATTTAGATGATCGATCATTCTAGCTGTTCGAATCAGAAGAGTTCTGATCCATCGAAAGAAGTTTCGATGATGTCGATGATAGAGATCATGATATATTTTATTACCATACAGAACTGAACCTAACTGGTCACACAAACAAAGGTTTGAATCTGGTGATCATCAATTGAACTAATTCAGTTCAATTGATCTGAATGAGATTCAATTAGGTTCAAAAAAATCGTGCTAGCACTCGATTGAACCTAACGTTCTTCTTTTACTATCATAAATAGTTGTCCTGACTGAGCCAAAGGAGTCTATGCTTGATCAAAGGCCTTCACTTGGTCTGACTAGAGCCTATCCAAGTTAGAAAAGGGTTGTCTTATTTTGTAAGATAATACCTATTATTTTTGATCACCTGCCATTTCTCGTCCTTTGACTTTGGTCAAAAGTTGACCTTTGACTGGTCAAATATTGACCATTGACACTTTGACTTCTGTCCACATGTCACGCACCTATTGGAGAGCTGGTGGGGGCTTGTCTTCCTGCCAGAACCTGGCAAAGAGGAGGGTGCACACCACCCTTGGCGTGTGCCTAAGCTGGAGGCGCCCAGGAGTCCCTGTTGGACAGGGACTCCATCTCCTTTTTGGATTCCGATTAGACTTCTCCTAAGAATCAAGTTTGACTGGTCTTAGGCACCATCTAAGGAGAAATCCAAGGGACTCTATTTCCACCAATCAGATTTAGATCTGATTTTACAAAGGGTTGTGATTGGTTGGGAAGAAGAGGAGTTGGATCACGCATAGTCTATAAATAAGACCCTACGCCCAACTCAAAAGGTAATTGAAAAATTCCCACACCCTAAGGCTGGTTCTCTCCTCCTCCTCCATGCCAAGTCCATCTTTTCCCTCTCCTCTCCATGCCCAAAGTAGTTTGGGATTTTGGTTGGTGCAATCCAGACAAGAGAAAGGCGACAGAAAGCTAGAAAGTTGTACTGCTGCAAAGGACAACTACTGATCTTCGAAAGATATTTTGAAGATCCTCCAAATCAGATTCAGATCTAATTTTTGGAGACGTGATAGAGAAAAAGAGGATCTTCAAATCTAGCCTGAGTGGATATCGGTAGAGGTCAGGCACTTGCATGGCTAGATCCAGAACCTTCTGCTGCTTACAGGATCATCAACGGGTAATAGGATTACCCTACTTCAAGATAAATTAAATTTGATTTAATTTATCAAGATTTTATTTTTATTATTAAAATAATAAGAATCAAATCTAAAATATCTTAGATCTGATCTAGATTAAAAAAAAAATTTAAAATATATCTCTTGATCCGATCAGATCTGAACGAACCTGGTCCGGGAAATCAGGATTTCCCTTCAACTGGTATCAGAGCCAAGGTTCTAAAGTATTTAGATCTAATTTTTAATTTATTTTAATTAAAAAATAAGTAATTTTAGATGTCACATGAGATGTGATCAGATCTGAAATCAGAAAAAATTAAAATTAAATGATTTGGATCTAAGATTAGAAAATATGCATGACTAGTTCTAAAATAGAATAGTTCTATAGAATAGTCTTGCATGTTTTCAATTTAATTTGATTAAATCATATTTTAGATCTATTTATTTACTATTTTTTGATATTATAATTGTTATAATAACATCTAAAAAATAGTAAATAAAAATTATTTAATTTTAAACATCATATGAGATATGATTGATGCATGTCTAGACTAGTTGTAGAATAGTTCTACATAGTTGTCTAGATTAGAAGTTTATTTTGATAAGATCAATTTAAATCTAATTTTTTAGATTATTATGAGATAATTTAGATCTGAAAATATGCATGATTCGATACATGAGATGTATGCAAAATATGCCATGATTAGATCTAATTTGTATATGAGATATATGATATAGATCTAAAACTAGTTTTGTAGTATTGCATGTTCCTGATTAAGGCGTTCCTCTTGGCCGTCCGATCATAAGAATGAAGAAGGATTTAAAGGCCCTCTCCTTCCATTCGATGGGGTGTTCTTATGATGTGTAGGGGTGCTGCGTGTTCGTCCTTAATCAGAAATCCAAAACTTACTTTCTGCAAAACCCTAGATCCTGAAACCCTAGGATTTATTGTGCATATTTTATTTATGAACCCTACTTAATTAAAAATTAAGATTATGGAAATATTAATTAGGTCTAAAATTGAGAATTTCAGATCTAAGACATATTCATAATACTGGGTTCGGGCTTGGGTAGCTCAATTAGGTCTAAGCGGTTGATCAAACCGAATCAAGAGTTGGTTAGATGGGATCAACAATGCTTAAATTGACCAGCCTAATAGGATTAAGTCTGGGTCAAGATCGAGTCACGATCAAGCAAGACCTAATTAGGCTCAGAGGTTAGAGTCTGGATTGTAGGCTAACCCAATTGGTTCTGACTCAACAATTTGGTGTCTAAGGTAAGTTTGGCACATACGACCGACTGGTTTTTAATTGGAAGCTACTCGACCTGAATGCATTCTTGTACGAGTTAATGGCATATTCCCTTCCACCGGTCTCACTTACCTGGCCATATCTGTTGACACAGTTCTGATCTGAGGTGGTCAATAATCCGAGCTAACCCATGCCACTAGGTTAGTCATAATTGTTATGACTATGACAAGTCTAGTTTAATGAGACCTGAATCAATTCTCCCTAAGAAAAGATTAAGTCTGAGGTCTTCCACCATTGTAGATGTGCGGGCCCTTCCCGGGGTTGATTGTTCTCGGCTGGATACAGTGGCTCAGTTGCACCGGGAAGATGCAACCATGTCTATTAGGCATTGGATGCTATGGGCTGGAGGATGAGTTGGGCTCAATATTCTGGATACGGTGAGAGACTCAATTAGGAATCCAGTCTATGCAAATGGTGGGTCTGACTTAACTAAGGAGTGGATCAATATTTCGGATACGGTGAGATTCATGAATTAGAGACCAAGTTTGGGTGCACCATGATTAGAGAATCATTGAACAAGAGTTGTTCACTCATTGGCTAACCCATCACCAATAACTGTTAGGTGAGGTGATGAGTCAGTTGGTGAGACCGCACCACCCACTAGAAATCATTAATCATGGAGATTTTTGCATCTCTACAGAGGGAGTGTAGGGATCCGAGAAAATAGTGGGAGCTAATTTATTTAAAAATAAAATTCCTAAACAAATTGGTCAAGTCATAATTACAGTATCTAACTAGAATCTTTGACTCTCTACAGGAAAATGTCTGCGTCCAACCCATTGGCACGTATCCTGGACACACATAGACTGACTGGACCCAATTATAAAGATTGGCTCAGGAAACTACAAAATTATTTTGGGTTCGAGAAGTTAACCCATGTATTGGACCAGGACCCTCCCACCTTACCAGCCCGTCCATCCACTGAACAGAGAGCGTCTCTGGAAAAATGGATAGACGAAGATAATAAGGCCAGATATTACATGTTGGGCTCGATGTCTGATGAGCTCCAGCGCCAACATGAAGATATCGGGACTGCTCGCCAAATGTTGGCTCACCTGCAGGAGATGTTTGGTGAACAGAGTCGCCAGCCAAAGTATCAAGTCACGAAATGACTTTTTAAGGCTAAGATGCGTGATGGGCAGTCAGTCCAAGATCACTGTCTGATGATGATCAAGGACATGGAAGAGCTTGAGAAGCTCGGTGTGAAGTTAGACTTGGATCTGCAGAACGATATTATTCTGCAATCCTTGACTGATGCATATGGGCAATTCATCATGAATTACCACATGCATAAACTTCAAAATTCCTTGGCCGAATTAATGAATATGCTGGTTACCGCTGAGCTTTCTATGAAAGGTTCTAAAGGCTCAGTTCTTGCTATGGAACGGACTTCTTCCAAAAGAAAGTCTTATGGAAAGAAAAAGAAGTCTGTGAAAAAGCAAAAGGTGGAAGGAGGAAAGAAGAAGAAGGCAGAGCCGAAGAAGAAAGGCCGATGTCAAAGGAAAAGTGTTTCCATTGCAACAGCGACGGCCATTGGAAGCGGAACTGCCCTACTTACCTGGCCACCCTGAAGAACAAGAAGGAAGGTCCTTCTGGAGGTATGCTCGTTATTGAGTCTAACCTTACGGTTTCTTCTGCATCCAGTTGGGTGCTTGACTCTGGTTCTAGTGCTCATCTGTGCACTTCCATGCAGGGTCTTGAGGATAGCAGGAGGCTGAGGGATGGAGACATGATCCTACGCATCGGTAATGGAGCAAGAGTTGCTGCAGTAGCCGTGGGAACATACCCTCTTCGATTACCATCTGGTTTAGACTTAGTTTTGAAAGACTGTTATTATGTGCCTGCAGCTAGCAGGAATTTGATTTCTGTTTCATGCTTAGCACAAGAAGGCTATGTGATTACCTTCTTTAAGGACCATTGTAACATTCTTTATGAAAGAAATAAAATTGCAAATGGTTTTCTTATTAATGGTCTTTATCAGCTACATATTGATGTACCTGTTCTAACTATCGAGCAAAATGTGAATGCCAAACGACCTAGGGATAGTCCAAATGACAGATATCTATGGCACCTGAGATTAGGTCATATAGCAGAAGATAGGATCAACAAATTGGAGAAAAATGGGCTATTGAGTCCATTGACTTTCGAGTCATATCCAACTTGTGAATCTTGTCTTCAAGGCAAAATGACTAAACTCCCTTTTGTTGGACATGGGGAAAGGGCCACAGATCTCCTTGCCCTAGTACATACTGATGTGTGCGGCCCATTTGATGTGCCGGCTAGAGGCAATTTTGTCTACTTCATTACCTTTACCGATGATCTATCTAGGTATGGGTATGTGTATCTTATGAGACACAAGTCTGAAGCTTTTGAAAAGTTCAAAGAATTCAGACATGAAGTAGAAAAACAAACTGGAAAACCCATTAAGGTTCTTCGATCAGATCGAGGAGGTGAATACCTTAGCCGAAAATTCCTAGACTATCTCAAGAAAAATGGCATAGTCTCTCAATGGACTCCACCAGGAACACCTCAACTCAACGGGAATTTCAGAATGGAGAAATCGGACTCTATTGGATATGGTTCGATCCATGATGAGCTTCACAGACCTTCCTGATTTTCTTTGGGGACATTCATTGTTAACTTCAATTTATCTACTGAATAGGGTTTCCTCTAAAACCGTTCCTACCACACCGTATGAGATATGGCACGGTAAGAAACCAAGTCTGAGTCATCTCAGAATTTGGGGTTGTCCGGCTCATGTCAAAAGACAACAAGCGGACAAGTTAGAGTTTAGGTCCTTTCAGAGCTCGATTCATAGGATATCCTAAAGAGTCATTAGGATACTATTTCTACATTCCAGAAGACCACAATGTGATTGTGAGTCGACATGCCATCTTTCTTGAAAAATAGTTTATTCAAGATAGCGGCATTGGAAAGCAGATTCAAGCTTGATGAGAAAGTCTCACAAGTACAACGAGCTAAGGACCAAATTGGAACCAAATCAGGTTGAGCCAATAAGAAATAACACTACCTCCTCCACCTCGTAGATCAAAGAGTTTCCGAAAGAGTTTTCCATCCCCTGAAAGATACTTAGGTATTATTTCAGAGGAAGTAGAGAAAATGTTCCTCGTAGGTAATGGTGCTCATGGTGATGATCCCAAAACCTACAACGAGGCGATATCAGATATCGACTCCGAGAAATGGCTAGAGGCAATGCAGTCAGAAATTGACTCGATGCACTCAAACCAAGTCTGGACCTTGGTAGATCCACCAGAAGGTATAGTACCTATTGGGTGTAAATGGATCTTCAAGAGAAAGATTGGTGCAGATGGGAATGTGGAGACATTCAAGGCTAGACTAGTGGCAAAAGGTTATAGTCAACGCGAAGGCATTGACTATCAGGATACCTTTTTTTCCAGTGGCTATGCTAAAATCCATCCGCACATTGCTTGCCGTTGCAGCCTATTTCGATTATGAAATATGGCAAATGGACGTGAAA
Organism: Cocos nucifera; assembly: GCA_006176705.1. Lineage (NCBI taxonomy): Eukaryota > Viridiplantae > Streptophyta > Magnoliopsida > Arecales > Arecaceae > Cocos > Cocos nucifera. Next base: position 50,632 of record QRFJ01001304.1, on the reverse strand, counting down.
ATGGCATTCTTAAATGGATATCTTGAGGAAGATATCTATATGGAACAGCCGCTAGGTTTCACATCCAGTGATACTGATCACAAGGTTTGCAAGCTGCAAAGGTCCATATATGGACTTAAGCAAGCATCTCGGAGCTGGAACACTCATTTCAATGATGTGATCAAAAAGTTTGGTTTCATCAAAAATGAAGAGGAACCATGTGTTTTCAAAAAGGTCAGTGGGAGCGCTGTTGTCTTCCTCGTATTGTACGTGGATGACATCCTCCTTATTGGGAATGATATTCCCATGTTGACATCAGTCAAAATATGGTTGTCCAAGGAATTCTCCATGAAAGACCTAGGTGAAGCATCCTTTATTCTAGGAATTAAGGTCTATAGGGATAGACCGAATAGGATGCTAGGACTTTCACAGAAGATGTACATAGAGGAAAGTACTAAAGAGGTTTAGTATGGAAAACTCTAAGAGGGGATTAATACCCTTCAGACATGGTATTCATCTTTCCAAGAAGATGTGCCCCTAGCACACCTGAGGAAATAGAACGCATGAGCAAGATCCCTTATGCTTCTGCAATAGGGAGCCTCATGTATGCCATGCTATGTACACGACCTGATATAGCCCATGCTGTGAGTGTCACAAGCAGATATCAGTCAAATCCAGGTGAAGAACACTGGACTTCTGTGAAATGTATCCTTAAGTACTTGAGAAGAACTAAGGATATGATGTTGGTCTTTGGTAATGGAGAACTCCAAGTCCAGGGATACACAGACTCGGATTTCATGTCCGATATAGATGATCGAAAGTCGACATCTGGGAGTCTGTTTGTGTGCAATGGTGGTGCTGTCAGCTGGAAAGAGTTCCAAGCAAACCATGATAGCAGATTCCACCATGGAAGCAGAATATATCGCTGCATCAGAGGCTGCGAAGGAAGCATTCTGGTACAAGAAGTTTGCTATAGAAATCGGAGTAATGCCATCAGATGCCATTCCTCTGTACTGCGACAACAATGGCACCATAGCCCTTGCTAAGGAGCCGAGGTCTCACCAAAAATCCAAGCACATTGAGCGGCGATACCACCTCATCCGCGATTACCTCGAGAAGGGTTACGTCGAGGTCAAGAGAGTCAACTCCATAGATAATGTGGCAGACCCACTTACAAAGCCGTTGGGCCAGCAGAAGATCGAAGCCCACCTTGAGAAGATGGGACTTAGACTTGTAGCCAATTGGCTTTAGGACAAGTGGAAGATTGTTAGATATATGTGCCCTAGAAGCCAGAATTGGCTGACACTTGTAATACACTTCTAGGGGCAAAATTATAATTTTGACTATAATCAATAAAATGGGATTATTTTCTATCACATATGTGTATTTAGTGTCTGTGATACATCCTTTGAGTTAATGGTAATGATAATTCATATTTTCAAGAGTTGAAAATTTAAGACATGAATAATCATTATTAACTCATAAAATGCTCCCGACCATAGGATCATCACGAGGATGGTGATTGATCCGGAAAGGTTGGTGTACAATCGCTTCTCTTTAGTAGATGAGTCTTGAGTCTACGGTGTGGAGACACCGGAGCGAGAGTATAGGTACTCGTTAGAGAACGAGGGCACTGAGCGTGACCACCTCGAGTAGTCATTAGGAAAGTCTACCTTCTCGTCAATGACTGACTCGATGCTGCAGTAGTGTGTCTGGTTCTTTGACCTGAGGTGCATCGGCAGTTCACCTTGAGGGTGTTATAGTTTGACTACACCATTACTCGATCTCCTAGCCATATGGAACCCTGAGGTGTATGTTGGCTATAGCATGTTCATTGTAGGAACTGGATTGCATCAAGATGGAATCTATCTACCTCGGTGGTAGAGGAGCAGCCCTATGATGATCATGAGAATCAAGTCCTAGAAGCCCATGGCCATGGTAGAGTGAAATAATAGAAAGAGTTTCTATTTAGATTTTCACATTCGGACTTGAATCGAATGATTACATCATATGACAGAGACTAGGGTTTGACGAGTTCACCTTAACCCTAATCTGATCGGGGCTCAAGATAGAAGAACTTAATCACACACAGGTAGCTGCACCAGAGAGGTTCGCATTCAGCTCTGATGGGTTGCCACCATATACTGCTAGGTGTCACTGGTGGATTTTGGGAGCAATTAGAATGATTTAGATGATCGATCATTCTAGCTGTTCGAATCAGAAGAGTTCTGATCCATCGAAAGGAGTTTCGATGATGTCGATGATAGAGATCATGACATATCCCATTACCATACAGAACTGAACCTAACTGGGTCACACAAATAAAGGGTTTGAATCTGGTGATCATCAATTGAACTGATCCAGTTCAATTGATCTGAATGAGATTCAATTAGGTTCAAAAAAATCGTGCTAGCACTCGATTGAACCTAACGTTCTTCTTTTACTATCATAAATAAGTTGTCCTGACTGAGCCAAAGGAGTTTGTGCTCAATCAGAGGCCTTCACTATGGTCTGACTGGAGGTTGTCCAAGTCAGAAAAGAGGTTGTCTTATTTTGTAAGACAATTACCTACCATTTTTGGTCACCTGCCATTTCTTGTTCTTTGACTTTGGTCAAAAGTTTACCTTTGACTGGTCAAATGTTGACCATTGACACTTTGACTTTTGACCACATGTCATGCACCTATTGGAGGGCTGGTGGGGGCTTGTCTCCCTATCAGAACATTGCAAGGAGGAGGGTGCATGCCACCCTTGGCGTGTGCCCAAGCTGGAGGCACCCAGAAGTCCCTGTTGGACAAGGACTCCATCTCATTTTTGGATTCCGATTAGACTTCTCCTAAGAAGAAAGTTTGACTGATCTTAGGCACCATTTAAGGAGGAATCCAAGGGACTCTATTTTCACCAATCAGATTTAGATCTGATTTCACAAAGGGTTGTGATTGGTTGGGAAGAAGAGGAGTTGGATCACGCATAGTCTATAAATAAGACCCCTACGCCCAACTCAAGAGGCAGTTGAAAAATTCCCATGCCCCAAGGCTGGTTCTCTCCTCCTCCTCCATGCCAAGCCCATCTTCTCCCTCTCCTCTCCATGCCCAAAGTAGTTTGGGATCTTGGTTGGTGCAATCCAGATAAGAGAAAGGCGACAGAAAGCTAGAAGGCTGCACTGCTGCAAAGGACAACTGCTGATCTTCGAAAGGTATTTTGAAGATCCTCCAGATCAGATCTAGATCTAATTTTTGGAGACATGATAGAGAAGAAGATGATCTCAAGATCCAGCCTGAGTGGATATCAGTAGAGGCCAGGCACTTGCGTGGCTAGATCCAGAACCTTCCGCTGCTTACAGGATCATCAATGGGTAATAGGATTACCCTACTTCAAGGTAAATTTAATTTAATTTAATTTATCTAAATTTTATTTTTATTATTAAAATAATAAAAATTAGATCTAAAATATTTTAGATCTGATCTAGATTAAAGAAAAAAAATTTTGAAATATATCTCTTAATCCGATCAGATCTGAACGAACCTGGTCTAAGAAATCAGGATTTTCCTTCATGAATTATACGGTAACCATATGCCATAGGTTCGTCAATGTTGCATCACGATTTTTTACCTATCCGAATGTTAGGTATCATTGCTAGATGGTCACATTGAATGGTACAAAAAATTAATTCTTGTACTATCGGCTTAGGATTCGAACCTATGGGGTCACATACAATAAGAGTTTCCTACCTAATTTGATAGCTAATCATGACTGGATGTCCCACTGGATTGAAACTCAATTATTATTGGAGCATTAATTAGCAATTAGATTATTGATTAGCTCAATTTGATTGAGCAATAAGGAATTGATCAAGTCAAATTGAATTTGATTCAATTAAGTTTGACTTGATCAGATCATATGATGATCTAATCACTATAGGAGATTCGATCCTGATATGATCAGGGGATGGACCTAATTAATTTTTAATTTGATTAAAAATTAATTGATTTGGGTTAAGCCTAATTTGATTAGGTTTAACCTAATCTAATTGGGTCTAGAATTAATGGTTTAGTTGAAACCAAATTTGACTTGTTCAAAGAAAGTTTGAATTTTGAACTTCCTAAACTCCCTGCACCACCCTGCTTTCATCCATTCCTTTTCTCCACGTACATTGGGAATGTGCATGGGAATTTTCATGCTAAGAAGTCTTCCGCCCCCCTTCTCTTATCTCCTTTTGACTTGATCCAAGGGTTGGATCAATTCAAAGTAAGTTGAATTTTGAATTCAACTTGATTTGTTAATGTTTGAAACCAACCCTTCCTCTCATCCTTATCTCCATGCCTCTTTTTGTTTTGAGAAACAAAATTGTGTGCATGCAGAAGGAGTGTCCTTCTACGTGTTAAACACTTGGGAAGAGGCGAGAATAAGGATAAGAGTTTACTTGATTTTTGAAATCAAGTGAATGGTTTAAACAATCTAACCTCCAACCCTTATCTCTACCGGTTGTCCATTTTAAAATGGAATTTTTTGTGGGCGTGCGAGAGAGGGGTGAAGTTTTTGAGAGAGAACTCTGCATGAGAAGTCTGAGAGGGGGCATGCATGGGTTAGAGAGAAAATTCTGAGTGGGAAGCATGAGATTTTTCAATCAAGTTTTCAAGTGTGTACAGAATCCTAGAGTTGCGACTCTAGATTTTGGGTGGAGAGATTAAGCACTGTGAGTACTAGATCTCCACCAATTTTTCATCACCACCTCATCAACCTCAATAGATCATTTTCTGACCTTCTAAAGCATCCAAAAGATCTAGAAGCAGACCGTCAATCAGATTGATGGAGATTGACTGTCGAAGGCCCCGGCGAGGAGCTAGCACTTCGGAGGAGCTGATCAGGATTAGGGCTCCGTGTGGACTCACCATAAAGGCCAGATATATGTGTGGCTATAGCATAATTGGAGAGCATCTTCTGGTGGATTTGGATTGTGGAGTTCATCTACCCACGCACAGGTACTATATTCTGAACATAGATCGATCAGCAAATATGATTTGCTGATCAAATGCATTTTATTTTTCTAATTCATATTAATATGTCAAAGATCCTAAGTAGGATTTTATGATTAGATCATAGCATGCATAAAATTAATGTAGATTAATTTTGCTTCCACCATTATATATTTCGAAAAAGTTTCGAAAAGCATGCTAACAACCTTGCTAGATATTATTTTAGGGCCATCCACCACAGGTGCCGATCTTCCACCAATCGAGCCATCTTCTACTGCATCTCCTATCGTATCTACTCCTCCTGCTACATCGGTTCCTCCTGCCACTAAAGAACCTACATCAATCAGAGCTGCACCGAACTCTGCTGCTATTCCTTCAGAGGTCTGAGACCTCTTATTATTGTACCTTTCTTTTTATTTTTTCTTCTTTTCTATACTTAAGGAACATTTTGATTAATAAAAACAAACCTTTTTCTTTAGTGGTATTTGTGTTGTGATACTTTCATGCATTAAGTATAGTTTCCTATTGAAACCGATCTTCTACCTCAAAGTATCCCCTTAAAGGCTATTATTAGAAGTTTGAAGAAAAAAGTTTATTATGTTAAGAGAAAATTGAAAAAAATAAAAGGAGAGCTTAAGAAATCCAAAAAGAATTATGCTGAGGCCTCCATTCAAAAAGAATTATGCTGAGGCCTTGATGAACACATTAATATATATATATATATAAGTACTAATTTATTAAATTAATTTATCTTTATTCTTAAGAATTGATATTTTTATATTATCTTTTGCAGAGAAGAAGATCATTGATCAAAAGAGCTCGATATATGGGTCACAATGGAGAAAATTTGGAGCAAATCGAATCTAAATTGGATCCAAAATGGAGTTTTAAAAAAAATGAAAAAATAAAAAAAATAAATAAAAAGCCCAAAAATTAGGCCCATTAGATCCGCCAGTGCACGGCAGACCAGCCAGCTCAGCAGGCACGATGAATCAAAGTGCGCCGCATGGCAGACGTAGACCCTTAAGGGATTCACCAAAAATCCATCGTGGGTCATCGGGGTAAAATGGTAATTTTGCATTGAATGGCACGCGGCGATTGGTTACAACGTTCAGAAGTCTTGATTCCAACTCAGTAGGTATGGTGAATCAAAGCGTGCCGCATGGCAAACATAGACCCTTAAGGGGTTCATCAAAAATTCATCGCAGCTCATAGGAGTAAAATGATAATTTTGCATCGAATGGCATGCGCTGATTGGTTACGACATTCAGAAGTCCCGATTCACATGATCCATGAGCATAGGAAAAGCGCGATCTGACGGTCTGTGTTTGTCTCGATTAAGATCCAATAGTTGGTATCAATTCCTGGTTTGATTCAAACTTCATCCTGTGGTTTTGCACGATTCAACGATTCGAATTAGCACCAGTCGGGATCCAACGGCTAAAAGGCATTTTCGACTTGATTCAAGAAGATCTAGGCGCCATCCGATGGTTAATGGTCCTAAATAGATTTGAGCCCTATTGAAGCTATAAACCATGGATTTTGATGCAATCTGGACCATTTAAACCCGATCTGATAGCAGAAAATTATTCCAGACAACAGAATTTGAACCAAACTCATTTTTTCTTACTTTTCTTTAATTCTAACTCAATTTCCTCAGACTTTTCTCTTATAAAAAGCCTCCTAAGCTAAACTAACGAGAAATAAGCTTCCCCTCTTGGAGAACCAGTCCCTCCAAACCTCTTCAAATAGCTCTTCTAAGCTCTCCAAAGCCCTTCCTTCACCAACGACAAGCTCTTTCTTCCTATTTCTCTCTGTCAAACCCTTCTTTCTTCAATCTTTTCTCTTTCTTTCTTCAACAAGCTACCAAATCTTCTTTTCGGTGTCAGATTTCTACAACCAGCTGCTGTTCGAGTTCTTCAACAAGACTCCAGGTTGAAGATTTTAGTGAGAAGCTTTTCGATGTTCAGTTGATCATCTTATTCTCAGGAGATTATTATGATCTTATTTTGATGATATTTTTTATTTTTTTCATCTTTTATATTTTTTTTATGCAATAAAGACTAATTTTCTTTATTATTCTTTTACGTCCTTATTTTCTTGTATGAGATTAATCAAAAATAGTTTATGACCCTTGGAACAAGCCGTAATCTATGGATACAATTCGTGCTCTTGAGATAAATTATATTCAAATTAATTCTTGATATTATATCTAAATTAATTTAGACTAGCCTATAATTTTAAGGGATGGGTTGTGATCCAAGGATACAGGCCATGCTCTCTAAGATAGATTATATCTTTATTGGTCGGATATTAATTAAAGCATAATTAAAAAGAATACCAACTATCAGCTAAGTGATCAATTAAAATCTTGAGAATTCATCTCCATACTTGCAACTCCTCTTTTAATTAATTTATTATTTAATTTATTTTTTTAATTAATTTAAGTAGTCTTTTAATTAATCAATTTTTAATTAATCTTAATCTTGATTTTAATTTATTATTTAAATATAATTAACATGATGCATGTGGATTCGATCCTAATTCATCCTATCTATATAGTAGTGAGTTAGGTTTTATTTTTGACCGCCTACGATAGTGATCAAATTTTGATGCCATTGTCGAGGATCATGATTTAGTTACTTAAAAAAATAAATTAATAAAATTAATATAAAATAAATAATTAAATAATTAAAATAATAATAAAAAATAAAAAATTAATAAAAATTAATTAAAAATTTTACTGACATAGCATAAGCTATTTAGGGATTAGAGACCTAATCACAGAACCTAACAAGCAAAATTAATTAATTTAAGTTTGATTGTCTATACTTGGAGGGCTTGAAAGTGATCTTGGTAGTTAAGAGCTGTCTAAATCTAAGATAATCCGTAGCTAAAATTGATTGCATAACTTGATTGCTAAGTAACATTAAACCTAATAAAACTTCTCTAATCTATTTTTTAGTTTTAGGACTCTCTAGATTCTTATCTTTAGAATTTCTATCATCTTTTTTATCTTATTTAAAAAAATTCAAAAAAATTAAAAAAAGAACTAAAATCCTTCTATGTTTGCTCTAAGATATAATTATGAGATATTTACTTGAGTATTGTTCATCACGATTCAAAATTCAATCCCTAAATCCTGAAATTGAACAAACCCTTAGGGTTGACAAATCTAGAATTATGGCTGCACCCTTTTGCTAGTTGAGAGAATACTTTACCCCTTCTTATACTTATGACCCCTATACACCCAAGTATGAACCTAATAGTGGTGGAATCTATGAGGCTAGAGACTCCATAGATATCCACGATTAGGTAGATGAGTTATCCCAGAAACTTGATCGTCTATTGAATATAAGACACTATCCTACCTCACCTTTGCATATGTATGATATATGTTCAAGTCCCACCCATCTGGTTAGTGAATGCCCAGCTGCATATCGATCTTGAAAAATTGCGCATGAGCAAACTTTCCCAACCCAAACCCAGACTACTAATTATTATAATTCTTTTTTCAATACCTACAATCTGGGTTAGGAAAACTATTCAAATTTCTATGAGATATCACAACTAGCAACTAATTATGAACCTAGTTATCCGAAGGAAACTTATATAGCATACCAATATCAAAATATTTCGCAATCCTCTTCAAGTGCCTATAGTTTGATATTTAAAGAAAATATTTTATACTTGTTAGAAGCACAAACTCAGTCTATAATCAAGCTAAAAATCCAAGTTAGTTAGCTAACTGCTGCATTTAATAGTTTAGAGAAGGAAAAATTACCTAGTCAGCCCACAAGTGACTCAAGAAAATAATATATGGCTGAGAGCTCCGATGTTAATGGAACCCTTATAGAATAGCCCAATATACAAACTGAAAATTATTTTGAGATGGATATACCTAAAGATGTAATTAGGGGAGCTATTCCTAGAATTATTTCTCAAGATCTAGTGCATACATATAGAGATCCTTTTAGGATGGATGATTTTGATATAGATGAGTATACTGAAAATATGAACACATCATTAGAGCCACCCAATGTTAGCATCACTTCTTCAGGGGTTAAGAAATACGAATTAATACCAGCTCCAACAGCTTTTCCTTTAGAATCACCACATTCTCTAGAACTAAATCCGCCCTTGGTCACAACTAAGTACTTATGTTTAGAACCAATTGATATCCTTCCGGTATCCATTACATTGAACGCAATCCTTAATCTAAAAATTTAATTTATGAGCATATTAGAAGAATAAATTGAAGAAATTCTTACTAAACAAAGATCTGAGCATTGGATCATAAATTATCTTCTTAAAATTAGAAAAATTAAACTAACTAAGAATGGGGTTGTGATTTATTTTTTAAAAATTGATGATAAAATACAAAAATTTATAAATAATGGGATTGCAAGCCATCTTTCTAAGATTGGCAATTCAAAATTATTAAAATTTATCAATCCAATTTTTAATATAGGATAGGCAAAATTGCCTCATCTGGCTGAAGGTCTTAAACTTAGTGCTTGTTGTGAGGCAACCCATCATTTATTTTCTTTCTTTCTTTCAAATTTCTAGTTTTTTTCTTATTTTCTTTTGTAGGACACTAATAAAGATGATTAGCCCAAGTTGGGGGGAGTACATTGATAAGTACCATAAAATCACCAATAAAAATATTAATTTATCAATTAATTTATATTTATTTTTAAAAATTAATAATCAATTTATATATTTTTTAAAAAAATTAATATTTTTATTAATTAAAAAATTAATTAAAAAATAAAATTTAAAAAATAAAATTTTTATTATTAATGAAAAGAGCTCATTTTTTGCTTATAACAAAATAAATTTGAACTAAATCGAAGCTAAAATAGATTAGATATGAATTTTTAAAGATAAAAAAAATAAAATTAAAAAAGGAAAAATAGCTCAGCTGGCTTCGCAAGCCAAGCCAAGCCATCAAAGTCGATTCAGCCATAGAAGCTGATCAGTCGATCCATGAAATTAAGCGTGGACCATCAGCTCAACAGAAGACAGCGAATCACATGCTGCCACGTGGTGAACCTAGAACCTTAAGGGTTTATAAAAAATCTATCGCGGCTCATAGGATATTTTCATTATTTCAAGCGGCAAAAACAAGCACTGATTCGCTGCGGTCTACGATATACTTGGTCTACGTGGTCCATGGGAATAGTAGGTGCGTGATCGTACGGCTGTGGTTGTTGTCGATCAAGATCGGATGGCGGGGACGTTTTCTTACTCTGATTCGAATGCCATCAGCACCAGAACTTCGATCCGACGGTAGCGCTCGCTTCAAACTTAGATCCAACAGCTGACAGAGCTCCTGGCGGTAATCCAAACACTCCTCACATGATCAATGACCTAATTTTCTTCATCAACGTGCGATCAATAGCCAGAATTTAATCCGACCTGATCTGAGCTGATACACATCCAATTTTGATGATTTTTGGTCCATTGGATTTCTATTAAACAGCCAAATTTCACCGAACTTCACCAGATTCATTCGAAAGCTATTTTAGTCTAATTTTCATCTAATTTTTTTTTATTTTGATGATTAAAATATTTCTTAGTCCAACATTGCCTAGAAGAAAACTCTCCAGCCCTCCTAGCTCTATAAATTGGACTCCAGGCCTCCAGAATTCATTATCTTCAGTTAAGACGAAGCTTTGGTACAGGATAGAGTCAGGCTTTGGTTAATGGCTGCTTCGAGGCAACTAGTGCCGAGAGGAAGAGTTGGACTTCTACACCATCTTTCTGCTAATGCCGATCCAACATCAGAGATCAGCCTATTTTAATTTTTAATTTTCTTTTCTTTTCTTTTTAAATTTTATGTATTTAAATTATGAACTTTTTAATTAATGTAATATTTATTTTTATGCTCTTTATTTTTATTATAATTTAATTTTTTTACTTTAATTATTACTCTTTATTCTACTGCAAGTAAATGCTAAGATCTAAATAGTAGATCCTAGTATCAAGTTTAAATTTTTGCATCTTTTAATTTTTATTTTTTTATTTTTCAACTTCACATTTGATTTCAAAACTCTTTTCTTTTCTTTCTTTTTTATAAAATTAAAGATTTCAAATCTAAAATACTACCTTTCCTATGGATTCAACCCGATTCACCACTTGCTATCTGTATTTAATTAATTTAAGAAGTCGAATTTAAACTAATAAACATGATGTCTTAATGACAATATCGCGATCTATCAAGTTTTTGATTATGATAAGTACCATAAAATTACTAATAAAAATATTAATTTATTAATTAATTTATATTTATTTTTAAAAATTAATAATTAATTTATATATATTTTTAAAAAATTAATATTTTTATTAATTAAAAAATAATTAAAAATAATAAAAAAATAAAATTTTATTATTAATGAAAAGAGCTTATTTTTTTAATCACAATAAAATAAGTTTGGACTAAATCGAAGCTAAAATGAATTAGATATAAATTTTTAAAAATAAAATAAAGAAAAAATGGCTCAATCGGCTTCGCAAGCCAAGCCAAGCCATCAAAGCCGACTTAGTCGCAGAAGCCAATCAGTCGATCCATGAAACCAAGCGTGGACCACCAGCTCAGTAGAGCGAATCACACGCTGCCACATGGTGGACATAGACCCCTAAGGGTTTATAAAAAATCTATCACGGCAAAGACAAGTGCTGATTCACTACGATCTATGGTATACTCGATCTATGCAATCCATGGGAATAGTAAGTGTACGATCGTGCGGCTGTAGTTGTTGCCAGTCAAGATCGGATGGTGGGGACATTTTCCTACTCTGATTTAATGCCATTAGCACCAGAACTTCGATCTGATGGCAGTGCTCGCTCCAAACTCATATCCAATGGCTAACAGAGCTCCCGACGGTAATCCAAACACTCCTTACATGATCAATGGCCTAATTTTTTTCCATCAATGCACGATCAACGGTCAGAATTTAATCCAACCTGATTTAGGCTGATACACATCTGATTTTGATGATTTTTTATCTATTGGATTTCTATTAAATGGCCAAATTTCACCAAACTTCATCAGATTCATTCAGAAGCTATTTTAATTTGATTTTCATTAAGATTTCTTTCTATTTTAATGATTAAAATGTTTTTTAGTCCCACATTGCCTAGAAGAAAATTCTCCAGCCTTCCTAGCTCTATAAATTGGACCACATGCCTCCAGAATTCATTGTCTTCGATTAAGGTGAAGCTTTGGTACAGGATAGAGCCAGGTTTTGGTTAATGGCTGTTTCGAGGCAACTGGTGCCGAGAGGAAGAGCTGGGCTTCTATACCATCTTTCTGCCAACGTCGATCTAAGATTAGAGATCGGCTTATTTTAATTTTTAATTTTTTTTTAAAATTTAATATATTTAAATTATAAACTTTTTAATTAATGTAATATTTATTTTTATGATCTTTATTTTTATTATAATTTAATTTTTATACTTTAATTATTACTCTTTATTTTACTATAAGTAGATGCTAAGATCTAAATAGTAGATCCTAGTATCAAATTTAAATTTCTACACCTTTTAATTTTTATTTTTTTATTTTTTAACTTCACATTTGATTTCAAAACTCTTTTTTTTTTTATAAAATTAAATATTTTAAATCTAAAATACTATCTTTCTTATGGATTCGATCTGACTCACCACTTGCTATCTATTTTTAATTAATTTAAGAAGTTGGATTTAAACTGATAAACATAGTGTCTTAACGACAACATCACGATCTATCAAATTTTTGGCACCGTTGTCGAGGAAGACATGAAAATTAATTTTTTTTATTTTTTTTATTTTTTTATAAATAAATTATAAATAATTTTTAATTTTTTTATAAATATTGCTTACTAACTTTTATTTATTTATTTTATAAAAAAAGAGATAAAAAAAGAAAAAAATAAGGAAAGCAAATCATCTAATCTTGTTTGGTGAGATCAATCCTAATCTTAGATCTCTTTTTTTTTATTTTTTTTATTTTTAAATTAATTTAAAAATATCTACTTAAATCTAATTAAAAGCTTCATGATAAGATTAGAAATTCTAACTGCTTAGAGCATGTATTATATTAGTTTTATTTTATTTTATTTTTTTTGGTGATCGCTAGAGATAAGGTGAGCATCTCAACTTCAATTAGTTGCATGTATCTAATTTAAATTGTATAGAACCACTTGCATGAAAATTTTTTATGCATATTCATATTAAACCAAATTAAGAGTACAATCCAATTAAATAAGATAAGATGAAAATTTGATCATCCTTTCTTGGCCCGCAAACAACCAACCAGTATCCTGTATTGACCTAAGCCTTTAATTTTAAAATTAATTAGACATCAACCCTAAGAACTCGAGCTCATTAGAATAAGAAATCCTAAAAGTTGGACTAAATTAGGGTTAGTTAATTTAACTAGTGTCTAGGAAAGTGGTTTAAGAATGACTGGATCTGAAGGAAAGTGATTACTTAATTGGTTCCATTAGCTTACTTGGTCAAGCATAATTGGTGTCTAAGGCAAGCAACGGAGGACCCCCACCGACCTTACACTTATCTGATCAGTTGATTGGCTGATCATATACTTGGAGGGCTTGAAGGTAACCTTGGCAGTTAGGAGCTATCTAGATTTAGGATAATCCTTAGTCATGATTGATTGACCAACTTGATTGCTAACCAATATTAAATCTAATTAAAACTAATTCTTCTCTCTCTTCTTAGCCCTAGGACTCCTTCGGACCTCTTCTTTAGGACTCTTCTTTCTTTCTTTCTTCTCCTTTTCTTCTTCAAAAATAAAATAAAATAAAATAAAAATTAAATTAAATTAAACTAACTAAAAAAATTATTAAAAATAATAATTAAAAAAAATAAACTAAATTTAAAAAAATAATTAAATAAATAAAATAATAAAAAATTTAAAAAAATAATAAAAAAAATTCTAAAAAATTCTAAAAAAATTTTGAACCATACATTAAAATTGCACCAGGACATGCACGATAGAAAATCACTTTATCTGATCTAGTTGAACCCAACCATAAAATTAAAAAGCTGAATCGTATTAAATTCGATAACCAAATGACTGAAAATTTTAGAGAACCACCTAAGCAAATAAAGAAATACTTTATTTCTTTCATTTATAACCCATCGACTTGTATTCAATTACCTAAAATTTATACTATCCACTATGAGATCAAGCCGACCACAATCCCGATGTTTCCATCTTTCTACGAAAACACCAATGTAGATCCTTATAAGCATCTAGATGAATTCTTAGAAATCTGCTCTATGATGAAAATTCAAAATTTAACTAATGATGCCCTTAGACTAATTTTATTTTTACTATCATTAAAAGATAAAGCTAAGTACTGGCTTGGCACAATAGAAAGATCAATTAAAACTTGGGCTAAATTGCAAAGTAAATTTCTTAAGAAATTTTATCTCATAGGTCGAACCAACATTATAAGGCGAGCTATCACTATATTTGCTCGGCTTCAAGGGCAACAAATTCACAAGTCATGAGAGAGACTTAAGAAATTTATTAAAAAATATCCACACCATAATCTGTCTAAGTGGCAAATAGTTCAAGCTTTCTATGAGGATTTAGGAGACCAATATAGACAATTGGTAGATGCATCCTATGGAGGTACATTCATGAGCAAAAGTGAGGATGAAGCTTATACGCTGTTTGAAACTCTAAGAGAAAATTTGGTTAACCATGCCTCACTATCCTCTTATGAAAGATCAATTTCTCATCAAAAATGGGTAGAAATGTATGAGATCAAACATCCAGAACCTAGTTTATAAGGCCAACCTGAACCTAATAGTCCAAAAATTAAATAAAGTAGACTTTTTTACTCAAAAATTAGATCAAATCCTAATCTAAGTCAACAATTTCCTGTACAACTCACATCATCTTCTAATTATCAGAAGATTTGTTCAATCTATGCTAGCCCAATCTATCATGTGAGTGAATGTCCTATGGCTACATAGTTGTCACCTTTTATCCAAAAATAAGTCCAAGCTGCTCAAGGCTACTCCAAGCCTGTTAGTGATCCTTTTTCAAATCCATATAATCTAGATTGCAGGAACCATCCTAATTTTTCTTGGATATCCCAACAAACTTGGGCTCAAATCTAAATTCCATCTGTTAGGCTCCAATATCAAAATTATGCCGATAATAGTTATCAGCCTAGTCAATCCAATCAGCCATTGCATAATAATCAACCACCATACCCACCTCCACAAATAGACCAATCTAGCTGACGATAGATTTAACCAACTTCAACAATTGATTCTGACTCAACAACAATCTATCGTCAAGATAGAAGCTCAAATTAGATAATTAGTTTAGTCTAACATGAGAAGAGAACTAGGTCAATTATCGAACTTACCAATTGCAAATCCTATAAACAATCCACCCATTATCCACCAACCATCTAGACTAAATTATCAATCTAATGTCCCACCTAAGAATCCTCAATTTGAGAATGCCAAAGTAATTTCTAAACTTAAAAATTATAGAATTCTTATGGACCCATACCAAGACCAAGTGAAAGAGGCTAGTACTGATGCTAGCCGAAATAAAAATTTAAAGAAATAGGTTAGTACTGAGACTAACCACATAGAAGAATCTAAGTCCGAAACTAATACTGATGTTGGTTCCAGTTTAAATGAGATAGACATAGAAAAGAAGAGAGTAGATGATTTACCTGAGACCTATAAACCAAAAGTCATGTTTCCTTCAACCTTAGAAGTCGATTCTTACAAAAATCAAGAGGAATATAATGAAAAGTTAATGAAATTATTTAAGCAAGATCATATTAATTTACCTTTAGAATTAAAATTGCTTGTAGATACTCTTTCAGTATCCATTGCATCAAACTTAACTTCTAAGACAAAAACTCAATTTATGAGCATTTTAGAAGGACAAATAGGAGAAATTCTTGAAAAATAAGGGATTGAAAATGGGGTCACAAAATATGTTTCCAAATTTAACAATGAATATATTAATAAAGGGATCATAAACTGTCTTTCTGAGATTGATAATTCAAAATCATTAAAATTTATCAATCTAATATTTGACATAGGATAGTAAACTGCATTTGTGTCTGACTGAAGATAGTAAACTTAGCACTTGTTGGGAGGCAATCCAATATTTAGTTCTTTCATCTAATTTATCTTTTTAGTTTATTTTCTTTTTAGAATATTTTAAATAAAGTTGGAGGAAGAGCTTAAATTTTTAAATATATGTGATAGACCAAAAATATACTGAGTCAAGTGTATTCTTTCTTTTTTTTATTACATTCTTTATTTTTTCTTCTCCATTAAGGATAATGACGATTAAGTTAGAGGGAAGAATAATATTTTTTTAAATTTTTAAAATCCTCAAAAAAGTTAGTATTTAGTATTTAGACATCTGATTATGCTTAAGAATCGAGTTGAACTAAGCATTTTTAAAAGAAAATTGATGCATAGATCAGAGAATTTATGAGATATTGAGGGATCGAGTATTAAAAAAATCTAATAAAGAGTTAAGTCTAGAACATAAAAAGTTTTTTCTTTGAGCATTTCTAATTTTTTCTACTAGCATCAAAAAAAAGTCTACTTATTATGGGCTTGTGTAGGATAACTATATATTTCTTCATATAAATTTTTTTAAAAAAATAAAATAGTTTCTAAGTACTTCTCATTGAGTAACTGGACCTCTTTGCCTAAGCAAGCATTAAGTTTTGCATCAAAAAATGGGAAGGATAAAGAAGCTCGTTGTAAAACTAATCTTAAATCATAACCTATTTGATTCAAACTAGTAAGCTCGAGGGGTATTCTATACCTAGTGCTCTAAAGCCAACTGGTTTGAAAGTTATTGGTCCAAGACTCGCTACATGGATCAAATAGAAAGCTTAAGGGGTTAAGACACTCAATAATGATATAATATTAAAAAAAATATTGATTTTTTATCAAGTAATCGAATCTCGTTGCCTAAGTAAGCAATAATATTCACATCAAAAAATGGATAATATAAAAATAAAAATTAATAAATGAAGGATGAAAGTAGCAATACACTTGCTCATATGAAAGTTTAAACAAATCAGAGATAAAGATTGGATGATTTAGAAAAAGTTCAAAAAAATTTGATATTTTTTACTTAATTTTTTTATTAATAAATATTAATACTCCAATGATATATCTCACTTATACTCTACTGAATATCAATGATCATTTTGAAAACTGCTTAGGTAAAATTCGAAACTCTAAAGTTAGAAGGTATCTAAAACTAAATTCTTTCTTTACTCGAGGATGAGCAAAGCTTAAGTTGGAAGCTATGATAAGTATCATAAAATTACTAATAAAAATATTAATTTATTAATTAATTTATATTTATTTTTAAAAATTAATAATCAATTTATATATATTTTTAAGAAATTATTATTTTTATTAATTAAAAAATAATAAAAAATAAAAAATAAAATTTTATTATTAATAGAAAAAGCTTATTTTTTTATCATAATAAAATAAGTTTGGACTAAATCGGAGCTAAAATGGATTAGATATAAATTTTTAAAGATAAAAATAAAATAAAATAAAATAAAAGGAAAAATGGCTCAGCCGGCTTTGCAAGCCAAGCCAAGCCATCAAAGCCGACTCAACTATAGAAGCCAATCAGTCGATCCATGAAATCAAGTATGGACCATCAGCTCAGCAGAAGACAGCGAATCATACGCTGCCACGTGGTAGACCTAGACCCTTAAGAGTTTATAAAAAATCTATCGCGGCTCATGGGGTGTTTTCATCATTTCAAGCGACAAAGACAAGTATTGATTCGCTACGGTCTATAATATACTTGGTCTACACAGACCATGAGAATAGTAAGTTTGCGATCGTGTGGTTGTGGTTATTGCCGGTCAAGATCGAATGGCGGGGACGTTTTTCTACTCTGATTTGAATGCCATCAGCACCAGAACTTCAATCCGACGGTAGCGTGCGCTCCAAACTCAAATCCAACGGTTGACAGAGCTCCTGACGATAATCCAAACACTCCTTACATGATCAATGGCCTAATTTTCTCTATCAATGCACGATCAACGGCCAAAATTTAATCTAACCTGATCTGGGCTGATACACATCTGATTTTGATGATTTTTAGTCCGTTGGATTTCTATTAAATAGCCAAATTTCACCAAACTTCACCAAATTCATCCAGAAGCTATTTTAATCTAATTTTCATTAGGATTTCTTCCTATTTTGATGATTAAAACATTCCTTAGTCCCACATTACCTAAAAGAAAACTCTCCAACCCTTCTAGTTCTATAAATTAGACCCCAGGCCTCCAGAATTTATTATCTTTGGTTAAGGTGAAGCTTTGGTACAGGATAGAGCCAAGCTTTGGTTAATGGCTACTTCGAGGCAACTGGTGTCGAGAGGAAGAGCTGGGCTTCTACACCATCTTTTTACCAACATCGATCCAAGATTAGAGATCAGCCTATTTTAATTTTTAATTTTTTTTCTTTTTAAATTTTATGTATTTAAATTATAAACTTTTTAATTAATGCAATATTTATTTTTATATTCTTTAATCTCATGCTCTTTATTTTTATTATAATTTAATTTTTATACTTTAATTATTGCTCTTTATTTTACTGCAAGTAGATGCTAAGATCTAAATAGTAGATCCTAGTACCAAATTTATTTTTCTGCACTGTTTAAATTCCACTTATAATTTTCCAGTTTAATTTTATTTTCAAAATCTCTCATTTTCTTTTATAAAATCAAAGATTTCAAATCTAAAATACTATCTTCCCTATGGATTCAATTCAACTTACTGCTATCTACGTACTTTTAATTATTTTAAAAAATCAGATTAAACTAATAAACATGGTGTCTTAACGACAACATCATGATCTATCAAGTTTTTGACGTCGTTGCCTAAGTAAGCAATGATATTCATATCAAAAAGTAGACAATGTGAAAATAAAAATCAATAAATGAAGGATGGAAGTAGCAATATACTTACTCATATGAAAGTTTAGATAAATCAGAGATTAAAGAAGAATGATTTAGAAAAAGTTCAAAAAAATTTGATATTCTTCACTTAATTTTTTTTATTGATAAATATTAATATCCCAATGATATGTCTCACTTATGCTCTACTGAATATCAATGGCCATTTTGAAAACTGCTTAGGTAAAATTTGAAACTCTAAAGTTAAAAGGTATCTAAAACTAAATTCTTTCTTTACTTGAGGATAAGCAAAGCTTAAGTTAAAAAGTATGATAAGTATGATAAAATCACCAATAAAAAAATTAATTTATTAATTAATTTATATTTATATTTAATATTTAATAATTAATTTATATATATTTAAGAAATTAATATTTTATTAATTAAAAAATTAATTAAAAATAATATTAATTTTTTAAAAATATATATAAATTGATTATTAATTTTTAAAAATAAATATAAATTAATTAATAAATTAATACTTTTATTGGTAATTTTATGGTACTTATCATACATCAAAAATATCCTGTATGAACCTGATGGAGTATATGATAAAACCTACCAATAACAAACCAGGTGGTATCCCTCATTAAATATTTTTAATTTTTCTCTTCTTCTATTGAGGATAATGAAAATTAAGTTGAAGGAAGAATAACTAACTTTAAAATTTATAAGTTCTCAAGTATGATTTAAAATAATTAGTTTTATATATCTAAACTTTATTTTGATTAAAAATTAATTAGGCATCCTAATCAATGAATAATTAATGATCTAGATAATTTTAGAGATACTGAGGAGTAAATTATTAAGAAAGCCTAATGAATAGTAGGATTTAGATCAGACTAAATTTTAAGAGTGATTCTAGAATTCTCTTCTTACTGATCTCAATAAAGAATTTACTTCATAAAAGTTTGGTGGAAAAATTAAAATATGCAAAAATATTCCTTAAAATTTATTTAAAAAATTAAAATATATATATATATATTAGTTTTTTACTGAGTAATCGGATCTCTTCGTCTAAGTAAGCATTGTGATTCACATAAAAAGATGGATAATATGAATTAAAAAAAGATTTAGCATTGTCTCACTAAATAACCGGGCCCCTTCGTCTAAGTGTTGTGGTTCGCATCAAAAGGTGGGGATGCAAGAATCCAAAAAAAAATAGAGAAAGAAAAAGTGGATAATAAGGGGACTAAATTGCAAAAAGATAATAAATCTAGCTCACATCAAGTTAGAAAATTTAGAGGGTAAAGTAAGAAGTTGGTGAAAGAAGATCTCTAAAAATTTTTATGGCTAACACTCAACCACTAATTGGATCGAATTAGTAATTCGATGATGTATCTCTTTAATAGTCTGACCAAATATCAGCTATCTTCAAGAGTATCTAAATCTGACTTTTAATTCAAGATTAAGTCGGTATATATTGCTAATTTATCTATTTTACTCGAGGATGAGCAAAATTCAAGTTGGAGGATGTGATGAACACATTAAATATATATAAAGTATTAATTTATTAAATTAATTTATTTTTATTCTTAAAAATTAATATTTTTGTATTATTTTTGTAGAAAATAAGATCATTGATGAAAAGAGCTCGAGTTATGGGTCACAATAGAGAAAGTTTGGAGCAAATCGAACCTAAATTAGATCCAGAATGGAGTTTTAAAGGAAAAATAAAAAAAATAATAAAAAGCCCAAAAATTAGGCCCATTAGGCCTGTCGGTGCATGGCTGACTGGCCAGCTCAGCAGGCGTGGCAAATCAAAGCGCATCGTATGGTAGACGTAGACCCTTAAGGGATTCATCAAAAATCCATCATGGCTCATAGGGATAAAATGGTAATTTTGCATTGAACGGCGCACGGTGATTGGTTATGGCATTCAGAAGTCCCGATTCATGTGGTCCATGAGCATAAGAAAATCGTGATCTGATGGTCTATGTTTGTCCCTATTAAGATCCAAAGGTCGGTATCGATTCCTGGTTTGATTCAAACCTCATCCAGTGGTTTTGCATGATCCAATGGATCGAATTAGCATCGATCAGGATCCAACAACTAAAAGGCATTTCTGACTTGATTCAGGAAGATCTAGGTGCCATTCGACGGTCAGAATTTATTTCATCAAGAGATCCAATGGTTCTAAACAGATCTGAGCCATATTGAAGCTATAAACCATGGATTTTGATACAATCTGAACCATTTAAATCCGACCTAATGGCAGAAAATTACTTCAGATAGCAGAATTTGAACCAGACTCATTTTTCCTTGCTTTTCTCTGATTCTAACTCAATTTCCTCCAATTTTTCTCCTATAAAAAGCCTCCTAAGCTAAACTAACGAAAAATAAGCTTCCCCTCTTGGGGAACCAGCCCCTCCAAACCTCTCCAAATAGCTTTTCTAAGCTCTCCAAAGCCCTTCCTTCACCAACAGCAAGCTCTTTCTTCCTATTTCTCTTTCTCAAACCCTTCTTTCTTCAATCTTTTCTCTTTCTTTCTTCAACAAGCCACCAAATCTTCTCTTCGGTGTCAGATTTCTACAACCAGCTATTGTCCGGGTTCTTCGAGAAGACTCCATGATGAAGATTTTAGCGAGAAATTTTTCAATGTTTGGTTGATCATCTTGTTCTTAGGAGATCATTGTGATCTCATTTTGATAGTGTTTTCTATTTTTTTCATCTTTTATATTTTTTATTATGCAATAAAGACTAGTTTTCTTTATTATTCTTTTGCATCTTTATTTTCTTGCATGAGATTAATCTAGAATAGTTTATGATCCTTGGAATAAGCCATGATCTATGGGTATAGTTCGTGATCTTGGAATAGATTATATTCAAATTAATTCTTAGTACTATATCTAAATCAATTTAGACTAGTCTATAACTTTAAGAGACGAGCTGTGATCCAAGGATATAGATCATGCTCTTTAAGATAGATTATATTTTTATTGGTTAGATATCAATTAAAGCATAATTAAAAGGAATACCAGCTATCAGCTAAGTGATCAATTGAAATCCTGAGAATTCATCTCCATACTTGCAACTCCTCTTTTAATTAATTTGTTATTTAATTTATTTTCTTAATTAATTTAAGTAGTCTTTTAATTAATCAACTTTTAATTAATCTTAATCTTAATGTGATTAACACGATCCCTATAGATTTGATCCTGATTCATCCCATCTATATAGTAGTGAGTTAGGTTTTATTTTTGATCACCTACGACAGCGATTAGGCCTCCACTGAAATCAATCATCTCCACTAATCCTCCAAGTAGTTCTTTAGAGAATACACTGCTAAGAAAAATCATTTAAACAAAGAGCTTGAGGAAATAAAAAAATGCATTGATGAGAAGTCCTGGACCTTGATAGCCAAGATCTGTTCTCTCGAGGCCAAACTCCATGAAGCAAGAGGGAAGATCAAGTAGTTGGAGCAAGGTTTGGCTTGGGAGCAAAACCAAACAGAATTCGACTGGGACTGATCGAAGAAGTTCTTTAACCTTCAAAAGTAGCTGGATGATGTTGAGAAGGCATACGATTCTTATCGCATCGGCTGGTGCAATCAAATTGATGATTATAGAAAAAAACTTCAAAAGACAAATGCCGAGGTGATGCACCTTCAAGAGCAGTTAGCCGATAGGGCTCAAGCTAGTTTGAGCAGAGAATCAAGCAAACTTCTTTCCCTATGGGGTATGCCAGAGAACTTGTCTACAATGTATGAAAAAGAAAAGACCAAACTTCAACAGCTGAAAATACAGATGGTTTATCAAAAGGATGCTATGAAAGATGCCGAGGTGGAGTCGGCCATTTTGAGGAAAAGATTAAGAGAAATTGAAGACGATCTCCTACATAAGTATTGATTTAGAAGTTATCTATACTTTTCTCATATGAATACCATGGTCTAAATGGATAGCCATTGGATGTACAATTTACTTTTACTCTACTAACTTTATTATTGTAAACCTCACATCATACTTTTATGCTATACTATACTTGATCACAGCATTTTTGAACTGCTTTATGGCATTGAATGTTATACTTTTGCAAAATTTGGCATCATACATGTCAGTATTAGGATTGAAATAAATATCAATTTTCCTCTTCGTAAGCTCACCAATCTCATTCTTGGTACTTGATTCAGGTGTATCAAATTTAGAAGAATCATAATACTCACTACAGTAGCTAGTCTTCTTTTCACCTTCATCCAATGTAGCAGTAAAACCTAGTCCTATAATTTTACCAACAGATGGTGATTGCTCGCTCTACACCTCATCATCCTTGTTCTTATTTGTATTCCTTGCATCCTTCACTTTGTCCCACTTTGCTATCAACTCCTCATCATCAGCTCAATATTTGTATAATATCTATTATGACTCTATTTCTATTCACTATCACTATATGAGTTATACTCTTCATCATCGAAAGGTTCTTAGTAATCCTAAGTCTGTAGGTATTTTTTTTATTTACTTTTAACTTTTTTACTTCTCACTACTTGCTAACTTTACTTAGCAACTATATGGCTTACTTAGCAGCCTTCATCAACACTTTGTTTGCTCCTTGCATGATGCTAACCACTTTCGTTGCTTCTTACCAATATTTTTAGCAAGACTTCTAATCCTACATCTCTCTATGATTGCTTATTGAGTGGTTCTTCATACTTAACATATACAAAAATATACTCTCTTGTATCTAATGCAAGATTTATCATTTCTCTAAGCTGACAATTTTCACATACAAGCCTCATTCTCTTATTTTCATTGAGAATATAGATCCTATAGAATAATCTTTCAACTTTATCTATCCATAGCTTCTCTATCATATCCTGCATCTTCTCATAAGATAAACTTTGTATCATAGATGTTATAATAAGCCAAATCCCCTCCAACATGTTCGATGCATCCACTCTTGTAACTAGTCACCATAATGTATAACAATAGTTATAGAGCCCATTTTATATAATATATGAAAAAGATTACACTTCAAACAACATTATTATTAAGAAAAATTTATCAATAGAATCTATGTAGTAGTCATAGAGAGTTTTTTTTAAAATAGCATTAGCTATTAATAGAGTCTATTTACAGCAAAGTCTGGGACTATGAAGCAAGATGGTTATCATCTAGCTTATCTTGCTTTAGTAGGACACCCGATATTGCTGCAGGGAGGTATCTTACCTTGCTATAGTAAGATACTCTGTCTTGCTATAGCAAGATATAAAGCTAAAAATTAAATTAGTTTCATTAACTACATGGTTGCATTGAATACATTCTGCTGGTTATTTGAATCATTTTCTTCTTTTGATGATGATTTTGACTGGGGAGAGACAGCAATGGTTATCACTAAATAATAAAGCTTTAACAATGCTTTGGAACTACATGGAGACAATATCTTGGGACTATATTCTGTGGCATAACAAAGTTTTAATAAAGTTTGGAACCATATAAAGATGATATCTTAGGACCACATTCCACCACATAATAATGCTTTAAAGAAGCTGTTGGGACCGCATACACACACAGAAAAAAAAAAAAAATCACTTTCCACTTAAAATCACTAGCAATATTTGATGTTAAATCAATTCTTTTTTTTTTCCTACAGAGTTAGGATCCAAGATGAAAGGATATAGAATTATAGGGAAAGTCTAATTTAAATCTAAGATAAAAAATTATCTTGGTCATCAAAATAGAGGACTGATCACCTCATGCCACTACTTCTTATCGAAGAAAAGACCATCACGAGTGTTGCTAATATTCAATTGTTAAGAATTAGATGAAAATTGGAATTCAAAATTCTAATCAAAGAAGAATAAAAATGGAGAACAAAATCTTATCCACATCATCCCCTTCTGCCACATAAGCATGTCACGTGACATCATATGACAATTCTATCATGATGGATAGATGGAATTTATAGTCAAGACTGAACTGAACTTGATTGCACTAAATTAAAATTCAAGATAAAATTGAAAACCTCCAAATCGTTCAAAGTTTTTTCCATGATTAAGCTAAAAGAAAATTATTGATGGGCTATAATAGGGGCCCCATAACATTGCTCAGTTTATAGATGCACAAGAGGTGGCTCATAAAACTAAGTTATGATTAATATGTTGTGGCTATTTGTCACACCTTATATTGTATGTAATATGTTATAAAATTCAAAAATAACATGAAAATGTGGCAATATATTTGCCCTTTGAATAAAATATCCAATGATGTATTTAACACTAAATGATGTCTAAAATTGAATTAGGAAAAAGCATCAATAACTTAGAAACTAAAATGCAAATCTTATAATACTAGGAATGTTTGGTTTCTTTGACCTGGTTGATTATGCTATAGTCATGCTTCTATTGTCTACTATTGTTCATCCCTGGTAGGATGGTGATTGCTATAATAATAAAATGTTTCTACTATTATTTGGCTTCGTCCTTCCTCATTATCAAGTTGTTATGGTAGTCAACATTTATTCCTGTTATTGTTGTTTAGTGGGTTTGCTAAGGTAGTATTACATCCTCTATCAAGTTCTACAATGTGAGGGTAGAGTATATGTTGATTAGTGAATTTTTGCTTTTACTTTTGCTTTTATATATATATATATATATATATATATATATATATATATATATATATATATATATATATTAAATTCATGGATATGTTACTTTATTTCTTATATTTAAGTTTTTTGGTTATTAATGATCAGTATTATTGGTGCAGAAAATGAACGACCGTCGAAGTTCATTAGAGGTGGAGGAGATGATCTCACCAACGAGACCTGCAAGACAAAATTTAGGCCAGAGATAGATGGCTCCAGCAAGAACTCTCTGACAGTTAAGTTAGCTTCCTGATCAACAAAAATGGAGTACACAGGAGATTAAAAATGGAGAAGAAAACTTAGAGAGAAAGATATATCTTGAGGGTGATAGGATTGGTGTACAGGACAGAAGCATGGATTTTAAAGCAAAATTATGAAATCATACAAATCAAACCCAAACCCTAGGACCATCTTATTAGCAATTAAATCATATAACATGCATTTGTAATATAAAAAAAAGTATTAGAACATACCTCTTATCGCTAAACCATGAATTATCCCTAGTTGCCGACAACAGTCCATCAGAGGTTCCACCAGGTGCCCACATATTCATCCTCCAATGTTGATCCACGCGGAGAATTGATCAAGACACTAGCACCTCTGATTTATATATAATTAAAATTTTAATAATTATAATTTTAATTAAATGGGCAAGACCTTTCTTAACCTTTATGTCACCTTCCTTATCTCTCCTTATCTTTCTTTTTCCTTATCTTCTTAATTTTTTCTTTCTAATCTCTTTATCTTAAAATGACTTCTTATCCTTATAAGGATAAGGTCTGGACAAGAGAAGGAAAGAAAAAAAAATTGGACAATAAGAAAATACTTGTAAGAAAGAAAGATAATTTTACAACCCTCGGATTCTTGGTGCGCACACTTATTTATAATATACGTAGGGATGCCAACACATTTTCTCGCACCCTTTCCATATTATTATCTCATATTTCTTTAGCTTATCTCACGTCCTATCAAATAATAATGACATGTAGATTTAGTCCAAGAGGTGCCTTAAAGCAGAAGGACTCTAGGACTAATTCTACGTAAGTTATTTACGAAGAGTCGCAAGCTTTCATTTTTGGCGCCATCATTAACAACCATTAGATCAGATAAGAAGGCCATCCAATGGCCTTGATGAAGGACGCCCATTCAGCAAAAATGGTGTGGAGATGATCTTTGAATAGTCAAAGTCCCAAGGGACTTTAACTTGGTCCAAGAGGCACCAAGGAAGAGTGGGCGGCATGGAGTCCTGGGCGACAAAGAGTCTCTTCTTATGGAAATAGATAACAAAGTTTTTAACCTGCAGAAGGACTCTTTTGCACCCCATATCTGATGTCCATGCCTATTTAAAAAATTTACGTGACATGAAAAATAGGAAAAGTCAAAGAAGGTAGGTGCCAACTTAATCCCATGCGCCAAAGACTCTTTGCGCATGAAAGGCTTCCCACGCGCAAGAGAGAGACTCTCTAGCACATGGGATTTTGGTATGTGATGCCCCAACTGAAACCCAATCAGTCTAGGTTAATCCAATTCAAGATCAAATCTAATTTGGCTCAAATTGATTCTTAATTAGCCCAAATCGGAAGCCGATTCGAATCCAATTCGAATCTAGGTGCTAGGTTTGCTACATATGCTAGCATGTTCATCTTACAAACATGGTCTAATCCAATTAGATCCTTAATCAATTTTCTTTGTGTGTGACCCATTGGATTCCACATCTAGCCAGTAGTGGGTCTGGGTGTGATTTGACCTAATCAGGTTAGAACTCAACTAAACTGATTTAGGTCAAAACTAGTTACCCAATTTGACCAATTAGAACACTTTCTAATTTAATGATCAAATTAAAATTTTAATTTGATCAAACTCACAAGACATGATTGATGTCTAGCAATATATCGTGACTTTTCGAAAGATGTAAAATTTTGATGGAAATACTAAAAATATCCTTCAGTGGAAAGTTATCATGCAACTAGATCTTTCGATCATCCTGCATCCTAAATATGACTCTGGGTATGGAAATATGTCAAACCCAATATCATATTCATTTTTCTTTCAATCTTATGATGATGATTCATTTAATGAAACATTAAAAATTATTTCTAATTTTCATCATGCTTTGATCAAACTCTTCCTGAATCATCATTTGTTTGAAGCAGGCAGGATGCGATTTTCTCTTACCAGGAGTGATCGATTTTATGTTAACCTACTCACAACCTTCATATATAATCTACCATATCTAGATCATCCCATACATGACTGAGTCATGAATGAATATGAACCAAAATATGGATTTATATATATAAGATTCTATGGTAGTTTCAGATCAAAGGATTACATGCACAATTCCACTATGAGAACCATCTATTGACATGTAGATAAGACTCCATTAGATATTCTCAACTTGGATCAATTCAGTGAACTTATTCTCTAATGAGCATCCACATCCTTGTATTTGTGTCATATACAAGTGATTGTGAGATCAATCATCCTCTCAATTGAGCATGCAAAAGATGTGCTAGTCTTACCGAAAATATTGATCCCCAACTCAATGTTCCATCGATCAAAATGTTTAAATTAGGGTTTTAAGATTTTAGGTCTCACTGGTATGATCTCATCATAATCCTAAAATCATAGCCTTAATTTATGGGGTTCATCATAATCTTAAATAAATAATAAGACACTACATATGATGAAATAATGCCTTTATTTATTTTAAAATGTTATTACATGAGTTTGGAAGACAAAGAACAGCCCAAAAAATAAATAAATTTTTGATTGGCTTAAGAGCATATACCTTTCAATCTCCCACTTGCACTAAAGCCAATCACCCTTATATTTTAATCCCATACAATCAAAGTGGCGATCAAACAATTGCAGTGGTAAAGCCTTAGTGAATGGATCTGCTATATTGTTCTTTGTGTTAACTCATTCTATGACTACATCTTGTCTTTCAATAATTTCACGAACGAGATGGAAGCATCTCAGAATGTGTTTGGATTTATGATGAGACCTAGGTTCCTTTGCTTGAGCAACAGCTCTAGTATTGTCATAGTAAAGTGGTACTGGATTCTTAATTTCAGGAATAATATCTAATTCAGTGATGAACTTCTTCATCCAAACAGCTTCCTTGGCGGCTTCACTTACACCTATATATTCTACCTCAGTAGTTGAGTCAGCTACAGTTGGCTGCTTAGTACTCTTCCAACTCACTGCTGCACCGTTCAGAGTAAAAACATATCCTAAAATAGATTTGCTATCATCTGGATCTGATTGAAAACTAGAGTCAGAATATGCTTTTAGTTTAAGATCAGAACCACCATATACTAGAAAAATATCTTTAGTCCTTCTTAAGTACTTAAGAATATTTTTCACAGCTTTTCAATGATCCTCTCCTAGATCAGCTTGAAATCTACTTGCTTGCCTAAGGCATAAGCAACATCAGGCCTTGTACATAACATGGCATACATTATTGATCCAATAGCCGAAGCATAAGGAATAGAACTCATTCTATTTCTCTCTTCAGATGTCTTTGAAGACATCTTTTTAGAGAGATGTATGCCTTGACTCATGGGTAAGTAACCTCTTTTACTCCCATCCATACTGAATCTTTTCACTATTAAGTCAATGTACCTAGATTGGGACAAGCCTAGCATCCTCTTAGATCTATCTCTATATATCTTTATTTCTAGTATATAGGATGCTTCTTCCAAATCTTTCATAAAAAACTTATTTGATAGCCATAATTTAACTGATTGCAACATTGGAATATCATTCCCAATGAGGAGTATATCATTTACATACAGAACCAAGAGAACTATGGTTTTCCCATTAGTTTCTTTGTACACACATGGTTCATCCACATTCTTGATAAAATCAAACTCTTTAACTGTTATATCAAAATGGATGTTCCAACTCCTTGATGCTTGCTTTAATCCATAAATGGATCTCATAAGCTTGCATATCTGATTTGGTCTCTCATTTGATTCAAATCCCTCTGGCTGTGACATATAGACCTCCTCCTCATGGAAACCATTAAGGAAGGCAATCTTCACATCCATTTGCCATATTTCATAGTCGTGGTATGCTGCGATGGCAAGCATAATCCGAATAAATTTGAGCATGACAATAGGTGAAAATGTTTCATCATAATCAATCCCATATTTTTGCCTAAAATCCTTAGCTACCAATCTGGCCTTATAGGTTTCAATTTGACCATCTGCTCCAATCTTTTTCTTAAAAATTCATTTGCATCCAATAGGATTTATATCCTTTAGTGCATCCACCAAAGTCCATACTTTATTGGTATGCATGGAGTCCATTTCGAATTGCATGGCAGCCAGCCATTTGTTAGAGTCCTTACTTTTGACTACTTTCATATAGATCAAAGGTTCATCATTCTCAATGACTTGGGCTTCATTGTTCTCAATAATGAACCCGTACCTCACAGGTGTATGTCGAACTCTTTCAGACCTATGGATAGGAGTTATGTGTTCTAGTTCTTTTATGAGATTATTTGGTTGAGAAATTTTTATTTATTTTTCTTGAACTTTACTAAGTTCAATATTTTTGCCACTGTCCTTTTCTAAGATAAATTCTTTTTCCATGAAAGTAGCATGCTTACTTACAAATACCTTTTGTTCAATAGGGTGGTAGAATAAATATCCTATGCTATCTCTAGGATATCCGATAAATAGACATCTGTCTGATCTAGCATCAAGCTTATGTCCAAAATTTTTTTTGACATATGCTAGACAACCCCATATCTTAAAATACTTAAGATTGGATTTCTTACCTCTCCATATCTCATATGGAGTACTAGATACAGATTTAGAAGGTACTCTATTCAAGATATAAATTGCGGTCTCCAGAGCATGGCCCTAGAAGAAAATAGGTAATTTAGTGAAGCACATTATGGACCGTGCCATATCTAATGAGGTACAATTTTTTCTTTCGGCTACATCATTTAATTGCGGTGTATAAGGAGGTGTCCATTCAGAGAGAATCCCTTTAACTTTAAGATAGTCTAGAAAATCACTAAATAAGTATTCTCCTCCCCGATCAGGTCGAAGGATTTTTATACAATGTCCAGTTTATTTTTCGACTATACTTTGATACTCTTTAAATTTATCAAAGGCTTCTGATTTATGATTCATAAGATATACATATCCAAACCTAGATAAATCATCTGTGAATATTATAAAATAAGAGTATTCTCCTCTTGCTTGAGTTGTTATAGGACCACATACATCCGCCTAATAACTCTTTTATCCTTTCTCCATATCCACTAAATGGAGTCTTAGTCATTTTACCCATGAGACATGATTCATAAGTTCCTAATGATTCATAATCAAAAAGATCAAAGAACTTTTTTTTGTATAACTTGTTAAACCTAGTCTCACTAATATGACCTAATCGACAATGCCAAAGTAAAGTATTATTTATGTCATCTCTCTTATGTTTTGTATTTTTATCAATATGAAATATATTATCATCCAAACATAGAGTCAACAAACTATTGCTAAATATGTCAAAATAAATATTTTTATTAAAATATTTAATCAAGCAACCTTCGCTCGTTACATTAAGACTATAATCTTGTTTAATTAACAAGGGTATAGATATAATATTTTTAATGATCTTAGGTATATAATAACAATTTATAAGCTCTAAGATCTTTCCAAAAGGTAACTTCAATATATTTGTCTCTACGGCTTCTACTTGGATAGACTCTCCTCCAGCGCCATAGAGCTTAAAGTCATCTTTCTTCAAACTCTTAATTTTTTGCAGCCCCTGCAAAGATTTGCAGATATAAAAACCACAGCCAGTATCTAATACCAAGAGTTTAAAATGAAAGAA
Organism: Cocos nucifera; assembly: GCA_006176705.1. Lineage (NCBI taxonomy): Eukaryota > Viridiplantae > Streptophyta > Magnoliopsida > Arecales > Arecaceae > Cocos > Cocos nucifera. The sequence goes on along the minus strand of QRFJ01001304.1, from coordinate 19,241 downwards.
TTTAATAATAATATAGTATGTATCTCATACATACCTTTTGGTGCATTATTTGCACCAGACTTCATGGTTGCAAGGTAAGCCTTGCAATTTCTCTTCCAATGACCTATTTTGCCGCAGTAAAAATAGGTCATCCATCCGGAGACCTTCTTCCCCTTCTTTTTCTTATTTATACCATCTTTAGGGTTTAACCTTCTCTTTGAACCCTTTTTGCCTGCCTTCTTCTTGGAGATCCCATCCACAAGAAGAAGAGGAGCCTTATCCTTCTTGATATGGCTTTCTGCTGTCTTGAGCATATTTAACAGCTCAGGCAAGGAAAAATTCAGTTTGTTCATAAGATAGTTTATGACAAACTGAGAAAATGATTCAGGGAGTGATTGCAGGATCAAATCTTGACTTAACTCTCCATCCATAACAAAACCTAATTGACTTAATCGAGTGATTAGGTCAATTACCATCAAAACATGATTTTGTACGGATGTTCCTTCTATCATTTTTGCACGAAATAATTGCTTAGATATCTCATATCTAGCAGTCCTACTATGCTCTCCATAAAGCTCTTTTAGATTGAGTAATATGGATTAAGTATCCATGCTATCATGCTACCTTTGTAATTCATTACTCATAGAGGCAAGTATGATGCATTTGATAGTAAGAAAATCATTTTGCCACATATTGTATGTGGACTTATCTTTATCTATGGCATCTTTTTTTAATGGCTTAGGATCAGGGACATCAAGAATATAGGAGAGTTTTTTTTGACTGATTACTATTTTTAGATTTCTCAACCAGTCCACATAATTTTGATCAGTCAATTTATTTGAATCCAAAATTGAATGCAATGAAAGTAAAGAAGCCATTTAATCTACATAATAAAGAATAATACATAAGTAAACAACTCATGATGACAATCATAATTAAATTAGGACTTTAATTTAATTATGTCTTCCACCATTTAATCAAAAAACATAACCCTTTAATTGATTTTCTTTGTGAGAAAAAGACCCTAATTCCTTATAAAAGATTTTGTGGTTGCACAACAAATGGTAGGAAACTCTTTCTAATTGCATTTTATGCAACTCTCAAAAAATTTTTGCCTCTAAAACATTAATAGTCTTGTGTTAGTACAACAAACTTTAATGTTTTAGTTTAAATAGAACCCTTCATTTCTATATAGCCAAAATAAAATATAACTATTTTTGTGGTTATACAATAAAGCAGTATATTCAAAATGCTATAACTATCTCAATGCACTAGATTAATATTACATCATTCTCCATGATAGATCTTGTGGTTACATAACAAAACTAATATGGTTCTGGATATAATAAGAAACTAGTATGAAGAAAGGCCTTAATGTAGTGAATATTATACTAAGTATTTCAATCTAGAATTAAATTAATCAAATCAATCAAATAAATGAGAGAGAAGTGAGGGTCCTCCTATTGCTTTCCTTAGATACCAATAAATTAGCCAGGTCAGACAATGGAATCAATTAAAAAATATGTTCTCTTTACCAATCATGAACCATTTTTTCTAGACACCGATTGATCAATTAGACATTCCGAGTGATTCAACTATAGGTTAATTACACTACAACTTAATATAATTTTAAAGAGAGATTTAAATGGTCTCGATGCACATTCTAATTTAAATCAAACTAAATGCATAAAAGCATCAATTATGATAATATATATATATATATATACAATTATTCTAGGATAATCATCATTACAGAGTGAATACTTTCCACTATGTTAGGACAACCTTTACAGAATAATATATACATCATAATCTCATTATGATAAATAAAAATAAGATCTCATCATATAAATAACATGTAAATAAAAATATTATATCATATCATTCATTTATGCCATTATATTATAAGCAAAGCATTATATGATTTAACCTAATAAGGCTTGCTCTGATATCACTGATAGGATTGGTGTACAGAGCAGAAGCATGAATTTCAAAGCAAAATTATGAAATCATATAAACCAAATCTGAATCCTATGACCACCTTATTAATAATTAAATCATATAACATGCATTTATAATATAAAAGAAAGTATTAGAACATACCTCTTATCGCTAAACCCTGAATTGTCCCTAGCTGCTAGCAGCAGTCCATCAGGGGTTCCACCAAGTGCCCATGTGTTCACCCTTCAACGTTGATCCACACGAAGACTTGATCAAGACAACAACACCTCTGATTTATATATAATTAAAATTTTAATAATAAAAATTTTAATTAAATGGGCAAGATCTTTCTTAGCCTTTATGTCACCTTCCTTATCTCTCCTTACCTATCTTTCTTTTTTCTTGTCTTCTTAATTTTTTCTTCCTAATGTCTTTGTCTTAAAATGACTTCTTATCCTTATAAGGACAAGGTTTGGACAAGAGAAGAAAAGAAAAAAAATTAGATAATAAGAAAATACTTGTAAGAAAGAAAGATAATTTCACAACCCTCGAACTCTTGGTGCACATCCTTATTTATAATGTACGTAGGGGTGCCAACACATTTTATCGTGCCCTTTCCATATTATTATCTCATGTTCCTTCAGCCTATCTCATACCTTATCAAATAATAATGATATGTAGACTTAGTCCAAGAGGTGCCTTAAAGTAGAAGGACTCTTGAACTAATTCTACGTAAGTTATTTACGAAGAGTTGCAAGCTTTCATTTTTGGTGCCATCATTAACAACCATTAGATCAGATAAGAAGGCCATCTAATAGCCTTGATGAGGGATGCCCATTCAGCAAAAATGACGTGGAGATGATCATTGAATAGTCAAAGTCCCAAGGGACTTTGACTTGGTCCAAGAGGCGCCAAGGAAGAGTGGGCGACATAGAGTCCCTTCTTATGCAAATAGATAACGGAGTTTTTAACCTACAAAAGGACTCTTTTGCGCCCCATATCTGATGTCCATGCCTATTTAAAAAATTTATGCGACATGAAAAATAGAAAAAGTCAAAGAAGATAGGTGCCAACTTAATCCCATGCGCCAAAGACTTTGCGCATGAAAGACTTCCCACACGCAAGAGAGAGACTCTCTGGCGCATGAAATTCTAGTATGTGATGCTCCAACTGAAGTCCAATTAGTCTAGGTTAATCCAATTCAAGACCAAATCTAATTTGGCTCAAATTAGTCCTTAATTAGCCCAAATCGGAAGCCGATTCAAATCCAATTCGAATCTGGGTGCTAGGATTTGCTACATGTGCTAGCATGTTCATCTTGCAAACATGGTCTAATTTAATTAGATCCTTAATTAATTCTCTTTGTGTGTGACCCATTGGGTTTCACATCTAGCCAGTAGTGGGTTTGGATGTGATTTGACCTAATCAAATTAGAACTCAACTAAACCAATTTAGGTCAAAACTAGCCTATCCAGTTTGACCAATTAGAGCACTTTCTAATTTAATGATCAAATTAAAATTTTAATTTGATCAAATCCATAAGACATGATTGATGTTTAGCAACATAACGTGATTTTTTGGAAGATATAAAATTTTGATAGAAATACCAAAAATATCCTTCAGTAAAAAGTTATCATGCAACTAGATCCTTCGATCATCTTGCATCCTAAATATGACTCTGGGTATGGAAATATGTCAAACCCAATATCATATTCATTTCTCTTTCAATCTTATGATGATGATTCATTTAATGAAACATTAGAAACCATTTCTAATTTTCATCATGCTTTGATCAAAGTCTTCCTGAATCATCATTTGTTTGAAGCAGGCAAGATGCGATTTCCTCTTACCAGGAGTGATTGATTCCATGTTAACCTTCTCACAACCTTCATATATAATCTACCATATCCAGATCATCCCATACATGACTGAGTCATGAATGAATATGAACCAAAATATTGATTCATATATATAAGATTCTATGATAGTTTCAGATCAAAGGATTACATGCATAATTCCACTATGAGAACCATCTATTGACATATAGATAAGACTCCATTAGATATTCTCAACTTGGATCAATTCAGTGAACTCATTCTCTAATGAGCACCCATATCCTTGTATTAGTGTTATACACAAGTGATTGTGAGATCAATCATCCTCTCAATTGAGCATACAAAAGATGTGCTAGTCTTACCGAAAATATTGATCTGCAACTCAATGTTCCATTGACTAGGAATGTTTAAATTAGGATTTTAAGATTTTAAGTCTTACTGGAATGATCCTATCATAATTCTAAAATCATAGTCTTAATTTATGGGTTCATCATAATCTTAAATAAATAATAAGATACTGTATATGATGAAATAATGCCTTTATTTATTTTAAAATGTCATTACATGAGTTTGGAAGATAAAGAACAGCCCAAAAAATAAATAAATTTTTGATTAACTTAAGGGCATATACCTTTCAGAGGGTTTCTTTTATAGATGAAGCTTGTAACAGAATGATAGTGATAGCCATAATAAAATATCAGAAGACCGTTCGGACCACTCAAAATTTTCTATGAGAGTGGGCTATCATTTGTTGCGACTTGCTAGCAGTTGGATATTATTTACTAGAGTTCAGATAGAAGATCAGAGGCTTTCGAGCTTGGTAGTATGAGATTTGGTACTAGAGGACAGACCAACTGAGCTTGAAGATTAACTTCTAAGTTGTAGATAACGGGCTCATAAATTAGGCTCTGAGTTTGAATCTTGATGGTGCTATCTATTGGAAATTGTATCCTAAAGTCAATCATCTAGATTGTAGATGATTGAGCTAAATATAATTATATTTAAATTATTAATAAATAAAATTATTATTTTGACTTTTTCATAATTTTGTGCATCTTTCTGTAATGAACTCTTCTGTGATGAAGTCCTTAGGACTATTTAGACTCGACAAAAGAGGATTTATCATTTAGTCCTCAAAATGTGTTCATGATCAAATGATTCATTATTACCTAGGATGATTACATATCGAGCATAGGTCATTATGTGCCATAAGTATTGGTTATCTTTTTAACTAAGAAGTATGGAGATACTGTTATGGCATGCAGGTGAAGTATAGGGGTACATTTTACTGAACGTGATCTAACTATGAAGCTCTTTACTATCAAGAATTGCTCATGAAGGATATGGATATAAGTGTCCCTTAGATCTGAGGTCTCCATGATGACCTGCAAGTAACTCATTGTACTTAGGTACCGAACTACCTAAATTTCTAATTCAATAATGGAAGGCTACTGGGTGCAGTCAAGTACGTGACTTGTTGGTGTGTGAGTCAAGATGAGATTGACCCCTCCAAATGTTGAAGCAAGTGCATCACTGTATTTTAATTTAGCAAATCCTCAGTCGAAGTAGTCCATGTGATGGACACTGAGTTTTAAAATACAATGTAGATGAATTTTAGGGTTGATAGTAAATCCTAGATCGTCTTTTAAGCAACGAGATCAAGGGGATGAGTTATACGATAACCATATACCACAGATTCATCGATGTTGCATTATAATTATTCGACCTATCAGAACATCGGGTACCATTGCTAGATGGTCACATCGATTGGTATAAAAAATTAGTTTTTGTGCTACTGGCTTAGGATTCGAATATATGAGGTCACACATAATAGGAGTTTCTATCTGATCTAATAGCTGATATTGAATCTCGATGGGCTAAGACTCTATGATCAAGAGTTCCACTGGACTGAAACTCTATGACCAAGAGTCTCACTAGACTGGAACTCTAAATCCTTCATATCCGAAACTCTCTGATCGAGAGTCTTGATGACCTGGGACTCTATGATCAAGAGTCCCACTGGATTGGGACACTATGACCAAGAGTCCTAGTGGACTGGGACACTGTGACTAAGAGTCCTAGTGGACTCATTTGAGACTCTCTGATCAAGAGTCCCACTGATCTGAGAATCTATGATCGCGAGTTTGATTCATTTGGGACACTAGGTTCAAGAGTCCCATTAGTTTGGGACTCTTTAGGAGTTTCATATTGATGAAACTCTACTGCCCAGACATCCATCCAATTAGGACTCTATGTTTATTAGAGGATTAATTAGCAATTTGATTGCTAATTAGCTTAATTTGATTGAGCGATGAGGATTCGATTAAGTTTGTTTGAATTTGATTCGATTGGGTTTGATCCGATCAGGTCATGAGATGACCTAATCGCTAAGGAAGGTTTGATCCTGATTTGATCAGGATCTGAACCTAATTAATTTTTAATTTGATTAAAATTTTATTGGTTGTTTGCAATCAAATGATTCGTTGTTATCCAGAATGATAATATATCGAGTGTAGGTCATTGTGTGCCATAAGTGTTGGTTATCTCCTTAACCAAGAAGTATGAAGATACTGTTATGGCATGCAGGTGAAGTGTAGGGATACACTTCACCGAACGTGATCTAACTATGGAACTCTCTACTATCAAGAGTTGCTCATGAAGAATATGGGTATAAGTATCCTTTAGACCTGAGATCACCATGGTGACCTATAAGCAATTCACTGCACTTAGGTACCAGACTACCTGAATTTCTAATTCAGTGATAGAAGGCTACTGGGTGCAATTAAGTACTTGGCTTATCGGTGTGTGAGTCAAGATGGGATTGACCCCTCCAAGTATTGGAGCAAGTGCATCACTGTATTTAATTTAGCAAATCCTCAATCGGGGTGGTTCATGTGATGGATTTGAAATACAATGTGGATCAATTTTAGGATTGACAGTAAATCCTAGATCGTCCTTTGAGCATTGAGGTCAAGGAGATGAATTATACGATAACCATATGCCACGGGTTTGTCGATGTTGCATTATAATTATTCTACCTATCTAGACGTCAGGTATCATTGCTAGATGGTCACATCGATTGGTACAGAAAATTAATTTCTGTGCTATCGGCTTAGGATTCGAATATTTGGGGTCACACATAATATGAGTTTCTACCTGATCTAATGGCTGATATTGAATCTCGATGAGCTAAGACTCTATGATCAAGAGTCCTACAAGACTGAGACTCTATGACCAAGAGTCTCACTAGACTGGGACTCTAAGTCCTTCATATTTAAGACTCTCTGATCGAGAGTCCTAATGACCTGGGACTCTATGATCAAGAGTCCTACTGGATTGGGACACTATGACCAAGAATACTAGTGGACTGAAATACTATGACCAAGAGTCCTAATGGACTCATTTGGGACTCTCTAATCAAGTGTCCCACTGGTCTGGGACTCTATTATCGCGAGTTTGATTCATTTGGGACACTGGGTTTAAGAGTCCCACTGATTTGGGACTCTTCAGGAGTTTCATATTGATGAAACTTTATTGCCCAGACACCCATTCAATTAGAACTCTATGTTTATTAGATAATTAATTAGTAATTTGATTTCTAATTAGCTTAATTTGATTGAGCGATGAGGATTCGATTAAGTTCGATTGAATTTGATTTGATTGGGTTTGACCCGATCAGGTCATAAGATGACCTAATCGCTAAGAAAGATTCGATTCTGATTTGATCAGGATCTAAATCTAATTAATTTTTAATTTGATTAAAATTTTATTGATTTGAATTAAGCCTAATTTGATTGGATTAAAGCTGGTCTAATTGGTTTAAATTAATTGATTTGGTTGAAACCAATTAGGACCAAGTCAAATAAGATTTGAATTTAAATTCTCCCTAGCGCCCACCATATTTGACTTTTTCATCCTGACCAACGCCCTCCTCTGATTTTTGCATGAGATTTCTCATGCAAAAATGAATGTGCACCCTTCCTCTCTTCTACCTTTGACCTGGTTCAAGGGTTGGACCAATTCAAACTAAGTTGAATTTTGAATTCAACTTGGTTGGTTTGAAATTTGAAAAATCTAATCTCTTCATTATCTATTCTCCATGCCTACCTAAACTTTTTGTTGCATATTTTTTTGGCAATTTCTAATAGAGGGTGAGTAGAAGGAGAGTCCTTCTACTCATCACCCTCTTGGATGAGGTGTTGGAAAAGGATAAGACTCCATTTGAATTCAAATACTAGAAGTTGGTTGAAACTAGTTCAACCAATCTTAACCTATCCACTCTATATGAAATTTCTACTTATTTTTCATGCAATAAATTATACAAATTTTTGTGCATGAAGCTTGAGGAGTTATCTTTCTGTGGTAAAAATTTGAAAGTGATTGAGCATTGATTTTGGGCAAAAAAAAACTTCTGGAGTGAAGGTGAGTAGAATCCTATAGCACTTTATTTTTCCTTCATGCCTCTATTCTCTTCTGATTTTTGTATCTAAGGATATCCAATTTTTAGATATAATCTAAACAGAGTTTATAGATTTGAAATTCATCTTTCTATGAAAACTTGTTTCATGAAAAAACTCAACACAGAGAGGGTATGAGAGGGTTTTCAGTACATTAGGATTTTTGGGCTGAGTGAAATCCTAGGGTTGGGACCCTAGGTTCGGATGAAGAGATCGAGTGCTGTGAGCATCGGATAGCCACCAAATTTGAGACACCACTTCATCATCCTCCAAAGCACATATTTTGATTTTCTAGAATATTTAGGAGATCAAAAAAAAGATGATCGATTGGATCGATCGCAATCAGCCATTGAAGGTCCCGATGAGGAGCTAGCACTCCAATGGGGCTGATCAGGATTGAAAGCTCCATGTGGACCAACCATAGAGGTTGGACATATGTGCGACTATAGTGCAACATCAAAGCATTATCTGATAGATTCAAATGCTTGGTATCACACCCGTGCACAAATATCGAGTTCTGAACTCGTATCGGTCAGCAGATTCAATTTGTTGATCGATCATATTTAAATTTTAAATTACATATTAGCATATATAGATCCTGAGTGGGGTTTAAATTGATTAGATCAATGCATGCAGTAGATTAATATTTAATTAATTTTAGTTTTTTTATCTTTAATTTTAAAAATATTTTGAAAATGCATGCTAAAATTTCTGCTCGATTTCCTGCAACTATCTTGACAGCTTTCGGAAACTTGACTGCCTTCAAGGTTGGCCAAGAGCAGGCATGGATACTCTGATCTGGAGTGATGGAAGTTGGAGGAGAAATATCAAGTTTTTTAATTAAAACTATGACCAAACTATCTCAAGGGAGTTCAGCCATTATCCAAGGTCGGTCTGAAATTAGGATGAAGGAGTATAGAGGTTCAATGCTTGTAAAGTAGCTACTATTTATCCTAGGTTGAAGATTGGGCTCATATTGGTGGTGAAGTTCTTTCATTGATTCAAGTTCGTCCGATCGAGATCCTTGGTGTAGAATTGGAAAGTTCTACCATCCATAGGGTGAAGTAGAGGAACTTGATCGATGCCTAAGGTCGGCCACTAGTCGAGGTAGATGGAGCCAATATTCCATATTTGTAGGTTGGCTGCTGTCTATTCTAAGCTGAAAATCAAAATCAATCGAATGACAACTTCTTTCATTATTCAAGTTCATCTGGCTAAGTTTCATAGTATAGTTTTGACAAGATCTACAGTTATCTGGAGAAAGTTGGGAAGGTCCTCATTGAGAAGGTCGATCAATCACAAGATCAGACATTGATAATGACTAATATCAATCCCAGGATGAGCCATTCTTAAATGAAGCTCCGAGCTTAACCATATTAGGAGGCCGATCTTCGAGAACTAGTCTGAACCAGGGGGTCGATTTGAGTAAAGCTCGGATCTAATCATCACGACCTTAGATGACACTGAACCAAGATCAGACTTTCGGTTAGACTTTGACGAGGGCTATTTTATTTCCAACACTTGTTCCTTTACTCTCGAATTCGAAGTTCAGACGAAAGAAGTACCAAAATCTACAATCGCTGAAGTTTCTTCTGACTTTCCGCCTTTGGGAGATGAAAAGTTTTGGACAACTCGAGTTATTGCAGAAGCCTCTTCATTACCAAATGATCCGAAACAACCTCGGTCTTTGAAATTTTTTCGACACGGAGCTCAACTGTACAGCACAATGATGACATTTTTTGATATCTGTGACTACTATAACGAAGGTGAAATGCAGAAGAATAAGATTCGACATTACTGATCTACAATCATAACCACTCTGAGGTCCATCCAACTATTTAAGCACCTCCTTCCTTCCTCCTCTTCACCCCGGTTCATTTCTTCTCCTTCTTTTTTTTCTACTTTTCATCTCCTTCGCCCTCAATAGTCATGCCCCATTCCTCCATCACCTTATTTCCATCCTTCTATCGCCATTCTGACTGCACCATCGACTTCTCAGCCCGATTTAGGTTAGTACCCTAACCTTTGTTTTGCCTTTTCCTTGTTTTTCCTCTGCTTTTCGAGTTTCTAGGAGTTTCGGGGGTTCTAGGTGTCCTTTCTTTATCCTTCGAGTTTTCTTCGCCAGCATCATCTAGTTTTTGGTGAGTTTTTTTTTATTTTTGCTCGATCCAAAATGGCCTCTAAAATCTTCTGGTCAACCAGCTCTAAAAGTCCGTCTAGTCCAAGCTTCTCTAACCCTAGCTCTAGGAATGAAACCAAGATTAGAGAGGTAGCCCATCTGGTCTTCGTCCCTAAGACCATTCCTTATACTCTTTCAACCGATAACCTCTCTTTAATCTAAGTCCAGTATGGTGTCCCTCCAGAGTATGAGCTAGAACTTTCTAGATCGGACGGTCGAGCTTGTGCCCCTTCTTCGGATCATTTCTATTTGTACACGGAGGCCCTCTATGCTAGGCTGAGACTCTCCATTTTTCCTTTTGTTATTGAATTCTTTCATTTTCTAAATATTTTTCTTGCTTATGTCGTGCCAAATTTCTTTCATTTCATTATAGGATTCTTAGCGCTTTGTCTCCTAGCCGAGGTTCGACCTTCAATTTTTTTTTTTTAGATCTTTTTTACCTTTAAGCATTATCCTCCTGCCAAGGACTGGTGGTATATCTCTCCCTAGTTTGACAAGAAGGAACTACTTAAAGGTGCCCCCTTTTTTATTCACAATTAGAAGGATAGATTTTTCTTTGTATCTTGTCCTTCGGTGGAGCTGGGGCTTCCCTCTTGCGGCCAACTAAGAGACTCGGTCTGTAAGGTTTTTGGGTTAGAGCAGGAGGATCTTAACTCTGCCAATACTCTCAAAAATTACAAAGCCTCCTTACTGTCTAATTTGGTAGACAACCAAACTTTGTACAACCTCGATCTAAGTCCATTCAATCTTGAAGGTATAAACCAATTACTTTCTTTTTTGTTATTTTGTCCCTTCTTCTAACTTTGGCATGCTTGCTTTTGTAGAGATGACTCTCGAGGAACTAAAGCTGTTGTCTAAAGGGCTTCGGGCTTAAAAAAGAAAGGGGGGTGCTTCGGGGGAGACCTTGAAATGAACAAAGGTTGGAGATCCAAACTCGGCCACTCTAGCCCAGGTAGCTCTCGCTTCGGAGGCTGCATCATCCTCGTCGACTTCGACCCCATCCATTGAGAACACCACTCCTGCACCTCCCGAGAAGAAGAAGGAGGTAGAAAAAGAAGGAAGAAGACTATTACCAAGAAGATCCAAAAAGATTCTGATGAGTTTGGCAGCAACAGTGCCGACCCGAATCAAGGTTCTCTCGATGATTGGGAGATTGTCCAACCCCTTATGGAGGATTGCATCATCTCAGATATTATTGAGAAGATTTTTCAAACGGATGATGAGGAGAGAAAGAAGGACTCCTTTACAGCCTTCATTGAGGTAACTACTTCTTCTTTTTTGTACTTGGCTAAATATCTACACATTTTTCCATGATAACTTATATTTGGTTATTTATAGCTAGGGCGCCATCTCTTTGCCAATGTAGAGGTAGTCAACCTCCACAAGACCGAAACTTTGAAGGTTGTAGAGGTGGCCAAAGAGTACAAGGCTGAGGTGGAGCATAAGAACGAGGCTCATTTTGTTGAGGTGGCCAGAGAGTATAATTATTTCTTACAAAGTTATTAACTAGATAAATATTTTATGCAAAATCCACTGTTATTTCAACCATAGGAGTACGAAGCCAGGATTTTTCCCTTGTTGTATTAATCTAACATTATTGTACTTCATGTTAGACTTGTATATGTTTCCTTTCACATTTACAGGAAGGCTTGGTTTTTATTGTATGTCACCTGAAATTTTATCATCATGTAAATATAAAAAGATTTTTCTCTCATTCACCGTCCGCACCATCCGCACGATTGAAAATATCCTCATTGGTGGTGATTGTACTTTCCTATTCTAATTCTATAATAACTTTGAAGAAGTATCATATGCACATCTTTTAATATAGAGAATGTATTGTAAAATTACATAACGACTAATTAAAAGATTATAAATCAGTTAGGGATCACCACCGGTAATGATTCCTCTCATTCGGAAGTAGCATAACGGCTAATTAAAATATTATTAATTAATTAGGGATCATCATCAGTAATGTTTCCCCTCGGTCGGACACATCCCCTGATAGACTCAGCCAAATGTTCACACAACTGGAATACTAGGAAATAGAGGTTGCAAAGGAAGGGTTGGCACCCTTTGATATCAAACCCCTACGCCTTGTCTTAAGTGGCAGGGGGTGGTATCATCTAAACTAATGTGTCGTTGTATCGTTCTCCACCTCATAAAGCATGCGGAAACTCCGAAGAAATGGCATGCCTAAGGCAAAAAGATGAGATATTGGACATTTTCTTAAGTCAATATTTAAAATATTTTTAATTTAAAATCTTTTTATATTTACATGATGATAAAATTTCAGGTGACATACAATAAAAACCAAGCCTTTGTAAATGTGAAAGGAAACATATACAAGTCTAATGTGGAGTATAATAATGTTAGACAATTCATAGTTGATGGGAATAATACAACAAGGGAAAAATCCTGGCTTCCTACTCCTATGGTTGAAATAACAATGGATTTTGCATAACTACCTCGGGCTATTTCCTTGAAGGCCCTTATCAAAAATTTGAAGAAGAAAGTTTGGCACGTTAATAAAAAGTTGAAGAAAGCAGAAGATGAACTTCTGAAAATAAAAAATAACTATACCATTATCTCGACCAAAATTAATCATCTCTGCCAAGCTTCTAAGCTGACCTTCAAGGAGTACATTATCAAAAAATATCATTTAACCAAAGAGCTTAAGCGAGCATCCAAACGAGCCAGCGAGAAGTCCTGGGCCTTGACCATGAAGATCTGTTCTCTTGAGGTCGAGCTCCAAGAGATGAAGGAGAAGATTCAAGAGTTGGAGAAGGACTCAGGAGTCAGAATTAGGGGGAGTATTGCTAGGACTGGTCGAAGAAGTTCTCCAACCTTCAGAACCAACTATAAGCAGCCAAAGAAGCATACAACTCCTACAGGATAGGTTGGTGTGAATAGATTGCTAGACTTGAACGGAGACTTCTGGTAAGAAAATGTTGTGAAGGATGCCGAGGCTGAGTCTGCCATTTTGCAAAAAGAATTAAGAAAAGCTGAGGAGGATGCTAGAAGGGCTCGAAAGCTGCTTAGCGAGAGTCTAGAGGTGAGGAAAGAGCTCGAGAGTAGAATAAATGATTTAAAGCATGCTCTTATAATGGCTGGGATGGGTAGCCTGAAGTCCAAATAGGACTTCATCTTCCTTTACTTTTTTCTTTCTTCTTTTTCCTATAATTAGTCTCAAGGACTGATGTAATAGACTTTAATTTAATGAAATCGCCTTCCTTTCAATTGTTCTTTCGCATTCTGTTTTGGCTTGATGCCTGTTAGTCTCTTTTTCTTCTTGTTATGCTTGATGGCGATACCGTTCTGAGATAATAACTTTTGTTTGATGTCCTGGAGACTTGTCCCCCTTGTTTATAAACAAAGGCTTTCTAGGCTAGCTTGGGAATAGATTTGTCCTCCCATTCAAGGATTAGGAGTCTTCGCATTCCTCTTAAAGGTCTTCATTTACGTTAGGATGAGATCCTCCTCTTATTTATAATGTAGTTAACCTCCTATTTGAGAACTGAAAGCCTTCACCCATATCAGGATGAGGTCCTCCTCCTATTTTTGACATGGTTAACATTCTATTTAAGAATCAAAAGCCTTCATATTCCTCGTAAGGATCTTCACCCATGCTAGGCCTCCTTCTATTCCTAACGTGGTTAAACTCATGTTTAAGAACTGGAGGCCTTCATATCCTTCGTAAGAATCTTCATTCACATCAAGATAAGATTCTCTTCCTATTCTTAACATGGTTAACCTTCTATTTAAGAACCGAAGGCCTTCACCCATATTAGGATGAAGCTTTCTCCTATTCTTGACCTCCTGTTTAAGAACCGGAGGCCTTTATAATGACTTTTATCCTTATTAGGATGAGGTATTTCTTCTATTCCTAATATGATTAACCTCCTGTTTAAGAATTGGAGGCCTTCAAAATAGCTTTTATCATTATTAGGATGAGGTTCTCCTCTTGTTTCTAAAAAGATTATCGGGACATAAAAAGATCGTTGAGAGATTCTCTCTCCATGAGTCGTTGGAAGGGTCTCTCCCCAGGGGCACAAAAGGGCCATTGCTGGGGCCTCTCCCCTGGGGTACATATGATCTTCATCCTTATTAAAATGATGTTAACCTTCTATTTAAGAACTAGAGGCCTTCACCCATGTTAGGACGAGATCCTCCTTTTGTTCCTGATATGGTTAACCTTCTGTTTAAGAATCGAAGGCCTTCATATTCCTCTTCATTTAAGAATGAAGCTTAGTTTGTTCATTTTCTACCACAACTCAATTTGCACAAGAGACAAAAATGTTAAAATAAAAAAAAATTATTAAGTTATGGTTATCAATAGCACATTCACAAATTTTCCACCTTCCAAGGTCAAGGTAGTGTAGCTTCCTCAAGCTCCTTTATACGGTAAGTTCTTGGTCAGACAACCTCCTCAACTTTAGAAGAATCTTTCCAGTTCAGAGCAATCTTGCCTTGATTTTGTGGTTGAGAAACTTCTGCTCGACATAGCACTAGATCTCCAACTTCGAAAGTTTTACTCCTGATCCTTGAATTATAATATGGAGCTACTTTTTGTCTGTAGGCCGTCATCCGAATTTAGAATTTTTTTCATTTTTTCAGTAGATCAAGGTTTGCTTTGAGATCCTGAGAGTTGCTTTATTCATTGAAGCCTTCAACTCATGCTAAGGAAAGTCCAAGTTCGATCGGAATGACTATCTTGGTCCCAAAAGCTGGATCAAATGAAGTTTCCCCAGTAGGTAACCTCTGAGTAATTCTATAAGCCCAAAGCACGTGATAAAGCTCGTCCATCCATGTGCCTTTCGTCCATTTGAGTCTTGTCTTTATTTCTTATAATAGAGTTCTATTGGTTACCTCGGCCTTGTCATTCGCTTGAAGATGGGCTATAGATATAAAATGATGATAGATATTTAAGTCTTCAAAAAATTCAGCAAATTTTATTCCTACAAACTAGCACACATTGTCAGTGATCAAAGTTCAAAATAGACCAAATCTGCATACTGTTGATTTCCAAATAAAATCTTGCACTTTAGCTTCAGTAATTTTTGCTAAAAGTTGGCCTCAACCCATTTAGTGAAGTAGTCTACTGCCACCAAGAAAAATTTTCACTATTCGGATGCTATAGAAAACAGTTCAAGTATGTTCATTCCCCACTATGTGAATAGCCATGGAGCATCCAAGGATGTGAGCAAGGTGGCTGGTTGCCTTTGGACATTAGCATTTCTCTAGCATCGATTATATTTCTTTACATAATCAACGACATCCCATCGCATGGTTAGCCAATAATATTCTTGGCAGAGCAACTTGTAGGATAATGATCTAGCTTCGAGATGGTTTCTACACACTCCTTCATGAACTTTTCTTAGAGCATAATCAGCTTCAGATGATCGGAGGCATTTGAGAAGTGGCAAGTAATAAGATATTTTGTACAGCTTGTTCTCATATATGATGTAACGGGAGATCTGATTTCTTAACTTTCGAGCTTCTTTGGAATCTCTGGGAAGGATACCCTCTTTGATATACAGAACTAATGGATCAATCTAGCTGGACTCATGGTCTACTTGCATCACCATCTGGGGCTCTTCTAAACTTGTGTGCTGAAGAACTTCAAAAAAAACTTTCTTTGGCAACTTATTCGGAGCTAAAGTAGCCAGTTTGGATAGAAGGTTGGTCCTTGAATTCTCTGCTCTCGAAATATGCTGAATGTCAAAATTGCTGAAGGCCAAGGTTAGACTTTTTACTTTATCCAAGTATTTCTTCATACTTTTCTCTCAAGCTTCATAATTGCCATTGACCTGCCCCACCACTAGTTGTGAATCACTATATACTTTTACATGATCCGCCCTCAACTCCTCTACTATCCTTAATCCTGTAATCAAAGCCTTATATTCTACTCCATATTAGTTGCAGGGAATTTGCAAATGGCCATAGAGCATTCAAGGGTGTGAGCAAGGTGGTCGGTTGCCTTAAGACATTAGCATTTCTCTGGCACCGATCACATTTTCTTACATAATTAATAGCGTCTTGTTGCATGGTCAGCCAATACTATCTTTGGTGGAGCAGCTTGTGAGATAATGATCTAGCTCCGAGATTATTTCCACACACTTCTTTGTGAACTTTCCTCAGAATGTAATTGACTTTAGATGGTCAAAGGTATTTGAGAAGTGGCAAGGAATAAGATCTTTTGTACAGCTTGTTCTCTTATAAGATGTAATGGGAGGCCTGGTTTCTTAACTTCTGAGCTTCTTTAGGGTCTCTGAAAAGGATGCCATCTTTAAAATATAGAATTAGTTGATCAATCCAGTTGGGCTCATAGTCTGCTTGTATCACCATCCAGGGCTCTTCCGAACTTGGATGCTGAAGAACTTCAAAGAAAACTTTCTTTAGTAGCTCATTCGAAGTTAAAGTAGCCACTTGGGATAGAAGGTCGGTTGTTGAATTCTCTGCTCTCAGAATCTATTGAATGTCAAAATTATTGAAGGTCGAGGTTAGACTTTTCATTTTGTCCAAATATTTCTTCATACTTTCCTCTTGAGCTTCATAGTTGCCATTAACCTACCCCACCACTAGTTGTGAATCGTTGTATACTTTTACATGGTCCGCCCCTAACTCCTCAGCTATCCTTAATCCTGCTCCGTTGTTAGCTATGAAAAATTTTAAGTGCAGCGCATATTCGATGATAACCCCTTCTGGATTAATAAGAATCAAGCCTACACCTTCTCTAGAGGCATTCGATGAACCATCGACATATAGAATCCAAAAATCTTCAGGAAGGTCTGCTTTTTCTTTAAGACAGCCTGGCTGAGGACTAGGGATGTTGGCTCCTTGTTGCTCATGCTCAACCAAATCTGGGATGGTACATTCTACCATAAAGTCAGCCAATATTTAAGCTTTGATGGATGGCCAAGGCTGAAATTTGATATCAAATTAAGTAAGCTCAATGGCCCATTTTGCAATTCTTCCAGAGGTATCAGGTCGATGAAAAACTACCTTTATAGGTTGATCTATGAAGATTGTTGTTTTATATCCCTAGAAATAAGGTAGAAGTTTTCTGGCTGCAATCAATAAAGTATAAATTAGTTTTTTTAATTTAGTATACCTTGTTTCTACATCTCTCATAACTCGGCTTATATAGTAGATCAGCTTTTAAGCTTTATTCTCCTCTCTAACTAGGACAGCTCCAATGATCGTGGAAGATACTGCTAGGTATAAGAATAATTCTTCATCGAATTCAGGCTTGGCAAGGAGAGAAGATGAGCTGAGGTAGTTTTTTAGCTCTTCAAAGGCTTGCAGACATTTGGGGGTCTAGTAGAAATTCTTTAACTATTTGAGTACTTGGAAGAAGGGCATGCATCATTCCACCAACCTTGAAATGAAGCAATTCAAAGCCATAATCTTTTCGGTCAGGTGCTAAACTTCTTTTATTATCTTGAAAATGGTCATCTCTTGGATGGCTCGGATTTTCTCTGAATTTGCCTTGATGCTGCACCATAATACTATGAATCCCAAAAATTTTTCTAAGGTTACTTTGAAAGTGAATTTGATTGGGTTCAACTTCATCTTATACTTTCAAAGAGTGTTGAATATCTCCTCTAAGTCTATAATGTAATTTCTCGAGGATCGACTTTTGACGAGCATGTCATCCATATAAATCTCAATCTCTATGTTGCGATTGATCTACTCCTTAAAAATTTTATTTACCAGGCACTGGTAAGTCGCACCTACATTTTTGAGTTCAAACGACATGACTCTATAACAATAAAAGGCCACGGTAAGTAATAAAAGTAGTTTTTTCTTCATCTTCGAGTGCCATCTGGATTTGGTTATAATCCGAGAAGACATTCATGAAGGTAAAGAGCTTGTCCTAAAGTTGTATCCATCAATTGATCAATCTTGGATCGAGGATAGCTATCTTTTGGATAGGCCTTATTCAGATTAATAAAGTCTATACACATCCTCCATTTGCTATTTATCTTCTTTATTATGACTACATTTGCAATCCAATCTAATAGGATGTCTCCCAGATGAAATTAGCTTTGAGGAGCTTGTCCACCTTGTCCATGATTGCCTTCTGTCATTTTGGTGCAAAGCTATGCTTCTTTTGCTTCACAGAATGATGCTTTGGATCCACACCCAGTCAATGCTCTATAACTTCTATGTCAATCCTAAGCATATCTACAAAAATCCAAGCAAGACGTCAGCATTCCTTCGAGGAAGGTGACAAGCTGCTTTTTAACTTTTGCCTTCAAATTTGAGCTAATCTGGACTGTATGGTCCTCATTCCCATCATTTAAGGAGATTGTGATAAGGTCACATGAGGATTTATAGTGCTTCCAAGTCTTAAGAGGCTACGGAAGGAGCCAAGATGTTGGCTTCGAAGAGACTAGGATAGGTATGGTTCTAAGGATAGGATAGGAGTTGTCCTAAAATGAAGGCGATATTTAGCTCTCCACGGGCTCAAGGTCCAGGTGTTGAGAGCCTTGAGGAGCTTGGTTGGTGCTTCGAAGATCTACAATATAAGATGGAGCAAGAAATCAAAACCGAAGCATGAAGATTGTAGAAAAAAACTTTTTTGCAGGTTAGCCGACTCAGTCCAGGATTAGGTCGGTTAAGTCTTAGAGGACAGGCTAAATAGAAAGGCGCATTTCAAGATTGTAGGCATAGCACACAACTAGATCGGCTTAGTCTGAAATTGACCTAACCCAGTCTCAGGTTAGCCAGCTCAGTGTTGAGATTGAGTCGGCTCAGTACGCAGGCAGAGCTACATGGAGCATTTGTTTGGGACTAGGATAGAACTTATCCTAGGGTCTTAAAGCTTGTTTAGAGATTCTCTCT
>QRFJ01001303.1:103370-297745 GCA_006176705.1 Cocos nucifera | reverse complement strand
TGAGTAATAGCATCTACAAAAGGAATATTAATATGTAAATTCTTTAAAATTTTGAAAAAGTTAGAAAATTCCTTATCTGGATGCTGTATTTGTCTTTCTGGGAATGGCAGTGGCGGTACGTAGGGCTTCACATTTGGATCAGCAAACCGTATACCTGGAGACCATCCATCTGCTGGTTGTTTTGGTGACTGACGAGTTTGAGTTGATGGTTCTTTATTTGTAGTTGGCTCTTCGGTCTCATTCTTCTGATGTGGCTCCTCCAGCTTTGTACCACTTCTTAGGGTGATAGCATTGACTTGCTCCCTTGGATTTGTCTCCGTATTGCTTGGCAAGGATCCTTGAGGTCTCTCGGAGATTATCTTAGCCATTTGACCTATTTGCATCTCCAAGTTTCGAATTGCTGCTGTTTGGTCCTGCCTAAGTTTGACTTCCAAATTTTTTAAAGTTGCTTCTTGGTTTTGTATGAATTTGACCATTAGCTCTTCCATGTTAGACTTCTTTTCAGGTACTTGGAATCCCGGGGGTGGTTGTTGTGCTGCATTTTGATTGCTCCATGAGAAATTTGGATGCTGTCTCCACCCTTGATTGTATGTGTTGGAGTAGGGATTGTTTTGTTGCGGCCTGAAAAAATTACCAATATAATTAGCTGTTTCAGTTGTTTTAGCAAAAGGATTACCTGTCTGGCAATTATTCGTATCATGTCCTCCTCCACACAGATCACAAGTAATGCTCTGAACATGCATAGCTGTTCCCTTTAAGTTGTTGACTTCGGCTCTGAGGGCTGCAATTTCAGCTAGTAAGGTTGGCACGCAATCTACTCCCTGCACAGCTGCTAGTCTTTTTGGCATCATGCGCTCTGTCTGCCATTGATAGCTATTTGATGCCATCTCATCGATTAGATCGAATGCTTCTTCCTCTGTTTTTCGGTTAATGGTTCCTCCTGCTGCTGCATCAATCATAGAACGATTAGTAGGAGATAAACCATTATAGAAAGTTTGTACCTGAAGCCATACGGGTAGTTGATGATGTGGACATCTCCTCAATAATTCCTTGAAACGTTCCCAAGCCTCATATAGTGTCTCCATGTCCATCTGCATAAAGGAAGTGATATCGTTGCGCATCTTAGCAGTCTTGGAAGGTGGAAAGTACTTGGCTAAAAATTTTTGGGCTAGGACATCCCAAGTTGTGATAGAACCTGCCGGAAGAGAATGAAGCCAATTTTTAGCTTTATCCCGTAAAGAGAAAGGAAATAACCTTAATCTAATAGCATCATCCGACACCCCATTAATTTTAAAAGTATCGCAAAGTTCAAGAAAATTAGAAATATGGGCATTCGGATCATCATGCACGTGTCCACTGAATTGGACAGTTGATTGAATCATCTGGATCATCGCCGGTTTTATTTCGAAGTTGTTTGCTCGTACAGGCGGTCTCCTGATGCTCGAAGCTGCATCGGCTACAGATGGTGTAATATAATCATTTAATGATCGATATACTGGTCGAATAGCTTCATGCTGTCCTTCAGTCGCCATATCCAATCCTAGATTGATGTCGTTAGGATCTTCAGCTGCCATGTTTCTCTGCTGTAATCTTCTAATAGTTTTTCAATTTCTGGATCTAAAGGTAGTAAGTTACTATGTCCAGTACGTGTCATGCCAAAATTTTTTTTTTTTAATAAAATTAAAAATAAATTTCTAAAGTAAAGCTAGGATCAAAATTTCAATATTGTTTTAAACTCAATCCCCGGCAACGGCGCCAAAAACTTGATGCGTGCTAATTTATAGCTATGGCAAGTGCACCAGTCGATCAAGTAATAAAGTGAATGAGTAGAGTATCGTCCCTAGAGGATTGGAAAACAAGTACTGAAAAGCTCTTTCCTATGCTTTATTTAGAAGATCGATTTATGAGAATAAAAAAAAATTAAAAAAAAATAATTAAAATAATTAAATTTTTTTTTTATTAAATAGAGAGAGTGTAAATTATTGAGGTTTTAAATTCAAGAGCAATGGATTACTAAGGCAATCGGTTCACCAACTCAATCAATACGATATTCAGGTTTTTAGATTAATTTTATTTCATGTGACGGTGGAGTCTCCTAATTTATTCACTACCCTTTGGTCCAGGCATAGCAAATCTATTAATATTTATTAATTACCCTTTGATCCAAGTGTAATTTAAATAAATATTAATGCATTAGGTTTTGTGAAACCCTCTAATTAAAATACGCTGCGTCCAAAGCGCACTAAAATTTCCGCATGCATATGAATTCTAATTTGATTCATAATACAAGGTATATAATCAAGAAGCATTAACATAGATGTACTTGGTCCGTAACATCTATGTTCATCAGATCAATTAGAAGATGGCCAGTAATCTAAAAGCATTAAGATCAGATTTATATACTCCTCATGAATAAAATTTAAAAATAAATTATACTGAATATTGCATCAAAAGAGTGGCTACACCTTAGCCTTAGTAAAATAAAATTTAGTTCATGATAACAAATTTAAAAATAGTAAATAAAATAAAAAGCATGAAGAAATTAGACTGTTTGATTGCTGAAATTGATTATCTGTTGCTCTTGATGCGGAGAACTTGGTGAAGAAGAAGAGGCTCCTTGATATCTCCTCTCTCTTTCTTCCTCTCTCTCTTTCTTTCTTTTCCTTCTTCCCGTCTCTCTCTGTTTTCTCTCTGATTCTCCTTTCTTCCCTGTTTTTCTTTCTCTCACTGATTTTCTCTGTTTTTCCCTTTTTCTTTTTTTTTTTTTTTTCTCACGGCAACAGGGCTTTTTATAGATGAAGTCTCCAAAATCCATCCAAAACTCGATTTTAGACTCCTAAAACAATTCAAACTATGATCTGAATAATTCTGGCCGTGCGATGTTGATCAAACGGTCCAAAAACTACTCAAAAACCCGTTAAAATAACCCAGATCAAGTCGGATTTAATATCAGCCGTTGGATCATCCAATGGATTGAATCTGGGCCGTCCGATCTCGTTGAAATCAGCCTTCAGACCTTTAGTTTCAGTCGGGATGAATCTCGGCCGTTGGATCTCGACCGGGAGCTGCGGATGCCGTCCATCAGCGCCTTCTTCTCGTCCGTCCGATCAAGATTCAGTGAAAACCGCCCGTTGGATCAGCCAGAATTCCCAAATTGCCCTCCGTGGACCGTGCGCGAGCCCGGTGTTGCGTGGACCGCCGCGTTCTTCAACCAATCAGAGCGCGCCTCCGTCTGTGAAATTCCTGAAATACCCTTCGGTTGGTCCACCGTACGCCGCGAAAAATGCTGACGTCATCCTGACGTCAGCGTTGCGTCAGCGGTTTTTTTTTTTTTTTTTTTTTTTTTTGAAATTCGATTCTGGGCTCGTTTGAAGTCCATTTTGCCTGAAATTTATTTCATCTGAATCAGAAAAATGAGATCTTCACATTGGTAGCCTTCTTTCCTACATAAAATTAATAAAAATATCAATTTTTAATAAAATATTTTAATTTATTTTATAATTTAATACTTTTATTAGTATATTTTTACTACTTATCAAGGGTGATTGATCTCGTAATAAGTTGTGTATGACACTAATACAAGAATGTGGGTGCTCATTAGAGAATGAGTTCACTGAATTGATCCAAATTGAGAATATCTAATGGAGTCTTATCTACATGTCAATAGATGGTTCTCATAGTGGAATTTGTGCATGTAATCCTTTGACCTGAAACTATCATAGAATCTTATATATATAAATCCATATTTTGGTTCATACTCATTCATGACTCAGTTATGTACGGGATGATCTGGATATGGTAGATTATATATATGAAGGTTGTGAGTAGGTTAACATGGAATCGATCACTCCTGGTAAGAGAAAATAGCATCCTACCTGCTTCAAACAAATAATGATTCAGGAAGACTTTGATCAAAGCATGATGAAAATTAGAAATGGTTTCTAATATTTCATTAAATGAATCATTATCATAAGATTGAAAGAGAAATGAATATGATATTGGGATTGACATATTTCCATACCTAGAGTCATATTCAGGATGCAGGGAAGATCGAAGGATCTAGTTGCATGGTAATTTTCACTGAAGGATATTTTTGGTATTTCCATCAAAATTTTACATCTTTCGGATAGTCATGATACGTTGCTAGACGTCAATCATGTCTTGTGGGTTTGATCAAATTAAAATTTTAATTTGATCATTAAATTAGAAAGTGTTCTAAATTAAGTCAAATTGGGTTGGCTAGTTTTGACCTAAATCGGTTTGGTTGAGTTCTAACCAGATTAGGTCAAATCACACCCAGACTCACTGCTGGTTAGATGTGGAACCCAATGGGTCACACACAAAGAGAATTGATTAAGGGTCTAATTAGATTAGACCATGTTTGCAAGATGAATATGCTAGCACATGTAGCAAACCCTAGCACCTGGATTCGAATTGGATTCGAATCAGCTTTCCGATTTGGGCTAATTTAAGATCTGATTTGAGCCAAATAGGATTTGGTCTTGAGTTGGATTAACCTAGATTGATTGGGCTTCAGATTGGGTGCCACATACCTGCATCCCACATGCCAGAGAGTCTCTCTCTTGCTGCATGGGAAGTCTTTCATGCGCAAAGGACTCTTTGGCGCATGGAATAAGATTGGCGCCTACCTTCTTTGACTTTTTCCCATATTGTTATGTTGCATAAATATTTTTTAATTGGCATGGACATCTGATATGGGGCACAGAAGAGTCCTTCTGTAGATGAAATACTTCTTTTTCCTTTTAAATTTTTTGCCCAGGATGTTTTGTCGCCCAAGACCCCTTGCCGCCCAAGACTCCATGCCGCCTACTCCTCCTTGACGTCTCTTGGACTAAGTCAAAGTCTCTTGGGACTTTGACTATTCAAAGTTTATCTCCATGCCTTCTTGCTGAATGGGCATCCCTTTTTAGAGCCATTGGATGGCTTTGTTTCATGATCTAATGGATGAAAAGGGTGGCACCAAAGATGAAGCATCGCGACTCTTCATAGAAAAACTACGTAGAATTAGTCCAAAGAGTCCTTCTATTTTAAGGCACCTCTTGGACTAAGTCTATATCTCATTTTTACTGATGAGGCATGAGATTGGCTGATGGGGCATGAGAATTTGATGAGGAAAGGGCGTGAGATTTTTTGTTGGCACCCCTACGTACTTTATAAATAGGGGTGCACACCAAGAGTCCGAGGTTGTGAACATTATCTTTTCTTTCTTACAAGAGTTTCTTTTTGTCCAATTTTCTTTCTTCCTTTCTCTTGTCTAGACCTTGTCATTATAAGGACAAGAAGTCATCTTAAGACTAAGAGATTAGGAAGAAAAATTAAGAAGACAAAAGAAAAAGAAAGATAGATAAGGAAAGGCAAGGAAGGTGACATAAAGGCTTAAGAAGGTCTTGCCCATTTAATTAAAGTTCTTATTATAAGAATTTTAATTATATAAATCAGAGGTGCTGGTGTCTTGGTCAAGTCTCTGTGTGGATCAACATTGGAGGGTGAACACGTGGGCACCTGGTGGAACCCCTGACGAACTACTACCGACGATCAGGGTCAATTTAGGGTTTAGCGATAAGAGGTATGTTCTAATACTTTCTTTTATATTACAAATGCATGTTATATGATTTAATTGCTAATAAGGTGGTCCTAGGGTTTGGGTTTGGTTTATTTGATTTCATATTTTTGCTTTGAAATCCATGCTTCCGCCCTGTACACCAAATCCATCAGTGGTATCAGAGCAAGCCTTATTAGGTTAAATCATATAATGCTTTGCTTATAGTATAATGGCATAAATGAAAAATATGATATAATATTTTTAGCATATTTTTATTTATATGATGAGATCATATTCTTTTACTTATCATAATGAGATTATGTTGTATATATTATTCTGTAAAGGTTGCCCTGATATAGTGGAAAGTATTCACTATATAATGATGGTTGTCCTAGAATAATTATACATGAATTTTATCATAATTAATGCTATTAGGCATTTAGTTTGATTTAAATCAGTATGTACATCGAGACCTTTTAAATCCCTCTATGAAAAATTATATTAAGTTGTAGTGTAATTAATCTATAGCTGAATCAGTCAGGATGTCTAATTGATCTATCGGTGTCTAGAAAAATTGGTTCATGATTGGTAAAGAGAACATGATTTTTTTAATTGGTTCCATTGTCTGACCTGACCAAATTTATTGGTGTCTAAGGAAAGCAACGGGGGACTCCCATTTCTCTCCCATTTACCTGGTCGATTTGATTAATTTAATTCTAGATTGAAATGCTTAATATTATATTCACTACATTAAGGCCTTCCTTCATACTATTTTCTTATTATGTCCAGAACCATATTAGTTCTGTTGTGTAACCACAAGATCTATCATGGGGAAAGATGTAATATTAATCTAGTGCATTGAGATGCTTACAGCATTTTGAATATACTACTTTGTTGTGTAACCACAAAAGTAGTTATATTTCATTTTTGACTGTATAGAAATGAAGGGTTCTACTTAAACTAAAACATTAAAGTTTGTTGTGTTAACACAAGGCTATTAATATTTTAGAGGCAAAAGTTTTTTGAGAGTTGCATAAAATGCAATTGGAAAGAGTTTCCTACCTTTGAACTTATAACAAGTTTGTTGTGCAACCACAAGACTTTTTATAAGAAATTAGGATCTTATTCTCACTAAGAAAATCAATAAGAGGGTTATGATTTTTAGTGGGAGACATAATTAAATTAAAGTCCTAATTTAATTATGTTTGTCATCATGAATTGTTTGCTTATGTATTGTTCTTTATTATGTAGATTAAATGGCTTCTTCACTTTCATTACGTTCAATTTTGGATTCAAATAAATTGACTGATCAAAATTATGTTGACTGGTTGAGAAATCTTAAAATAGTACTCAGTCAAGAAAAACTCTCCTATATTCTTGACACCCTTGATCCTAAGCCATTAGAAAATGATGCCATAGATGAAGATAAGTCCACATACAAGATGTGGCAAAATGATTCTTCTTACTGTCAAATGCATCATACTTGCCTCTATGAATAATGAATTACAGAGGCAGCATGATAGCATGGACACTCAATCCATATTGCTCAATCTAAAAGAGCTTTATGGAGAGCATAGTAGGACTGCTAGATATGAGATATCTAAGCAATTATTTCATGCAAGAATGATAGAAGGAACATCCATACAAAATCATGTTTTGATGGTAATTGACCTAATCACTCGATTAAGTCAATTAGGTTTTGTAATGGATGGAGAGTTAAGTCAGGATTTGATCCTGCAATCACTTTCAAAATTATTTTCTTAGTTTGTCGTGAACTATCACATGAACAAACTGAATTCTTCATTGCCTGAGCTGTTAAATATGCTCAAGACAGCAGAAAGCCATATCAAGAAAGATAAGGCTCCTCTTCTTCTTGTGGAAGGGATCTCCAAGAAGAAGGCAGGCAAAAAGGGTTCAAAGAGAAGGTTGAATCCTAAAAGTGGTATAAATAAGAAGAAAAAGGGGAAGAAGGTCTTCGGACAAACGACCTATTTTCACTATGGCAAAGCAGGTCATTGGAAGAGGAATTGCAAGGCTTACCTTGCAACCATGAAGTCTGGTGCAAATAATGCACCAAAAGGTATGTATGAGATACATACTATATTATCATTAAATTCTTTCATTTCAAATTCTTGGGTATTAGATACCGACTGTGGTTTTCATATCTGCAAATCTTTGCAGGGGCTGCAGAAAATTAAGAGTTTGAAGAAAGGTGACTTCAAGCTTTATGGCGCTGGAGGAGAATCTATCCAGGCAGAAGCTGTAGGGACAAATATATTGAAGTTACCTTATGGAAAGATCTTAGAGCTTACAAATTATTATTATATGCCTAAGATCATTAGAAATATTATATCTATACCCTTGTTATTAAAACAAGGTTATAGTCTTAATGTAACGAGCGAAGGTTGCTCGATCAAATATTCTAATGAAATTATTTATTTTGGCATATTTAGCAATGGTTTGTTGACTCTATGTTTGGATAATAATATATTTCATATTGATGAAAATAAAAAATGTAAGAGAGATGACATAAATAATACTTTACTCTTGGCATTGTCGATTAGGTCATATTAGTGAGGCTAGGATTAACAAGTTATACAAAGAAAAGTTCTTTGATCCTTTTGATTATGAATCATTGGAAACTTGTGAATCATGCCTCATGGGTAAAATGACCAAGATTCCATTTAGTGGACATAGAGAAAGGACAAATGAGTTATTAGGACTTGTACATACGGATGTATGTGGTCCTATGACAACTCAAGCTAGAGGAGGATACTCTTATTTTATTACATTCACTGATGATTTATCTAGGTTTGGATATGTGTATCTTATGAAACACAAATCAGAAGCCTTTGATAAATTTAAAGAGTATCAAAGTATGGTCGAAAAACAAACTGGACAATGTATAAAAATCCTTCGATCTGATCGGAGAGGAGAATACTTATCTAGTGAGTTTCTTGACTATCTTAAATTTAAAGGGATTCTCTCTGAATGGACACCTCCTTATACACCGTAATTAAATGGTGTAGCCGAAAAAAAAAATCATACCTTATTAGATATGGTACGGTCCATGATGTGCTTCACTGATTTACCTATTTTCTTCTGGGGTCATGCTCTGGAGACTGCAATTTACATCTTGAATAGAGTACCTTCTAAATCTGTATCTAGTACTCCATATGACATATGGAGAAGTAAGAAACCTAATCTTAAGTATCTTAAGATATGGGGTTGTCCAGCTTATGTCAAAAGAAATTTTGGACATAAACTTGATGCTAGATCAGACAGATGTCTATTTATAGGATATCCTAGAAATAGTATAGGATATTTATTCTACCATCCTACTGAACAAAAGGTATTTGTAAGTAGGCATGCCATTTTCATGGAAAAAGAATTTATCCTAGAAAAGGGCAGTGGCAGAAATATTGAACTTAGTGAAGTTCAAGAAAATCAAATAGAAATTTCTCAACCATATAATCACATAAAAGAACCAGAACACATAACTCCTATCCATAGGTCTAAAAGAGTAAGAAATACACCTGTAAGGTATGGGTTCATTATTGAGAACAATGAAGCCCAAGTCATTGAGAATGATGAACCTCTGACCTATACGGAAGCAGTCAAAAGTAAGGACTCTTACAAATGGCTGGCTGCCATGCAATCCAAAATAGAATCCATGCACACCAACAAAGTATGGACTTTGGTGGATGCACCAGAGGATATAAATCCTATTGGATGCAAATGGATTTTTAAGAAAAAGATTGGAGCTGATGGTCAAATTGAAACCTATAAGGCCAGATTGGTGGCTAAGGGTTTTAGGCAAAAATAGGGGATTGATTATGATGAAACATTTTCACCTGTTGCCATGCTCAAATCTATTCGGATTATGCTTGCTATAGCAGCATACCACGACTATGAAATATGGCAAATGGATGTAAAGACTGCCTTCCTTAATGGTTTCCTTGAGGAGGAAGTCTATATGTCACAGCCAGAAGGATTTGAGTCAAATGAGAGACCAAATCAGGTATGCAAACTTAAGAGATCCATTTATGGATTAAAGCAAGCATCAAGGAGTTGGAACATCCATTTTGATGAAACAATAAAAGAGTTTGTTTTATCAAGAATGTGGATGAACCATGTGTGTATAAGAAAACTAGTGGGAGAACAATAGTATTCTTGGTTCTGTATGTAGATGACATACTCCTCATTGGGAATGATATCCCAATGTTACAATCAGTCAAATTATGGCTATCAAATAAGTTTTTCATGAAAGATTTGGGAGAAGCATCCTATATACTAGGAATAAAGATCTATAGAGATAGATCTAAGAGGATGCTAGGCTTGTCCCAATCAAGGTACATTGACTTAATACTGAAAAGATTCAGTATGGATGGGAGTAAAAGAGGTTATTTACCCATGAGTCAAGGCATACATCTCTCTAAAAAGATGTCTCCAAAGACACCTAGAAGAGAGAAATAGAATGAGTTCTATTCCTTATGCTTCGGCTGTTGGATCAATAATGTATGCCATGTTATGTACAAGGCCTGATGTTGCTTATGCTTTAGGCATTGCAAGTAGATTTCAAGCTGATCCAGGAGAGGATCATTGGAAAGCTGTGAAAAATATTCTTAAGTACTTAAGAAGGACTAAAGATATTTTTCTTGTATATGGTGGTTCTGATCTTAAACTAGAAGCATATTCTGACTCTAGTTTTCAATCAGACCCAGATGATAGCAAATCCATTTCAGGATATGTCTTTACTCTGAACGGTGGAGCAGTGAGTTGGAAGAGTACTAAGCAGCCAACTGTAGCTGACTCAACCACTGAAGCAGAATACATAGCTGTAAGTGAAGCCGCCAAGAAAGCTGTCTGGATGAAGAAGTTCATCACTGAATTAGGTGTTATTCCTAAAATTGAGAATCCAGTACCACTTTACTGTGATAATACTGGAGCTGTAGCTCAAGCAAAAGGAACCAAGGTCTCATCATAAATCCAAACACATTCTGAGATGCTTCCATCTCGTTCGAGAAATTATTGAAAGACAAGATGTGGTCATAGAATGAGTAGGATACAAAGAACAACATAGCAGACCCATTCACTAAGGCTTTACCACTGCAACTGTTTGATCGCCACCTTGATTGTATGGGATTAAAATATAAGGGCGATTGGCTTTAGTGCAAGTGGGAGATTGAAAGGAATATGCCCTCAAGCCAATTTATTTTTGGAATGTTCTTTGTCTTCCAGACTCATGTAATGACATTTTTAATAAATAAAGGCATTTATTTCATCATATGCAGTGTCTTATTATTTATTTAAGATTATGATGAACTCTATAAATTAGGGCTATGATTTTAGGATTATGATGAGATCATACTAGTGAGACCTAAAATCTTAAAACCCTAATTTAAATATTCCTAGTCGATGGGACATTGAGTTAGGGATCAATGTTTTTCGGTAAGACTAGCACATTCTTTGTATGCTCGATTAAGAGGGTGATTGATCTCACAATAACTTGTGTATGACACTAATACAAGAATGTGGGTGCTCATTAGAGAATGAGTTCACTGAATTGATCCAAATTGAGAATATCTAATGGAGTCTTATCTACATGTCAATAGATGGTTCTCATAGTGGAATTTGTGCATGTAATCCTTTGACCTGAAACTACCATAGAATCTTATATATATAAATCCATATTTTGGTTCATACTCATTCATGACTTAGTTATGTATGGGATGATCTGGATATGGTAGATTATATATATGAAGATTGTGAGTAGGTTAACAAGGAATCGATCTCTCCTGGTAAGAGGAAATAGCATCCTACCTGCTTCAAACAAATAATGATTCAGGAAGACTTTGATCAAAGCATGATGAAAATTAGAAATGGTTTCTAATATTTCATTAAATGAATCATTATCATAAGATTGAAAGAGAAATGAATATGATATTGGGATTGACATATTTCCATACCCAGAGTCATATTCAGGATGCAGGAAGATCGAAGGA
Organism: Cocos nucifera; assembly: GCA_006176705.1. NCBI lineage: Eukaryota > Viridiplantae > Streptophyta > Magnoliopsida > Arecales > Arecaceae > Cocos > Cocos nucifera. Next base: position 286,177 of record QRFJ01001303.1, on the reverse strand, counting down.
TCTAGTTGCATGGTAATTTTCACTGAAGGATATTTTTGGTATTTTCATCAAAATTTTACATCTTTCGGGTAGTCATGATACGTTGCTAGACGTCAATCATGTCTTGTAGGTTTGATCAAATTAAAATTTTAATTTGATCATTAAATTAGAAAGTATTCTAAATTAAGTCAAATTGGGTTGGCTAGTTTTGACCTAAATCGGTTTGGTTGAGTTCTAACCAGATTAGGTCAAATCACACCCAGACTCACTGCTGGTTAGATGTGGAACCCAATGGGTCACACACAAAGAGAATTGATTAAGGGTCTAATTAGATTAGACCATGTTTGCAAGATGAATATGCTAGCATATATAGCAAACCCTAGCACCTAGATTCAAATTGGATTCGAATAGGCTTCTAATTTGGGCTAATTAAGATCCGATTTGAGCCAAATAGGATTTGATCTTGAGTTGGATTAACCTAGATTGATTGGGATTCAGATTGGGTGCCACATACCTGTATCCTATGTGCCAGAGAGTCTCTCTCCTACATATGGAAAGTCTTTCATGCGCAAAGGACTCTTTGGTGCATGGAATAAGATGGCGCCTATCTTCTTTGACTTTTTCTATATGTTATATTGCATAAATATTTTTTAATTAGCATGGACATCTGATATGGGGTGCAGAAGAGTCCTTCTGCAGATGAAATACTTTTTTTTCCTTTTAAATTTTTTGCCTAGGATGTTTTGTCGCCCAAGACTCCATGTTGCCTACTCCTCCTTGACGTCTCTTAGACTAAGTCAAAGTCTCTTGGGACTTTGACTATTCAAAGTTTATCTCCACGCCTTCTTGCTGATTGGGCATCCCTTTTTAGAGCCATTGGATGGCTTTGTTTCATGATCTAATGGATGAAAAGGGTGGCGCCAAAGATGAAGCATTGCGACTCTTCATAGAAAAACTACGTAGAATTAGTCCGAAGAGTCCTATTTTAAGGCACCTCTTGGACTAAGTCTATATCTCATTTTTACTGATAAGGCATGAGATTGGCTGATGGGATGTGAGAATTTGATGAGGAAAGGGTGTGAGTTTTTTTTTTTTTTGTTGGTACCCCTACATACTTTATAAATAGGGGTGCACACCTTGAGTCCGACGTAGTGAACATTATCTTTTCTTTCTTACAAGAGTTTTTTTTTGTCCAATTTTCTTTCTTCTTTTCTCTTGTCTAGACCTTGTCATTATAAGAACAAGAAGTCATCTTAAGACTAAGAGATTAGGAAGGAAAATTAAGAAGATAAAAGAAAAAGAAAGATAGATAAGGAAAGACAAGGAAGGTGACATAAAGGCTTAAGAAGGTCTTGCCAACTTAATTAAAGTTCTTATTATAAGAATTTTAATTATATAAATTAGAGGTGCTGGTGTCTTGGTCAAGTCTCTGTGTGGATCAACATTGGAGGATGAACACGTGGGCACCTGGTGGAACCCCTGATGAACTACTATCGATGATCAGGATCAATTTAGGGTTTAGCGATAAGAGGTATGTTCTAATACTTTCTTTTATATTACAAATGTATGTTATATGATTTAATTCCTAACAAGGTGGTCCTAGGGTTTGAGTTTGGTTTATTTGATTTCATGTTTTTGCTTTGAAATCCATGCTTCCGCCCTATACACTAAATCCATCATCTTGGGTATAAGCCAACCCTACACACTTTGATTTAAGGCTTGGATCAATCCTCCCAAGTTTTGAAATCCTTCCAAAACTTTAATCAAAATAATAAAGTAGAGTATAAGAGTTAATGATAATCAAATACAAATTTAGCTTTCTTAATGAGCAAATAAAATCTTAAGAACACTTTTCATAATAATGGAGGAAGCTTTTCTGATTTTCTTCGAGATTGTTGGAGACTTGAATGAGCTTTCGAGAGGTTGGTGAAGTTGAAAACAAAAACTTCTTCTTTTCTTGAAGAGGACTTTTTGCTTAGGACTGCATTGAATGTGATGAAATCTCTTATGTTTTTTTCCTTTTTATAGCCTTTTAAATTTTCAAAAGATGGAGGAGAAAATTTTAGATAAGATTTGTAGCCATTGGAGATCTTAAAGAAAATATTAAAAATTGCCAAAATGGGATAAAACTAGTCGTTGTAGAAGATTTCCATCACGGAGATCGACTCATGGATCGACCTCTGGCACATGGGTCGACCTCGAGGCCGACCCTAAGATAGAATTCAGAAAATCAACTATTTTATATTTTTGGCCTTCAGAATAGCAGAGGTTGACCCTTGGCATAGAGACAGCATGCCAAACAGCTCGTTTCAGTAGGAATAGACCTAGTGGTCGATCATTTTGCTTCAAATTTGATTTTTTTCCAAAATATGCATCCAAAAATCATAGGACTGTCTCCAAAGGATCAAAAATTTTCTATACTTGCTCTTGAGGCTCTTAAATCAAAACTTGATAAAATTATAATTTTACTCCTGAAATATAAAATTATTTTTTTCAAGCCAAATTCATTAGTAATCCTCTTAAATGCTTTGTAATCATCAAAATCAATTTTTAGAGCAATAATCTCTTCCTTTTTGATGATGACAAAAATATTTGAGCATAAGCAAAAATAAGGCATGTAGAAGCCTACATCACTTATTAGAATATCATATTCATAAAGAGCAGTTTGAAGATTACTTATGGTTAGATATTCAAATCATTTGCAAAAGAGTTTGACTCACTTATTTCTTTTGTCAATTTTACTTCAATTTTTCTTATAGCCCAATTTTATTTACTCTATTCCTCCTTTTTGACATCATCAAGTAAGATCTTAAGAGATTTCAAAATTCAAAAAAAAAATTCCTCTCTTAAATTATTCTATATATTTTTCTATTAGAACAAGAGTTTATAACAAAACTTTCAATTAGCTTATATACAACACAGTATTTCAGCATATCATAATAAAATTTTAGTTAATTCATAGAGGTTACATTTCACATCATTCAAATAACATCATCATATTTATATACACATATTTACATCCAAATAATATTATTCCATACATAATAAATCATAACATCAAGTCATCAAAATATTCAAAATTCATGGATACAACTATCCATGACCCAAGCAGCCAATAGTACCAATGCCATAAGTTAGATAAAAAAAATAGAAATAACCAACGATGACTTGATCAACAACTCATAGAAAAAACTAAGGGATACTAGATCATAACCTAATACAAAGATGACTAAACTAGATCTAGTAGAGATCACGACTGAAAATATCTAAATCAAATAAGAAATCAAAGATGTGATGGAGTGTGTCAAATAATAGATGTATCAAATTCAAAAAATTAAATCAAAAATTTAAAAAATTGAATCAAATCAAATGAATTAGCTCTCCTTTAAAAGCTTATCATTTGAAATTTCTTTCTTTACAAAAAATTAGCTAAAACTCAAATATCAAAGGCTCTCCCCCTTTTTGAATGAATATGATTCTTTGAACAGATTTTCAAGTATATACTTTTAAGCTTTAAGAGGATTAGAGCTTTTTAAAGATTTGAATAGTAAAATCAAGCACAATATTTAATTCATTATTCATTTTTTTCTTTTTTTAAATAAATTTTAGTTAATTAAGCTCGAAAAAGATATATATCAGAAATGTATCAAGCAAAATAAAGATAGTATCAGAGTAAAAATAATTTTACAAAGATTTCTAAAGGCATATTAAAAATTTTATATTATATTTATATTTTTAAATAAGTTTCAAAATTAAAAGTATGTATCAAAATTAATTTATTTGGAGTGAGAATATATTTTAAATTAATTTTAACTTTAATTAGTTATCAAAAATAATTTGACAATTAAATCAATTAAATTTAAACTGAATAATCACATATAGGCTTAAGTTAAAAGAATCATAAAATAATCAAAGTTCATTATTCTTAACTCAAATTAATTAGAATATTCAGTTAAGGCTAACTAGATAATATTTAACAAACAAACATCTTTCCCCTTATTTTTTAAGAGTAAATACCAAAAAAATCATCACATAATATTTTCTCTCCCTCTTTTTCATAATTATTATTAGATAAATTTATATTTTAGCTTTTCTTTCCCATTTTGAAAGAAAATAATAAATTTAGAATGAATATCTTTTTTTTTAAAATTCTATTTATGAATAATATGGATTAAAAACATATCTCTTTCTTTTTGAATAAAATAAATGCATTAAATAAAATTATTTTAAACTTCAAAGATTTAAGAGAGATGGAATATTTCAAATATTAAAGATTTTAAATAGATCATTCAAAGCAAATTATAAGATATATTCAATTTTTCAGGGATCATCTCTTTTTTCTTGTATTATATATATATATATATATATATTAAGATCAATAAAATATAAGATAAATGTTAAGCTGTCTGATATCAATTGATTAAAAATTAAAGTCTTCTTTGAATATTTTATTTTAATAGCTTCTTTAAAATATTTTGCTTGACATTAATATCAAAAGACCTAAAAAGAATATTTTTCTTAAATTTAATTTTTAAAATAAATCAATCTGAATAAGACATGAATATTCATCAATAATCATCTTTTAAGTTTAAAAATAATTTCTCGATACTAATTAATTTTTTTTAAAAAAATGATCAAAATCATTAGAATGCTCAAATAAATCCATGAGACAAGTAAAGTATAATTATTTATCCATGATTTTTTTTATTAAGTTTAAAAATAATTTTTCTTTTTGTAGTCAAGAAAAAGATAAGAAGGATGGATAATTTTTAACTTAAAGCAATGAAATTAAATCTCAAGGATTGATCCAAAAATATTAGTAGAGGATAAGTTGGGATCAAAAGAAGGATATTTAAGCAAAAGGATCTAGAATTTTTAATTCTCTTCTAATTTCATAAATCTTCACTCAAGATCTTAGTAAAAATATTAATCAATTATTTTTTAATATAAACATAATCAAGAATTATATCATTATTTTGAATATGCTCTCTTATGAAATGATGTCTTATTTTAATATATTTTGATCTAGAGTGTTGGATTGAATTCTTAGTTAGATTTATGACATTAGTATTATCACATCTTATGAGAGTTTTATTTAGTTTGATGCCAAAGTCTTCAAGTTGTTGCTTAATCCATAAGATTTGTGCACAGCAACTTTCGACTGTAATGTATTCGACCTCGACCGTAGACAATGCTACCGAATTTTGCTTCTTACTAAATTAAGAGATTAAGTTAACTCTTAAAAATTAGCAGGTTCTACTGGTGCTTTTTCTATCTAATCTACATCCAGCAAAATCTGCATTTGAATATCTAATTAAATCGATTGATAAATTCTTAGAGTATCACAAACCTATGGATTGAGTTTCTTTTAGGTATTTAAATATTCTTTTTATAGTATTTAAATATGATTCTTTTGGATTAGATTGAAATCGTGCATATAAATAAATACAAAACATGATATCTGATTTACTAGTAGTTAAGTACAATAAAGAACCTATCATGCCTCTATAGACTTTTGTATCAACACTTTTATCTCCTTCATCCTTGTCAAGCTTACATGATGGACTCATGGATGTACCAATGGCTTTGAAGCTCTCCATTCTATATCTTTTAAGTAGCTCTCTTGTACACTTACTTTGGATGATGGAGATCCCTTCCTTTGTTTGTTTGATTTGAAGTCCAAGGAAGAACATTAGTTTGCCCATCATGCTCATCTCGAACTCCTCTTGCATGAACTTAACAAAATCTTGATATAAAGTTTCATTAGTAGATCTAAATATAATGTCATCAATATATATTTGTATTATTAAGATGTCATCATGATCTTTTTTAATGAAAAAAATTATATCTATATTTTTTCTTAAAAATTTATTATTAAGCAAGAATTTACTTAATCTTTCATACCAAGCCCTAGGTGCTTGTTTTAAACCATATAATGCTTTGTTTAATTTGAAAACATGATTTAGAAAAGCATGATTTTGAAAATCGGAAGGTTGTTCTACGTAAACTTCTTTGGCAATATATCCATTTAGAAAAGTATTTTTAACATCCATTTAAAATAATTTGAAATTCATAAAGCATGCATAAGCAAGTAAAAGTCTAATTGCTTCTAGTCTAGCAACAGGTGCAAAGATCTCATCAAAATCAATTTTCTTTTCTTGATTATAATCCTTTGCAACTAATCTTGCTTTATTCCTAATTATATTTTTATTTTCATCCAATTTATTTTTATATACCCATTTTGTGCTAATTATTGGATGATTTTTAAGTCTTGATACTAAGATCCATACATTATTTCTTTCAAATTGATTAAGTTTCTCTTGCATTGCATTTATCCAATTATAATCTTTTTTTGGCTTCATCTATGGTTTTAGGTTCAAAATGAGAAATAAATATAAAATAATTGTATGCATCTCTAAGTGAAGAGCAAGTTCTTATCCCATGTGTAGGATCATCAATAATTAGTTCTTTGAGGTGATTGTGAACATACCTTCATTTTTTTGAAAGATCATTTGTACCTTGAGGTTGTTCTTGTTGTCCTTCATCCTTATTTTCTTGCTTGTCTTCATGATCCTTTTCATTTTGAATTGTTGAATCCTTTAGGATGATCTCCTTCATCCCTTCTATAAGAGGATTTGCATCATCAATACTTTCACTCTATCTTAATGGAAGATTATTAGTCTCCTAAAAAATAATATGTATCGACTCCTCTACTATTAAGATTCTTTTGTTAAATACTCTAAAAGCTTTACTAGAAGAGGAGTAACTAAGAAAAATAGCTTCATCAGATTTTTTTAATTTTTCTTTACCATTGTTCAAAATAAAACATTGACAACCAAAAATATAAAAATATGCAATGTTAGATTTTCTTCCTTTCCAAAGCTCATAAGATGTTTTCTTTAAAATTGATTTGATTAAAGCACGATTTAAGATGTAACATACCGTGTTAATTGCTTTTGTCCAAAAATATCTTGGGAGGTTACTTTCACATAGCATGGTATGGGCCATTTCTTTTAGAATCCTATTTTTCTTTTCTTCCATTCCATTTTGTTGGGATGTCCTAGGTGCTGAAAAATTATGACTTATTCCTTTTTCATTACAAAATTTTTTAAAATCATAGTTTCAAATTTGGTTCCATGATCACTTCGAATGCTTTGAGTTGAAAATCCTTTTTTATTTATAACTTTTTGATAAAGCTTTAAGAAAACATGTAAAGTTTCATCCTTGTGTTCCAAAAAAAAAATTCATGTAAAACATGAGTAGTCATCAATAATTATAAATGAAGGAAAAATCCTGATTTTTCGGACTAGGTTCGTTCAGATCTGATCAGATCAAGAGATATATTTCAAAATTTTTTTTCTTTGATCCTAATCAGATCTGAGATGTTTTAAATCTATTTTTTTATTTTAATAATTAAAATAAAATTAGATAAATTAAATCAAATTTAATTTATCTTGAAGTGGGTAATCCTATTATCCGTTGATGATCCTGTAAGCAGCAGAAGGTTCTGGATCTAGCCATGCAAGTGCCTGGCCTCTACCGGTATCCACTCAGACTGAATCTGGAGATCCTCTTCTTCTCTATCACACCTCCAAAAATTAGATCTGGATCTGATCTGGAGGATCTTCAAAACTCCTTTTGAAGATCAGCAGTCGTCCTTTGCAGCAGTGCAGCCTTCTTGCTTTTGAGTCGCCTTTCTCTTGATCTGGATCGCACCAACCAAGGTCCAAAACTCCTTTTGGACGTGGAGAGCAAGGGGAGAAGATGGTTTGGCATGGAGGAAGAGGGGAGAGGCAGCCTTGGGGCGTGGGGAACTTTGATCTCAATTCAATTACTGTGTTTGAGTTGGGCACAGGGTCTTATTTATAGACTGACTGTGATCCAGCTTCTCTTATTCCCAACCAATCACAACCCTTTGTGAAATCAGATCTAAATCTGATTGGTGGGAATAGAGTCCCCTGGATTCCTACCTTAGAGGGTGCCTAAGACCAGTCAAAGTTGGTTCTTAGGAGAACTCTAATTGGAATCCAAAAGAGAGATGGAGTCCTTGTCCAACAAGGACTCCAAGGCGCCTCCAAACTTGGGCACACGCCACCCTAGGGTGGCGTGCGCCCTCCTCCTTGCCAGGTTCTGGCAGGGGGACAGGCCCCCACCAGCTCTCCAATAGGTGCATGACATGTGGTCAAAAGTCAAAGTGTCAATGGTCAACATTTGACCAGTCAAAGGTAGACTTTTGACCAAAGTCAAAGAACAAGAAATGGCAGGTGACCAAAAATGGCAGGTAATGTCTTACAAAATAAGACAACCTTTTCTGACTTGGACAACCTCCAGTCAGACCATATGAAGGCCTCTGATTGAGCACAAACTCCTTTGGCTCAGTCAGGACAACTTATTTATGATAGTAAAAGAAGAACGTTAGGTTCAATCGAGTGCTAGCACGATTTCCTTGAACCTAATTGAATCTCATTCAGATCAATTGAACTAGGATCAGTTCAATTGATGATCACCAGATTCAAACCCTTGTTTGTGTGACCCAGTTAGGTTCAGTTCTGTATGGTAATGGGATATGTCATGATCTCTATCATCGACATCATCGAAACTCCTTTCGATGGATCAGAACTCTTCTGATTCGAACAGCTAGAATGATCGATCATCTAAATCATTCTAATTGCTCCCAAAATCCACCAGTGACACCTAGCAGTATATGGTGGCAACCCATCAGAGCTGAATGCGAACCTCTTGGTGCAGCTACCTGTGTGATTAAGTTCTTCTATCTTGAGCCCCGATCAGATTAGGGTTAAGGTGAAACTCGTCAAACCCTAGTCTCTGTCATATGATGTAATCATTCGATTCAAGTCCAATGTGAAAATCTAAATAGAAACTCTTTCTATTATTTCACTCTGCCATGGCCATGGGCTTCTGGACTTGATTCTCATGATCATCATAGGGCTGCTCCTCTACCACCGAGGTAGATAGATTCCATCTTGATGCAATCCAGTTCCTACAATGAACATGCTATAGCCAACATACACCTCAGGGTTCCATATGGCTAGGAGATCCGAGTAATGGTGTAGTCAAACTATAACACCCTCAAGGTGAACTGCCGATGCACCTCAGGTCAAAGAACCAGACACACTACTGCAGCATCGAGTCAGTCATTGACGAGAAGGTAGACTCCCTAATGACTACTCGAGGTGGTCACGCTCAGTGCCCTCGTTCTCTAACGAGTACCTGTACTCTCGCTCCGGTGTCTCCACACCGTAGACTCAAGACTCATCTACTAAAGAGAAGCGATTGTACACCAACCTTCCGGATCAATCACCATCCTCGTGATGATCCTATGGTCGGGAGCATTTTATGAGTTAATAATGATTATTCATGTCTTAAATTTTCAACTCTTGAAAATATGAATTATCATTACCATTAACTCAAAGGATGTATCACAGACACTAAATACACATATGTGATAGAAAATAACCCATTTTATTGATTTTAGTCAAAATTATAATTTTGCCCCTAGAAGTGTATTACAAGTGTCAGCCAATTCTGGCTTCTAGGGCACATATATCTAACAATCTCCCACTTGTCCTAAAGCCAATTGGCTACAAGTCTAAGTCCCATCTTCTCAAGGTGGGCTTCGATCTTCTGCTGGCCCAACGGCTTTGTAAGTGGGTCTGCCACATTATCTGTGGAGTTGACTCTCTTGACCTCGACATAACCCTTCTCGAGGTAATCGCGGATGAGGTGGTATCGCCGCTCAATATGCTTGGATTTCTGGTGAGACCTCGGCTCCTTAGCAAGGGCTATGGCGCCATTGTTGTCGCAGTATAGAGGAATGGCATCTGATGGCATTACTCCAATTTCTGCAGCAAACTTCTTGTATACCAGAATGCTTCCTTCGCAGCCTCTGATGCAGCGATATATTCTGCTTCCATGGTGGAATCTGCTATCACCGTTTGCTTGAAACTCTTCCAGCTGACAGCACCACCATTGCACACAAACAGACTCCCAGATGTCGACTTTCGATCATCTATATCGGACATGAAATCGAGTCTGTGTATCCCTGGACTTGGAGTTCTCCGTTACCAAAGACCAACATCATATCCTTAGTTCTTCTCAAGTACTTAAGGATACATTTCACAGAAGTCCAGTGTTCTTCACCTGGATTTGACTGATATCTGCTTGTGACACTCACAGCATGGGCTATATCAGGTCGTGTACATAGCATGGCATACATGAGGCTCCCTATTGCAGAAGCATAAGGGATCTTGCTCATGCATTCTATTTCCTCAGGTGTGCTAGGGCACATCTTCTTGGAAAGATGAATACCATGTCTGAAGGGTATTAATCCCCTCTTAGAGTTTTCCATACTAAACCTCTTTAGTACTTTCTCTATGTACATCTTCTGTGAAAGTCCTAGCATCCTATTCGGTCTATCCCTATAGACCTTAATTCCTAGAATAAAGGATGCTTCACCTAGGTCTTTCATGGAGAATTCCTTGGACAACCATATTTTGACTGTTGTCAACATGGGAATATCATTCCCAATAAGGAGGATGTCATCCACGTACAATACGAGGAAGACAACAGCGCTCCCACTGACCTTTTTGAAAACACATGGTTCCTCTTCATTTTTGATGAAACCAAACATTTTGATCACATCATTGAAATGAGTGTTCCAGCTCCGAGATGCTTGCTTAAGTCCATATATGGACCTTTGCAGCTTGCAAACCTTGTGATCAGTATCACTGGATGTGAAACCTAGCGGCTGTTCCATATAGATATCTTCCTCAAGATATCCATTTAAGAATGCCATTTTCACGTCCATTTGCCATATTTCATAATCCAAATAGGCTGCAACGGCAAGCAATGTGCGGATGGATTTTAGCATAGCCACTGGGGAAAAGGTATCCTGATAGTCAATGCCTTCGCGTTGACTATAACCTTTTGCCACTAGTCTAGCCTTGAATGTCTCCACATTCCCATCTGCACCAATCTTTCTCTTGAAGATCCATTTACACCCAATAGGTACTATACCTTCTGGTGGATCTACCAAGGTCCAGACTTGGTTTGAGTGCATCGAGTCAATTTCTGACTGCATTGCCTCTAGCCATTTCTCGGAGTCGATATCTGATATCGCCTCGTTGTAGGTTTTGGGATCATCACCATGAGCACCATTACCTACGAGGAACATTTTCCTCTACTTCCTCTGAAATAATACCTAAGTATCTTTCAGGGGGATGGAAAACTCTTTCCGATCTACGAGGTGGAGGAGGTAGTGTTCTTATTGGCTCAACCTGATTTGGTTCCAATTGGTCCTTAGCTCGTTGTACTTGTGAGACTTTCTCATCAAGCTTAATCTGCTTTTCCAATGCCGCTATCTTGAATAAACTATTTTTCAAGAAAGATGGCATGTCGACTCACAATCACATTGTGGTCTTCTGGAATGTAGAAATAGTATCCTAATGACTCTTTAGGATATCCTATGAATCGAGCTCTGAAGGACCTAAACTCTAACTTGTCCGCTTGTTGTCTTTTGACATGAGCCGGACAACCCCAAATTCTGAGATGACTCAGACTTGGTTTCTTACCGTGCCATATCTCATACGGTGTGGTAGGAACGGTTTTAGAGGGAACCCTATTCAGTAGATAAATTGAAGTTAACAATGAGTGTCCCCAAAGAAAATCAGGGAGGTCTGTGAAGCTCATCATGGATCGAACCATATCCAATAGAGTCCGATTTCTCCATTCTGAAACCCCGTTGAGTTGAGGTGTTCCTGGTGGAGTCCATTGAGAGACTATGCCATTTTTCCTTGAGATAGTCTAGGAATTCCCGGCTAAGGTATTCACCTCCTCGATCTGATCGAAGAACCTTAATGGGTTTTTCAGTTTGTTTTTCTACTTCATGTCTGAATTCTTTGAACTTTTCAAAAGCTTCAGACTTGTGTCTCATAAGATACACATACCCATACCTAGACAGATCATCGGTAAAGGTAATGAAGTAGACAAAATTGCCTCTAGCCGGCACATCAAATGGGCCGCACACATCAGTATGTACTAGGGCAAGGAGATCTGTGGCCCTCTCCCCATGTCCAACAAAAGGGAGTTTAGTCATTTTGCCTTGAAGACAAGATTCACAAGTTGGATATGACTCGAAAGTCAATGGACTCAATAGCCCATTTTTCTCCAATTTGTTGATCCTATCTTCTGCTATATGACCTAATCTCAGGTGCCATAGATATCTGTCGTTTGGACTATCCCTAGGTCGTTTGGCATTCACGTTTTGCTCGATAGTTAGAACAGGTACATCAATATGTAGCTGATAAAGACCATTAATAAGGAAACCATTTGCAATTTTATTTCTTTCATAAAGAATGTTACAATGGTCCTTAAAGAAGGTAATCACATAACCTTCTTGTGCTAAGCATGAAACAGAAATCAAATTCCTGCTAGCTGCAGGCACATAATAACAGTCTTTCAAAACTAAGTCTAAACCAGATGGTAATCGAAGAGGGTATGTTCCCACGGCTACTGCAGCAACTCTTGCTCCATTACCGATGCGTAGGATCATGTCTCCATCCCTCAGCCTCCTGCTATCCTCAAGACCCTGCATGGAAGTGCACAGATGAGCACTAGAACCAGAGTCAAGCACCCAACTGGATGCAGAAGAAACCGTAAGGTTAGACTCAATAACGAGCATACCTCCAGAAGGACCTTCCTTCTTGTTCTTCAGGGTGGCCAGGTAAGTAGGGCAGTTCCGCTTCCAATGGCCGTCGCTGTTGCAATGGAAACACTTTCCTTTGACATCGGCCTTTTTCTTCGGCTTCTGCCTTCTTCTTCTTTGATCCTTCCACCTTTTGCTTTTTCACAGACTTCTTTTTCTTTCCATAAGACTTTCTTTTGGAAGAAGTCCGTTCCATAGCAAGAACTGAGCCTTTAGAACCTTTCATAGAAAGCTCAGCGGTAACCAGCATATTCATTAACTTCGGCCAAGGAATTTTGAAGTTTATGCATGTGGTAATTCATGATGAATTGCCCATATGCATCAGTCAAGGATTGCAGAATAATATCATTCTGTTCTGCAAGTCCAAGTCTAACTTCACACCGAGCTTCTCAAGCTCTTCCATGTCCTTGATCATTGTCAGACAGTGATCTTGGACTGACTGCCCATCACGCATCTTAGCCTTAAAAAGTCATTTTGTGACTTGATATTTGGCTGCGCGACTCTGTTCACCAAACATCTCCTGCAGGTGAGCCAACATTTGGCGAGCAGTCCCGATATCCTCATGTTGGCGCTGGAGCTCATCAGACATCGAGCCCAACATGTAATATCTGGCCTTATTATCTTCGTCAATCCATTTTTCCAGAGACGCTCTCTGTTCAACAGATGGACGGGCTGGTAAGGTGGGAGGGTCCTGGTCCAAAACATGGGTTAACTTCTCGAAGAACCCAAAATAATTTTGTAGTTCCTTGAGCCAATCTTTATAATTGGGTCCAGTCAGTCTATGTGTGTCCAGGATACGTGCCAATGGGTTGGACGCAGACATACAAAGATTCTAGTTAGAGATACTGTAATTTTGACTTGACCAATTTGTTTATTTTTTTTTTGCTCCCACTATTTTCTCGGATCCCTACACTCCCTCTGTAGAGATGCGAAAATCTCCACGATTAATGATTTCTAGTGGGTGGTGCGGTCTCACCAACTGACTCATCACCTCACCTAACAGTTATTGGTGATGGGTTAGCCAATGAGTGAACAACTCTTGTTCAATGATTCTCTAATCATGGTGCACCCAAACTTGGTCTCTAATTCATGAATCTCACCGTATCCGGAATATTGATCCACTCCTTAGTTAAGTCAGACCCACCATTTGCATAGACTGGGTTCCTAATTGAGTCTCTCACCGTATCCGAAATATTGAGCCCAACTCATCCTCCAGCCCATAGCATCCAATGCCTAATAGACATGGTTGCATCTTCCCGGTGCAACTGAGCCACTGTATCCAGCCGAGAACAATCAACCCCGGGAAGGGCCCGCACATCTACAATGGTGGAAGACCTCAGACTTAATCTTTTCTTAGGGAGAATTGATTCAGGTCTCATTAAACTAGACTTGGCTTAGTCATAACAATTATGACTAACCTAGTGGCATGGGTTAGCTCGGATTATTGACCACCTCAGATCAGAACTGTGTCAACAGATATGGCCAGGTAAGTGAGACCGGTGGAAGGAATATGCCATTAACTCGTACAAGAACGCATTCAGGTCGAGTAGCTTCCAATTAAAAACCAGTCGGTCGTCTATGCCAAACTTACCTTAGACACCAAATTGTTGAGCCAGAACCAATTGGGTTAGCCTACAATCCAGACTCTAACCTCTGAGCCTAATTAGGTCTTGCTTGATCGTGACTCGATCTTGACCCAGACTTAATCCTATTAGGCTGGTCAATTTAAGCATTGTTGATCCCATCTAACCAACTCTTGATTCGGTTTGATCAACCGCTTAGACCTAATTGAGCTACCCAAGCCCGAACCCAGTATTATGAATATGTCTTAGATCTGAAATTCTCAATTTTAGACCTAATTAATATTCCATAAACTTAATTCTTAATTAAGTAGGGTTCATAAACAAAATATGCACAATAAATCCTAGGGTTTCAGGATCTAGGGTTTTGCAGAAAGTAAGTTTTGGGTTTCTGATTAAGGACGAACACGCAGCACCCCTACACATCATAAGAACACCCCATCGAATGGGAAGAGAGGGCCTTTAAACCCTTCTTCGTTCTTATGACCGGACGGCCAAGAGGAACGCCTTAATCAGGAACATTCAATACTACAAAACAATATCAGATCTATATCATATATCTCATATATAAAGTAGATCTAATCATGGCATATTTTGCATACATCTCATGTATCATAATCATGCATATTTTTCAGATCTAAATTATCTCATAATAATCTAAAAAATTAGATTTAAATTGATCTAATCAAAATAAATTCTAATCTAGATAATTATGTAGAACTATTCTACAACTAGTCTAGACATGCATCAATCATATCTCATATGATATTCAAAAATTAAATAATTTTTATTTGCTATTTTTTAGATGTTATTATAACACTTATAATATCAAAAAATAGTAAATAAAAAGATCTAAAATATGATTTAATCAGATTAAATCAAAAACATGCAAGACTATTCTATAGAACTATTCTATTCTAGAACTAGTCATGCATATCTTCTAATCTTAGATCCAAATTATTTAATTTTAATTTTTTCTGATTTCAGATCTGATCACATCTCATGTGACATCTGAAAATCACTTATTTTTTAATTAAAATAAATTTAAAATCAGATCTAAATAATTTTAGAACCATGGCTCTGATACCAGTTGAAGGGAAATCCTGATTTTTCCGGACCAGGTTCGTTCAGATCTGATCAGATCAAGAGATATATTTCAAAATTTTTTCTCTTGATCCCAATCAGATCTGGATATTTCAGATCTAATTTTATTATTTTAATAATAGAAATAAAATAAAGATAAATTAAATCAAATTTAATTTACCTGATTTGGGTAATCCTATTACCCTGTTGATGATCCTGTTTGCAGCGGAAGGTTCTGGATCTAGCCACGCAAGCGCCTGGCCTCTACCGGTATCCACTCAGGGCTGGATCTGGAGATCCTCTTCTTCTCTATCACACCTCCAAAAATCAGATCTGGATCTGATCTGGAGGATCTTCAAAACTCCTTTTGAAGATCTGCAGTCGTCCTTTGCAGCAGTGCAGCCTTCTTGCTTTTGATCGCCTTTCTTTGATCTGGATCGCACCAACCAAGGTCCAAAACTCCTTTTGGATGTGGAGAGCAAGGGGAGAAGATGGTTTGGCATGGAGGAAGAGGGGAGAGGCAGCCTTGGGGCATGGGGAACTTTGATCTCAATTCAATTACTGTGTTTGAGTTGGGCACAGGGTCTTATTTATAGACTGACTGTGATCCAGCTTCTCTTATTCCCAACCAATCACAACCCTTTGTGAAATCAGATCTAAATCTGATTGGTGGGAATAGAGTCCCCTGGATTCCTACTTAGAGGGTGCCTAAGACCAGTCAAAGTTGGTTTTAGGGAGAACTCTAATTGGAATCCAAAAGAGAGGTGGAGTCCTTGTCCAACAAGGACTCCAAGACTCCTCCAAACTTGGGCTCACGCCACCCTTGGCGTGCGCCCTCCTCCTTGCCAGGTTCTGGCAGGGGGACAGGCCCCCACCAGCTCTCCAATAGGTGCATGACATGTGGTCAAAAGTCAAAGGGTCAATGGTCAACGTTTGACCAGTCAAAGGTAGACTTTTGACCAAAGTCAAAGAACAAGAAATGGCAGGTGACCAAAAATGGCAGGTAATGTCTTACAAATAAGACAACCTTTTCTGACTTGGACAACCTCCAGTCAGACCATATGAAGGCCTCTGATTGAGCACAAACTCCTTTGGCTCAGACAGGACAACTTATTTATGATAGCAAAAGAAGAACGTTAGGTTCAATCGAGTGCTAGCACGATTTCCTTGAACCTAATTGAATCTCATTCAGATCAATTGAACTAGATCAGTTCAATTGATGATCACCAGATTCAAACCCTTGTTTGTGTGACCCAGTTAGGTTCAGTTCTGTATGGTAATGGGATATGTCATGATCTCTATCATCGACATCATCGAAACTCCTTTCGATGGATCAGAACTCTTCTGATTCGAACAGCTAGAATGATCGATCATCTAAATCATTCTAATTGCTCCCAAAATCCACCAGTGACACCTAGCAGTATATGGTGGCAACCCATCAGAGCTGAATGCGAACCTCTTGGTGCAGCTACCTGTGTGATTAAGTTCTTCTATCTTGAGCCCCGATCAGATTAGGGTTAAGGTGAAACTCGTCAAACCCTAGTCTCTGTCATATGATGTAATCATTCGATTCGAGTCCAATGTGAAAATCTAAATAGAAACTCTTTCTATTATTTCACTCTACCATGGCCATGGATTTCTGGACTTGATTCTCATGATCATCATAGGGCTGCTCCTCTACCACCGAGGTAGATAGATTCCATCTTGATGCATCCAGTTCCTACAATGAACATGCTATAGCCAACATACACCTCAGGGTTCCATATGGCTAGGAGACCGAGTAATGGTGTAGTCAAACTATAACACCCTCAAGGTGAACTGCCGATGCATCCTCAGGTCAAAGAACCAGACACACTACTGCAGCATCGAGTCAGTCATTGACGAGAAGGTAGACTCCCTAATGACTACTCGAGGTGGTCACGCTCAGTGCCCTCGTTCTCTAACGAGTACCTGTACTCTCGCTCCGGTGTCTCCACACCGTAGACTCAAGACTCATCTACTAAAGAGAAGCGATTGTACACCAACCTTCCGGATCAATCACCATCCTCGTGATGATCCTATGGTCGGGAGCAATTTATGAGTTAATAATGATTATTCATGTCTTAAATTTTCAACTCTTGAAAATATGAATTATCATTGCCATTAACTCAAAGGATGTATCACAGACACTAAATACACATATGTGATAGAAAATAACCCATTTATTGATTTTAGTCAAAATTATAATTTTGCCCCTAGAAGTGTATTACAAGTGTCAGCCAATTCTGGCTTCTAGGGCACATATATTATATAAATATAATATTTTCACTAAGTTATTGTCTTATAGACAAACAAATCCATATGTAATAGTTTCAATGGTCTAAAAGTGGAAACAATATTCTTAGATTTGAATGAAACTCTAGTTTATTTATCTAGTTGGCATGCATCATAAATTTTATTTTTTTCAAAGTTCAATTTTGGTAAATCAGTAACTAATTGCTTTTTGATAAGCTTTGAAAGTGAATGCATACTAATGTGTGCAAGCCTACGGTGCCAAAGCCAACTAGTCTCATTAATTTTGGCATTCATAGCTACTAGATATTGCATGTTTATTATAGAAAGTTTATTCAAATCTATTATATAAATATTACCATGTTTATGTCTAACAAACTTAATACCATCATCATTGGGACTAGTTACAATGCATAATGAAGATTCAAAAATAACTTTGTAACCCTTGTCACAAAGTTGACTAATGCTTGAGAGATTGTGTTTCAAACCATCTACTAATAAAATATTTTCAATATACTTGAAGGGAGTGATACCAATGTTACCTATATTGATAATCTTTTCTTTGCCATTGTCTTCAAAGATGACCATTCCTCTACTTTTAGTATCAAGTGTGATGAATTAGGGCTCATCACCGATCATATATCTTGAGCATCCGCTATCAAGATACTATCTTCGATTTTCTCTTTTGGATGCAAGACACACCTCATTTTCATGTGCCATAAGGCATAGGTTGACTTGTTCTTGAGCTTCTTCCTCTTCAGAGCTTAAGTCATCACTGTCATTTCATGTTGCCACCATAGCCTTTTTCTTGTATTTCTTGGAAGCCTTTTTAAGTTGAGGATATTTAGACCTAAGGTGCCCCAACTTCCTACATTCATAGCAAATAAGGAACTACTTCCTATCCTTTTTCTTGCTATGCTCTCCTTTGGTAGGTAGCCTCTTCCTCATTCCTTATTTTTTCTTCAAAAATCTCTTGAATTTCCTTATGATGAGGGCTATTTCTTCATCTCATTCTTCATCTTTTATTTTATTGATTTTTTCATCTTATTGAGTGATGGATTTAAGGACTATTATCTTCTTTTTCTTGACATCTTCTTTTTGATTTTGTTTTATGCTTAGCTCGTGCGTCATTAGTGATCCTAGAAGCTCATCTAAGGATAAAACATTCAGATCTTTGGCTTTTTGGATTGCAGTCACCTTGGCCTCCCATGTCTTTAGCAAAGATCTAAAAATCTTCCTCATAAGGTCACTGTTAGAATAAGACTTACCAAGACTTTTAAGACTATTTATAATGTCCGTAAATCTAGTAAATATTTTAGTTATTGACTCATCATGTTTCATTTTGAAAAGTTCATATTTAAGCACAAGCATCTTAATTTTTGATTCCTTAACTTGATTAGTGTCTTCATGAGTTACTTCTAATCTATCCCATATTTTCTTAGCCAACATGCATGTTGAAATGCAATTAAATTCATTAGTATAAATTTAGCTCCTTTAATGAGTAAATAAAATCTTAAGAATGCTTTTCACAATAATGGAGAAAGCTTTTTTGATTTTTCTCAAGATTGTTGGAGACTTGAATGAGCTCTTGAGAGGTTGGTGAACTTGAAAATAAAAGTTTCTTCTTTTCTTGAAGAGGACTTTTTACTTAGGGCTGAATTGAATGTGATGAAATCTCTTATATTTTTTTCTTTTTATAGCCTTTTAAATCTTCAAAAGATGGAGGTGAGAATTCTGGATAAGATTTATAGCCATTGGAGATCTTAAAGAAAGCATTAAAAGCTACCGAAATGGGATAAAACTAGTCATTGTAAAAGATTTCCATCATAGGGGTCGACTCATGGGTCGACCTTTGGCATAGGAGTCGATCTCGAGGTTGACCCTGAGATAATCTAGAAAATCAACTATTCTATATTTTTAGCCTTCAAAACAATAGAGATCGACCTTGGGGTCGACCTTTGGCATAGAGATAGCATGCCAAACAGCCCGTTTCAGCAGAGGTAGACCTAGGGGTCGATCCTTTTGCTTCAAACTTGATTTTTTTCTAAAATATGTGTCCAAAAATTATGGAACTGCCTCCAAAGGATCAAAAATCTTCTATACTTGCTCTTGAGGCTCTCAGATCAAAATTTGATAAAATTATGAGTTTGCTTCTAAAATATAAAAAGTCTTTTTTCAAGCTAAATTTATTAGTAATCCTTTCAAATGCTTTGTAATCATCAAAATCAATTCTTGAAGAAGTACATCTATGTGTAGATTCATAACCAATTATTTTTTTAAATAATTTTTAGTAATTTTAATTATGTCCTAAAAATCTAATCAGTTGGTTTTCATCTCCACTGAAAAGGTTTAGTTAAGTTCAGCCATTAACATGATCGTATTTGGTGCATCTGACCAACAAATGATCAGGCTCTACTTCGGTCGGCCAACCTGATCATCACTAGAAAGATACAACCAAATCATCATATTATGAATGCTAATTTCATTAGTCAATAAGCACTAGACCTTTAGGCCTCTAATGATTATTAAACTAATGGATCCATTATCACTCAACTTAATGGGAGGCTATGACCTAATTATCACCATAACTATATCATTTTTAAGGACCTAATAATCTTAGAGGATTTGATTAACCCATTTTAAGAAGAAGTGAGAGGATCAACTAGCTAATTTTGATCCTTTCATTGACTTCACCAAGTCAGATAAAAAAGAATCTAATTCAAGCTGGCATTAGGAGCATCTAAATTAGTGATATTGATTTACCTAATTAATATATGTGAGCATAAATTACTAAGTGATCTAATCAAAATCTAATTCACTAGATTAGCTAGGTAAGTGAGATCAGTGAAAGGGATATGCCATTAACTCGTCAAAGATCAAATCAGTGCGAGTAGCTCCTAATTAAAAATCATTGATCTAGATTGCCAAACTTATCTTAGACACCAATCGGTTCATTAGTTTCAATTCGATCAACTTAGTAATTTTGAGTTCGACCACATAGCCATGAATCAAGTCCATTTGGTTCTTGTTAAAGACATGGATTTAACCAACTATAACTATTGTAATTGAGTCTAAAGAGTTCTTGACCTAATCTAAATCAACATTTGGTTAGATTTGATCAATTACTCTAATTTAGTCTATTCTTTAACTAACCTTAAGTCTAACCCAATTAATGGACCTAATTTATCTAACCTAATAATCCAAAAGTTTATGCTCATGACTTAGGATCTTTAATTCATAATTCTAGACCCTAATTGATAATTGATAATTCTTAATTAAGTTTTGGGTTAATGGGTTGAGATTCGATATTTTAAAAATATTTTTTAAATTTTGAAAGATTTTTTATAACCTAGTACTAAATGGGTCAACTCATTTCAAAAATGGTTCGACTCATTTCATAAATATGTACTAGTTATAGGTTTTAATCTAAATCTATGTACAATACATAAAAAAAATCATGAACCATTTTAGATCCTATCTAAATATATATTCATAATTAAAATTTAAATTAAAATCAATTTTAAGCTTCTTTCACTGTTTCATCATCATGGGATATAATCGCAGTGGCACCCTACTGCCATAGGAGAACCCCATCAAATGGAAGGAGATGGCCTTTAAACCATTCTTTTCTTCTATGACCGAACGGCCATGGCAACCAATCTAATTAGATTACTTACTATTGGAAAGAAATACATATCATATATATTAATTTTTAGATTATTAAAGCATATAAATCATATTTAATAACCTACAACTCTAATACCACTGATAGAGAACATGTAGGATTTCTAGCTCTACATTCAAAATTTTTTTCTAGAAAATAATTATAGTAAAATTAATTATTAATTTAATTAATAACTAAAGCTATTGATCATATCAATAAACCCTACATATTAAGGATCTAAATATGATATACATGCTTTTAAAATCTAAAAATTAAATCGGCACTAGTAAACAATTTTACTACTCTATGTGTTCAAAACACGATACCTTGCACGGGTAGCCTAACACATAATCTGATTACCATCAGAAAGTTTCTCCTTGTGATACAGCCATATAAGTCATCTGGTCTCCACAGATCGTTCATATGAGACCTTGGTCCTGATTGGCTCCACTCGAGTGCTAGCTTGATGCTGGATGCTTTTGACGACTGATCATGATCAAACTCCTTTGATCTTTCTCCACGAGCTCTTCAGATACTCTAAATCACTAGCAGAGATGGAAGAGAGGTAGAGAAGGCTCCCTTAAAAGTCTCGTGGGCTCACGATACTCGTAGCTCATAAAATGGATCCCCAAACCCAAGGTCGAAACCCTAGGGCATGCACACACCCAAAACCCTGCGCCAAGCTTTCTTCGTATTTTTCTTCTCTTAGAATTTTTGAATTCAATTCTCTTACATGGAAGGGGGCTCACAAAAGTTTTCTCTCTTCTAAAGTGTGTGCATGCCCTAAGGAAATGCTTTTTGTTTTGTATAAGACTGAGTCAAAATAGCATGGGAGGATAAGAATGAAGTAGTTGTCCATTTGAATTCAAACTCCTTTTGAATTCAAATGGTAACCAAGCTATTCTTATCCACCTAAGGCATGAGAAGCATGGGCGTGTGCCCCTCTGTGCATAGAGATTTGTTATGAGAAATAATTTCTCATAGAAAATCAAATGGGTGCAAGAGTAGGGTGAGGTGGTGGGTAGACTAGTCAAACTAGGCTAAATTAAACTTTATCCAATCAAACCCATTCTAATCCAAATTGGTTAGGCCCAATTAGATCAAATTAAATTAAACTTATTTAGGCTTAATTAAGCTTAATTAAATCCTAATTGAATTAGAAATTAATCAAGTTCAATCCCTGATCAAATCAGAAAAGAAACCTTCTCGATGATTAGGTCATCTCATAACCTAATCGGATCAATCCCAACTAAATCCAATTTAATTGAACTCAAACCAAAATTCATTACTCAATTAAATTAAGTTAATTAATAATTAAATCACTAATTAAACTTCTTATAAATACTGAGTTCAAATCCAGTGGATGTTCGGATAATAGAATTCCATCAAAATGAAACTCTTGATCGAAGAGTCCCCAACCAATGGGACTCTTGATTCCAGTGTCCCAAGCAAGTGAAACTCATGATCACAGAGTTTCAGACCAATGAAATTCTTGATCATAGAATTTTAGACAAGTAGGATTCAAAGTTCTAGTGTAGTAGGACTCTTGATCATAGAGTCCAAATCTAGTAGGACACTTGACTATAGAGTTTCAGTTTAGTAGGACTCTTCATCAACTATCAGATTGAATAGAAACCTCTAATATGTATAACTCTATAGGTTTGAACCTCAATCAGTAGCATAGGAACTAATTTTTGTACCAATTGAAGTGACCATCTAATAATGATATCCAACATTCGGATAGGTCGAATAGTCGCAATTGCAATATTTAGAACCTATGTAAATATGGTTATCGCATAATTCATCTCTTTGACCTTTGTGTTTAGGATGACTCAGAGTTAAATTATCAACCTTAAAAAATATATCCATATCATATCTCAATATAATCAATCTTGTGACTCTTCACAAGAACTATCCTAGCCAAGGTTTTGCTAGATTGAAATATAATTAAACACAGCTTCTGAACTAAGGTGGTTAATCCCATCTTGATTCACAAATTGACTTTTTAAGTACTTGACTGTACCCAAAAATCTTTTCTCACTAAATTAAAAATTTAGATAGTCCGACATCAAAGCACAGTGAGTTGCTTGGAAGTCTCCATGGTGATCTTAGGTCAGAGGCACACTTACACCTATATTCCATCGAAGCAAATCTTGATAGCAAAAAATCTTTAAAGTTGGTCACATTCAGTGCAAATGTACTCCTACATCTTATCTGCATGCTATACCAGTATCTCCATACTCCTTGATTAAGGAGACAACCAATCTATATGGCACGCAATATCCTATACTTGATAAACATTATCGTCCTTGGTAACAATGTATCATTTGGTCGCCAATAGGTTTAAGGAATAAACAACAAATCCTTCTTTATCAATTCTAAATAGTCCTAAGGACTTCACCATAATATAAAAGTTCATTAGAAGATGAAAAAAATTATGATGAAAAAGTCAGAATAACATTTATTCATTAATAATTCATATACAAATACAAAAAATAGCTTAATCGTTAACAGACTGATAATTAACTTTAGGACACTATTCCCAACACTAATTATACTAACTGGAAAGTATACATGTGCATCTTCATTCAAGCACTTGTGATCCATGGAGTTCCATAATTAATTGACCACATTGTAGATGGCATTATCACTCCTAAATCTGAAAAGGATTAGGATGACTTAGATAGAAACATGACTGAGCTCAATGCAAAGGTCATGAATATATTATACTGTTCACCTGATACAAATGAGTTCAATAGAATTTCAACATGCATTTCAGCTAAGAACATATGGGATAGATTGGAGATTACCCATGAGAGTACCAACTAAGTAAAAGAATCTAAGCTTAATATACTTATTCATAAATATGAGCTATTTAAGCTAGAATAAAATGAATTCATCACTAAAATATTTACTAGATTCACTGATATTATAAATGATCTTAAGAGTTTAGGCAAGTCTTACACTAATAATGAGCTTGTTCATATAATTCTCAAGTCACCATCTAGAGCTTGAGAGGCAAAAGTTAATGCAATATAAGAAGCTAGATATCTCATTACGCTGTTCTTGGAGGAGCTTCTTGGTTCACTCATGACCTATGACCATAAAGCAAAATAATGAAGAGGAAACAAAGAAAAAAAAGATGACAGCCCTCAAGTCTATAGCCAAAGAAAAGAAAGAAAGTGAAGAGCCATAAGATGATGATGAGAATATGGCATTGATCACCTGAAGATTTAAAAAATTCATGAGGAAAAAAACAAAATTTCAAGAAGAAATCCTTCATGAAAGATGAACCAAGTAAGGAGAAAAAGGAGTAGCTCGTTTTCTATGAGTGTAAGAAACCTGAATACTTTTTCACCTTAGTTTTAGTCCCAATAAAAAATAAAAATTTCTAAAAAATTTCTTTGTGAAACCTTCATCAAACTCTTTGTCAAATACCACTTGTTTTTGCCATAGAAAACTTGGATACAAAGCATATACTTATGATTTTAGAAAATTAAGATTAAATCATATTAAAAAATTATGGGTTCTAAAAGGAATCATGGTAACTAATCCGAAAGGACCCAAAAAAGTCTGGCTATCTAAAATTACAACTTGATCTTCTCTTATAGATGTTCTTTCAGCCCGAGAAAAGAAGAAAAGATCTTGATAATGGTTGCTTAAGGCACATGATGGGTGATAAGATATAATTCTTTACCTTTGAAGCTAAGAAAGTAGTGGTAACCTTTGGCGATGATAGCTAAGAACACATCATTGGATGGAGTAATATAGGTATTACTCCCTCCATTTATATAGAAATGGTTGTATTAGTAGAAAGATTGAAATATAATTTACTTAGTATTAGTCAATTTTATAATAAAGATTTTAAAGTAGTTTTTGAATCATCATGTGCATTGACTTTAGTTCCACTAAGGATGGCATTATGTTTATTGGACATAAACATAGCAACATCTATATAGTTGAACTTAATGATCTTCTCATAAAATAATGGTCAATGCTTAGTTGCAATAAATGCCAAAGTTAATGAGACTAGTTGGCTGTAGCATTGTAGATTAAGATGTGGCAGCATAGATTTGATTTCAAAACTCATTAAAAGGGATCTTGTAAAAGACTTATTAAAATTAAATTTTGAAAAGAATAAAATTTATGATAGTGATATAGGAAATTTAGCACGAAACACTTTGATTTGAAGAATCAGACTTGAAAGGTCAAGAAACTGAATTGATTGCACCAAATCTCATAGGATTTTAATACTGTCATACTAAAACAGCCATAACTTTCTCATCTAATGTTACAATCACTATTATGATCCTAATTCGGAAAGCTCTTTTCAAGCCCTATGAGTTATAGTTGATTTCGGAGCCTATAACTATTTGACATATCAACAAAAGCCTAAAAAATCCTACATGAGTTTATCTCTTAATCTTTTCTTATTTTGATTAGGATTAGTATTTTGAATCTTTGTTTAAGTCTATTAGTATTTTTTTCTCTATAATTAGATCCTTTATGCCAACATTGTAATTAGATTTCATAAGTTATTGAGTTTATTTTTTCAAAAAAGAGTTCTCTTCTCCCTCTTGCCATTTTACCATAGTTTCATGCATTTTCCTTCTCTCATTCTCAATAATCGCTATGTTAAGGTTGCATTAGTTGGTATAGAGCTTTGCAATCTCTTGATGGTGATTTTTTTCTACAGTTCAAATGGTGGATGGTGGTCACAAGAAGGACCAACCTGCGAATCAAGTGGCAACCTATGATGAAATCACATAACGAGAATGGGACCTGATGATTGAGTACAAAGATTTGAAGAGACATATGATAGATTTGACCATGCATCTTATGCAGTTAGAATATCGGGATGCCAGATCCAAGGCTAAACTATAAGATCACAGATCTGAGGGAGATGCTTCAAATTTTGAGAACCTCTTTTATTAGGATATTTCCATCCACTAGCGTGAAGGTCGTGGCGATTCCTTCAAATAATCAACCTATTAGTTTAACTCCATCAGAGTATATCTATCTAAATATTTGGATAGTTTATAAGTAGAGTTGTTCCTCGATTGGCTAGACTAGATCAAGCATATCTTCGAATATAAGAAGGTACCTAATGATAAGAAGATGAAGCTGGTCATCTTAAAATTAATAAAATATGCTTTTGCTTAGTGGCAACAATTAAAATAAACTCAGGAGTGTAGAGATAAGTCCAAAATCTAGAATTGGGAGAAGATAAAGAAAGAATATCTATCTTAACCAAAGCCAGAGGTCAGCATCAATCTTCTATTGAATTCTTCTTACTTGTAGAAAATTATGGAGATTCCGAACTTAAGGATGATTTCTTTCTAGCCTAAAATGTATGACACAAGTGACCTAGTGTGAAGATACCTTGATTTGAAGAATTAGACCCCAAAAGTTAAGAAACCAGGATGACCGTACTAGATCCTATATGGTTCTAATATTGTCACACTAAAATGGACATAACTTTCTCATCCGATATTAGAAATACTATTATAACTCTAATTTGGAAAGCTCTTTTCGAGTCCTATGAGTTATAGTTGATTTTGGATCTAGTTCAAATATTTAATAGATTAACAAAAGTCTGAAAGATCCTACATAAGTTCATCTCTTAGTCTTTTCCTATTTTGATTAGGATTAGTGCTTTGAGTCCTTGTTTAAGTCTGTTAGTATTTATTTCTCTATAAATAAAGCCCTTTAGGCCAACATATAGTCATATTTCATAAGTTATTGAGTTTATTTTTGTTGGAGCATATTCCTAAGGTTGTGGACTTCTAGAACCAGCAAGGAAAGATCATGGAGGTCTTTGATGATCAATCAAACAGCAACACAAAAATAGCAAGAATCAGCAGCTTTGTAGATCTTGTCAACTAGTTTTTCTTCATCGATTTGAACCCTTTCTCTTCAAGATCTGAAACTCTCCTTTTTAGATATGGAAGCACACTTGATGAGGCCTCCAAATAGTAGAAGATGGGGCATGGATCAGCCCTGGGGCAAACAAGAAAGAGGGCACAAGCGGCGGCTTGCACTTGGGGGCACTAGAAACCCTGGTGCCTCCAAGGTACTTTCCTTTTTGGGTGTGGCGGCTAAGTTTCTTGCTGCTAGAGCATGGAGAAAACCAGGGAGAGAGAGAGAGAGAGAGGAAGAGAGAGGTTAGGGTTTGGGAGAAAAGATTTGATCTCCTTTGTTGTTCTTTATCAGTAGTGAAGCATTTCATATCCCGTGGATGTAGGCACTTTGGCCGAACCACATATATGATTGTGCATGTTTATCTTCTTCAATCTTTTTGTAAAAACAAAGTGACGCCATTTCTCCTACAGGTGATCAAAGTGATCTTGGGTGGATGATGATCAAGATTGAAGAAGATGGAAAAGATGGGTGCAATCAAGATGGATGCTCTATGTGCAAGAAGGAGTAGTCTATCATAGAAGGTACTGATGGGAGCCCAGTACAAGATGGAGCTCTAGGTAGAGATGGATCGGGCACGAGACTCCAGTTGGGATTGAGCAGCTAGGCTCGACTCCCATGTTTGTCGATCCATGAGTAACAGGCAGTTGCCCCAGGACATGGGGGTGGTATCATACAAAAAACTCCCATAGTTGAGGTGGAGATGAACATCAAGTCAAGATAGAGATTGTTAGAATCTAGTGCCTCGAGATTTGATCAACAACAAGCCTAGAATGAGATTCAAGATGATGAGCAAAGTCTAATGAGACTAAAAATAATCCAAACAAAGTTTGGATGAAGAAGATATGCACGAGAAAGCCAGTGGAGTAGATGGTATGGCCTACGAGCTATCGAGTGGGGCCCATAGGCCAGCAACAATGTAGGCCAAGCATAATAGCCAGGCTAGCAGTGCGTTGGGCCATGCCCAAGCCTAGCATGTGTGCCAGCGAGAACAGCATGCTGGGCTGTGCCCATGTCGAGTGCGGGCACCAGCATTGTGTGGGTGCCCACAACGGTCGACCCAAGCCTAGGCGGGTGCATGCACAGGCACGGTCTGGGCCTAGGTGGTCATGTGGGAGGGGCTGTGCTGGCTCGGGTGTGATAGAAACTTTGTAGGGTTTCATGCATGTTTTTTGAAACTTTTTTCAAAAAATTATCAAGTAGAAGATAGATTAATCCTATTAATCTATTTATGCATATGATCAGATCATCAAGCACCTACAAACTAGGATCTATGATATAATATAATGTATGTATAAATCTATAAAATAAAATACAAATAGATATTGATCATATCAATATCGGTCTAGATCAAATCTAGCATGTAATAAAGATCAGATCTCTATACCTGAGCACGGATCAAGAACTTTGCTATTAATTTTCGTGGATGTGATTATTGCTCAGAGCTACACAGGATATCCAG
Organism: Cocos nucifera; assembly: GCA_006176705.1. Taxonomy (NCBI): domain Eukaryota; kingdom Viridiplantae; phylum Streptophyta; class Magnoliopsida; order Arecales; family Arecaceae; genus Cocos; species Cocos nucifera. Next base: position 257,495 of record QRFJ01001303.1, on the reverse strand, counting down.
TCTCTATAGGTTATCCACATGAAGCTCCTAGCTGATCGGAGGTTCAACGATTGAAGATTTGCGTAGGATGCTAGCTCCTTACAGATCTCTCTTGACGGTTGATCTAAATTCTTTTTTTCAGATCTCTTGAACCCTCCAAGAGATAAAAAAGTAGAGGAGGATTAAGGAGAGAGACTCTTCTCTCTTATCTCTCAAAAATATATGCAAGAGGGAGGATAAAAAACTCTAGAGAAGAATCCCTACTTCTCTTCTTTCTTTTCTCTCAATAGGACACACTACGGTGATGTCCTAAAAAGAGCTCACATCCCCTTAGAGGATTGTGCCCTAAAACCTACGCCCAACTCTCTTATTCCATGGTGAAAAGCTCTTGAAAATCTCATGCTAAGAGTCCTCTTAAATAGGGTGGTCAAGAGGAATCCTAGTCTAGGTCAAATACCCATAAAGTAAAGGACAAAGGGAGAAAGATTAGGGGGTGCCCAACTCTTGGATGCCTCCCAAAAATTCTGGATGTGGGCTACCATAAAAGCATGCACAAATTCCTTCTTTTCCATGCACAAAATTAGATCAAAATCTAATTTAATTTGGTGCCAAGTGTAGATAGAGTTTGGCAATATTGGAACTCTATCAAATTGAGTCCTAGAAGAAAACAACTTACCTTGTCTGACCTATTCAATATTTATTTCCAAACCAAGAGGGAGGGGATGCATGGGGTTCTTCATAGGTGTGAGAAAACTCATGCAAACTTCAGAAAAAAAGTGAGCATGGGGCTTGGAAAGTTGGTGCAAGGGAGGGAAGGGAGTCCCAGTCCAATTGGGCTCTCTTGTTCTCTTTGGTCAAACCAAAATTAAACCTATTTAAATTAAGATTGGTGTAACCTGATTAAGGATAATCCTAGTCCAATTAGAAGCCCATTTAAATTTAATTAAATCTTATTTAAATCTGATTTAAATCCTAAGATAATTAAAAATTAGGTGCATTTAAATCCTAATTGAATAGGAAATTGATCTTCCTTGTAATTGGGTGATCTCATAAACCAATTAGACTTGACCTAATCAAGATCAAACCAAATCAAATTAAATCTAATTCAATTAAACTTGATTTCAGTCCTAATGCTCAATCAAATTGAGCCAATTAGTAATTTAATTACTAATTAATCCTCCTACAATACTTGCACTAGATCAATCATCAATCATATTGATGATTTGATCCTAAAATGATTCACAATCGTTGATCAATCATTCGATTAGATAGAAACCTCTTTTGTATGTGACTCTATAAGTTCAAATCTAAGTCGGTAGCATAGAAATAAATTTTGGTACCAATCAAAATGATCATCTAGCAATAGTACCCAATGTCTGTATAGATTGAATGTATGTAAAGTAATATTCAAGAATCTACTCGAATATGGTTACCATATAATTCATCCCTTTGACCTCTGTATTTAGGATGATTCAGAGTTAAACTATCAATTTTGAAAAAGCACATCCATAATGTGTCTCAATGTAATCAGTCCTGTGACTTCTCATAAGGGCTATCCTGGCTAAGATTTTACTAAATTAAAATATAATACAATACATCTTCTAAAACTAAGAGTGGTCAATTCCATCTTGACTCATACCAACTTCATAAGCACTTGACTATGCCCAAAAATCTTTTATTACTGAATTAAAAATTCAAGTAGTCTAGCACTAAAGCATAGTGAGTTACTTGTAAGTCACCATGGTGATCTCAGATCGAAGGGATACTTATATATATATATCCGTTTAGAGCAAATCTTGATAGTAGAATGCTCTGGAGTTGGTCACGTTCTGTGTAGATATATCCCTACATCTCATCTATATGCCATACGAGTATTTCTACACTTTTTGGTTAAAAGAATAATAACCTATATGACATACAACAACTTACACTTGATAAACATTATTGTCCTAGGTATCAACATATAATTTGATCATGAACATATTTAAAGACTAAACTATAAATTCTTTTTTATCAATTTTAAATAGTCCTAATGATTTCATCACAACATAGAAGTTTATAAAAGAAAAATGCACAACTTGTAATGGATAAGCCAAAATAATTTTTTTAATTATAAATAAATAATATATAATTTATAAAATTAGCTCAATCATCAATAGATTGATGATTGATTTTGAAAAATAATTTTTAATAACTTTCACTTATCCTAAAGCCACTCAGTATAGTATCATATACCCATCTTCGACTTGTGATCATCAAACTTCCTTACTGCAAGGGCTTTAATGAATATATTGGCCAGGTTCTTCTTTTCGTTGATCTTCTGAAGATCGATATCATCTCGATCCACGATCTTTCAGAAAAGATGGTAGCGATGCAGAATATGCTTTGTCTGCTAATGTGATTTTGATTTCTTTATCTAAGCAATGGCTCCAGTGCTGTCATAGTAGAACTGGACCATCAAGGAAGGGTGCCACTCCAAGCTCAATAATGAATTTTCTTAGCTATATAGCTTTCTTGATAGTATCGAATACTGCAATATACTCCACCTCATAAACTAAGTCATCTATGGTATGTTGCTTGGAACTTTTTCAGCAAATAGCTTCATTATTAAGGGTAAATATGATAGAAAAAATACAGGATTTTATGCATAGATTTCAAAACTTTTTCAAAAAATAAAGCAGCGGAAGACATAGATTAAACTATTTAATCTACAACATGTATGTAATCAAATTATAAAACCCTACATCAAGGATCTATAACATATTATGATGAAAATATAAATCTAAAATTAAATTAATTATGAGTGATATTGATCACATCAATACCTAGATCTAGAATAATTTTAGATCTAATCCTAGATCGCATCTAGGTCACCAAGAGATCAGATCTCTTATCTTTGCATGGGTCGAGAACTCCATGGTTGAATCTGTTGTTGTCTTTGGAGCCATGTATGCATCCAACCCCTACAGGTGATCCACATGAACCTATAACATAGATCAGAGGTTCGTCGAATAAAGTTCCGCACGAAGTGCTAGCTTTTCGTGGATCCCTCCTGATGGTTAATCAAATATATATTCTTTCGATCTGTTGGACAATCCAAGAGATGAAGAACATGATGAGGAATGAGGAAAGAATCCAACTCTTGGATCTCTCATAAATCAAAAAATAAAAAGATATATGAAAAAAACCCTAGGAGAAGATAAATCTTCTCTTTCAGAACATCAACAGTTGATGTCCTAAAAACACCTCTATGCTAGGATCAGAGGAGACCTTCTTCTCTAAATTTTTTTCTAATTTTCAGATATCACACCCTCAGATTTTTCTCATAAAAATCTCATAAATAAAATTGAGAAGAAGGGCTCTCAAGGAAACCCTAAGAGAAGACCTTCTTCTCGCATCGGGACATGATTAGATCATGTCCAAAAATGATCACCATGCCCCAACACCTTGGAGCACTGGTTCCATGCTCTCTTCCTCTCTCTCTCTCTCTCTCTCTCTCAGATCTTTATCATATAAAAATCATATAAAATAATGAAGAAGAAGATACTCAAAAGAAAACAAAGATAAGATAATCTTCTCTTACCTTTGTGTTTTCATGAGAACAATGATTGATGTCCAGAAGAAGACCTTTTCTCTAAGAATCTTGGTGCCATCTTTCCTCAAGCCCATCCTCTATCTCTCTCAGATTTTTATCATATAAAAATTATAAAAAAAATAGGAAGAGAGAAACATAAAAGAAAAATATAAGAGAAGACAATCTTCTCTTACCTTGTCTCTTCAAGACATCAACCATTGATGTCTTAATTGAGGGCTCTTCTCCAAGAATCCTGGAACCACAAATCCTCCATGCCTTCTCCTCCTTCTCCTTTGATTTTTCATGATTTTTTTTGGATTTTTTACATCTTAAAACTATCTCATAAGAGGCTTCCACCTTTTATTGCAAGACTAGGTCAAAACCTAGTCAAAGGAGGACTTCTATGGGGCGTCCAACTCTTGGATGCCCCTCTCTTGAATTTTGGCATGTGAAATAGAAAACCAATACCCAAAAGAAAGAGTAAAGGGGCAGAAATCAAAAGGAGGGCATGGGTAGAGGTGGCACACAAGGGAGAAAGGAGTTTGCTCAAAAGGGGACTCTTGCAAGAAGGAAAGAAATCCCAACTCTTTCTTATTTTGACCAAGTCAAAATAAACTCCAAAATAATCTGATATGTGGGAGTGGAAGGCCTTCTAAGGCATGGAAATACATAAAAAAAATCTAAAATTTAAAAGTGGGGCATGAGCTATTGTTGGTGCAAGGAAAGGGAGAGAGTCCCAGTCCAACTAGGACTCCTCCAATTTGACTAGGTCAAAGCCTACTTTAATTCATTTTTAAATCAGATTAAATACAACTAATTAAAAATGATCATAGTATAATTAGGAGTCTAATTAAATTAAATTAAATTATATTTAATTTTTATTTAAATCCAAAGTCAATTTGAAATTAGATGCACTTAAATCCTAGTCCAACTAGGAATTAATTTTCCCTTGCTATTGACTTATCCAATAAACCAATTGAACTTAACCCAATTAAGTCCAAACCAATTTTAATTAAATCTAATTCAATTAGATTTAATCTTAGCCTAATTTTTCAATCAAATTGAGCTAATTAGCAATCCAATTGCTAATCAATCCTCCTACAATACTTGCATTAGGTCAAACATCAATCGCATTGAATATTTGATCTCGAAATGATTCTCAATTATCAATTAACCATTTGATTAGATTACAAGCTCTAATGTATGTGACCCCATAGGTTTGAACCTAAGCTAATAGCATAGAAATCAATTTGTGTACCAAACGAAGTTACCATCTAGCAATGGTTCCCGACGTCTGGAGAGGTCGAATGTATGCAAAGCAACATTCTTAGAATCCTGGCCCATGGTTACCATATAATTCATTCCTATGATCAATAATGCTTAAGACGACTTTGAGTATACGATCAAATACTCATACAAGTCATCTCTATTATGTCTCAAAATTTTGTAAATCTCATGACACCTCATAAGAATTACCTTGGCCTAGGTTTTGCTAAATTGAAACACAGCGAGACATTCTCTTTCTGAAGTTAATCAGGAGTGGTCAATCCCATCTTGATTTACACACTGACTCTACAAGTACTTGACTATACTCAAAAACCTTTCGTTATTTATATTAGAAATATAGGCAGTCCAGTACCAAAGTATGGTGAGTTGCTCGTAAATCACCATAGCGATCTCAGGTCGGAGGTACACTTATATCCATTGGCCTTAGCTAGCTACTCTTGATAGTAGAGTGCTACATTAGTCACGTTCAGTATAGATGTACTCCTACATCTCACCTAGATGCTATACCTAAAGGGAAATCCTGATTTCCCAGACTAGGTTCGTTCAGATCTGATCAGATCAAGAGATATATTTCAAAATTTTTTCTCTCGATCCCAATCAGATCTAGGATATTTCAGATCTAATTTTATTATTTTAATAATAAAAATAAAATAAAGATAAATTAAATCAAATTTAATTTACCTGATTTGGGTAATCCTATTACCCTGTTGATGATCCTGTTTGCAGCGGAAGGTTCTGGATCTAGCCACGCAAGCGCCTGGCCTCTACCGGTATCCACTCAGGCTGGATCTGGAGATCCTCTTCTTCTCTATCACACCTCCAAAAATCAGATCTGGATCTGATCTGGAGGATCTTCAAAACTCCTTTTGAAGATCTGCAGTCGTCCTTTGCAGCAGTGCAGCCTTCTTGCTTTTGATCGCCTTTCTTTGATCTGGATCGCACCAACCAAGGTCCAAAACTCCTTTTGGACGTGGAGAGCAAGGGGAGAAGATGGTTTGGCATGGAGGAAGAGGGGAGAGGCAGCCTTGGGGCATGGGGAACTTTGATCTCAATTCAATTACTGTGTTTGAGTTGGGCACAGGGTCTTATTTATAGACTGACTGTGATCCAGCTTCTCTTATTCCCAACCAATCACAACCCTTTGTGAAATCAGATCTAAATCTGATTGGTGGGAATAGAGTCCCCTGGATTCCTACTTAGAGGGTGCCTAAGACCAGTCAAAGTTGGTTTTAGGGAGAACTCTAATTGGAATCCAAAAGAGAGGTGGAGTCCTTGTCCAACAAGGACTCCAAGACTCCTCCAAACTTGGGCTCACGCCACCCTTGGCGTGCGCCCTCCTCCTTGCCAGGTTCTGGCAGGGGGACAGGCCCCCACCAGCTCTCCAATAGGTGCATGACATGTGGTCAAAAGTCAAAGGGTCAATGGTCAACGTTTGACCAGTCAAAGGTAGACTTTTGACCAAAGTCAAAGAACAAGAAATGGCAGGTGACCAAAAATGGCAGGTAATGTCTTACAAATAAGACAACCTTTTCTGACTTGGACAACCTCCAGTCAGACCATATGAAGGCCTCTGATTGAGCACAAACTCCTTTGGCTCAGACAGGACAACTTATTTATGATAGCAAAAGAAGAACGTTAGGTTCAATCGAGTGCTAGCACGATTTCCTTGAACCTAATTGAATCTCATTCAGATCAATTGAACTAGATCAGTTCAATTGATGATCACCAGATTCAAACCCTTGTTTGTGTGACCCAGTTAGGTTCAGTTCTGTATGGTAATGGGATATGTCATGATCTCTATCATCGACATCATCGAAACTCCTTTCGATGGATCAGAACTCTTCTGATTCGAACAGCTAGAATGATCGATCATCTAAATCATTCTAATTGCTCCCAAAATCCACCAGTGACACCTAGCAGTATATGGTGGCAACCCATCAGAGCTGAATGCGAACCTCTTGGTGCAGCTACCTGTGTGATTCAAGTTCTTCTATCTTGAGCCCCGATCAGATTAGGGTTAAGGTGAAACTCGTCAAACCCTAGTCTCTGTCATATGATGTAATCATTCGATTCGAAGTCCAATGTGAAAATCTAAATAGAAACTCTTTCTATTATTTCACTCTACCATGGCCATGGATTTCTGGACTTGATTCTCATGATCATCATAGGGCTGCTCCTCTACCACCGAGGTAGATAGATTCCATCTTGATGCCAATCCAGTTCCTACAATGAACATGCTATAGCCAACATACACCTCAGGGTTCCATATGGCTAGGAGACCGAGTAATGGTGTAGTCAAACTATAACACCCTCAAGGTGAACTGCCGATGCACCTCAGGTCAAAGAACCAGACACACTACTGCAGCATCGAGTCAGTCATTGACGAGAAGGTAGACTCCCTAATGACTACTCGAGGTGGTCACGCTCAGTGCCCTCGTTCTCTAACGAGTACCTGTACTCTCGCTCCGGTGTCTCCACACCGTAGACTCAAGACTCATCTACTAAAGAGAAGCGATTGTACACCAACCTTCCGGATCAATCACCATCCTCGTGATGATCCTATGGTCGGGAGCATTTTATGAGTTAATAATGATTATTCATGTCTTAAATTTTCAACTCTTGAAAATATGAATTATCATTACCATTAACTCAAAGGATGTATCACAGACACTAAATACACATATGTGATAGAAAATAACCCATTTTATTGATTTTAGTCAAAATTATAATTTTGCCCCTAGAAGTGTATTACAAGTGTCAGCCAATTCTGGCTTCTAGGGCACATATATCTAACAATCTCCCACTTGTCCTAAAGCCAATTGGCTACAAGTCTAAGTCCCATCTTCTCAAGGTGGGCTTCGATCTTCTGCTGGCCCAACGGCTTTGTAAGTGGGTCTGCCACATTATCTGTGGAGTTGACTCTCTTGACCTCGACGTAACCCTTCTCGAGGTAATCGCGGATGAGGTGGTATCGCCGCTCAATGTGCTTGGATTTCTGGTGAGACCTCGGCTCCTTAGCAAGGGCTATGGCGCCATTATTGTCGCAGTATAGAGGAATGGCATCTGATGGCATTACTCCAATTTCTGCAGCAAACTTCTTGTACCAGAATGCTTCCTTCGCAGCCTCTGATGCAGCGATATATTCTGCTTCCATGGTGGAATCTGCTATCACATTTGCTTGGAAACTCTTCCAGCTGACAGCACCACCATTGCACACAAACAGACTCCCAGATGTCGACTTTCGATCATCTACATCGGACATGAAATCGAGTCTGTGTATCCCTGGACTTGGAGTTCTCCGTTACCAAAGACCAACATCATATCCTTAGTTCTTCTCAAGTACTTAAGGATACATTTCACAGAAGTCCAGTGTTCTTCACCTGGATTTGACTGATATCTGCTTGTGACACTCACAGCATGGGCTATATCAGGTCGTGTACATAGCATGGCATACATGAGGCTCCCTATTGCAGAAGCATAAGGGATCTTGCTCATGCGTTCTATTTCCTCAGGTGTGCTAGGGCACATCTTCTTGGAAAGATGAATACCATGTCTGAAGGGTATTAATCCCCTCTTAGAGTTTTCCATACTAAACCTCTTTAGTACTTTCCTCTATGTACATCTTCTGTGAAAGTCCTAGCATCCTATTCGGTCTATCCCTATAGACCTTAATTCCTAGAATAAAGGATGCTTCACCTAGGTCTTTCATGGAGAATTCCTTGGACAACCATATTTTGACTGTCGTCAACATGGGAATATCATTCCCAATAAGGAGGATGTCATCCACGTACAATACGAGGAAGACAACAGCGCTCCCACTGACCCTTTTGAAAACACATGGTTCCTCTTCATTTTTGATGAAACCAAATTTTTGATCACATCATTGAACGTGATGATCCTGTTTGCAGCGGAAGGTTCTGGATCTAGCCACGCAAGCGCCTGACCTCTATCGATATCCACTCAAACTAGATCTGGAGATCCTCTTCTTCTCTATCACACCTCCAAAAATTAGATCTGGATCTGATCTGGAGGATCTTCAAAACTCCTTTTGAAGATCTGCAGTCGTCCTTTGCAGCAGTGCAGCCTTCTTGCTTTTGATCGCCTTTCTTTGATCTGGATCGCACCAACCAAGGTCCAAAACTCCTTTTGGACGTGGAGAGCAAGGGGAGAAGATGGTTTGGCATGGAGGAAGAGGGGAGAGGTAGCCTTGGGGCATGGAGAACTTTGATCTCAATTCAATTACTGTGTTTGAGTTGGGCACAGGGTCTTATTTATAGACTGACTGTGATCCAGCTTCTCTTATTCCCAACCAATCACAACCCTTTATGAAATCAGATCTAAATCTAATTGGTGGAAATAGAGTCCCCTGGATTCCTACTTAGAGGGCGCCTAAGACCAGTCAAAGTTGGTTCTTAGAAGAACTCTAATTGGAATCCAAAAAGGAGATGGAGTCCTTATCCAACAAGGACTCCTAGGCGCCTCCAACTTGGGCACACGCCTAGGGTGGCGTGCGCCCTTCTCCTTGCTAGGTTCTGGCAGGGGGACAGGCCCCCACCAGCTCTCCAATAGGTGCATGACATGTGGTCAAAAGTCAAAGTGTCAATGGTCAATGTTTGACCAGTCAAAGGTAGACTTTTGACCAAAGTCAAAGAACAAGAAATGGCAGGTGACCAAAAATGGTAGGTAATGTCTTATAAAATAAGATAACCTATTTTGACTTGGACAACCTCCAGTCAGACCATATGAAGGCCTCTGATTGAGCACAAACTCCTTTGGCTCAGATAGGACAACTTATTTATGATAGCAAAAGAAGAACGTTAGGTTCAATCGAGTGCTAGCACGATTTTCTTGAACCTAATTGAATCTCATTCAGATCAATTGAACTAGATCAGTTCAATTGATGATCACCAGATTCAAACCCTTGTTTGTGTGACCCAGTTAGGTTCAGTTATGTATGGTAATGGGATATGTCATGATCTCTATCATCGACATCATCGAAACTCCTTTCGATGGATCAGAAACTCTTCTGATTCGAATAGCTAGAATGATCGATCATCTAAATCATTCTAATTGCTCCCAAAATCCACCAGTGACACCTAGCAGTATATGGTGGCAACCCATCAGAGCTGAATGTTAACCTCTTGGTGCAGCTACCTGTGTGATTCAGTTCTTCTATCTTGAGCCCCGATCAGATTAGGGTTAAGGTGAACTCGTCAAACCCTAGTCTCTGTCATATGATGTAATCATTCGATTTGAGTCCAATGTGAAAATCTAAATAGAAACTCTTTCTATTATTTCACTCTACCATGGCCATGGATTTTTGGACTTGATTCTCATGATCATCATAGGGCTGCTCCTCTACCACCGAGGTAGATAGATTCCATCTTGATGCCATCCAGTTCCTACAATGAACATGCTATAGCCAACATACACCTCAGGGTTTCCATATGGCTAGGAGACCGAGTAATGGTGTAGTCAAACTATAACACCCTCAAGGTGAACTGTCGATGCACCTCAGGTCAAAGAACCAGACACACTACTGCAGCATCGAGTCAGTCATTGACGAGAAGGTAGACTCCCTAATGACTACTCGAGGTGGTCACGCTCAGTGCCCTCGTTCTCTAACGAGTATCTGTACTCTCGCTTCGGTGTCTCCACACCATAGACTCAAGACTCATCTACTAAAGAGAAGTGATTGTACACCAACCTTTCGGATCAATCACCATTCTCGTGATGATCCTATGGTCGGGAGCAATTTATGAGTTAATAATGATTATTCATGTCTTAAATTTTTAACTCTTGAAAATATGAATTATCATTACCATTAACTCAAAGGATGTATCACAGACACTAAATACACATATATGATAGAAAATAACATATTTATTGATTTTAGTCAAAATTACAATTTTGCCCCTAGAAGTGTATTACAAGTGTCAGTCAATTCTGACTTCTAGGGCACATATATCTAACAATACCAGTGTCTCCACATCACTTGGTTATGAGGACAACCAACGCATATGGCATACAGCGACCTATACTCGATAAGTTATCATCCTTGTTAATAACTTATCATTTGATCGTGAACAATTTAAGAATCATCCAATAAATCTTTTTTTATCGATTGATTGTGGTTCTAAGAACTTCATCATAATTTAGGAGTTCATTTAAGGAAGATAGAACTTTTATAATGAAATAGCCAAATTACTATTATTATTAGATAATTCATATACTAATTTCAATCATCTACTACTTAGATGATTGGCTTTAGGACACATTTTCCAATAACTCTCACTTGGACTAAAGCCAATCAGAACGATATCAAATATCCTATCTTCCACTTGAGTTTGTAGAACTCCTTAGTTCCAAGGCCTTAGCAAATGGGTCAGTCAACTTCTCTTTTTACATCGATCTTCTAAAGATCGACATCACCTAGATCAAATATCTAAGATGAAAATGATGCAGAATATGCTGGTCCATTGGTTCTTTAGCCTGAGCTATGGCTCCAGTGCTACGATAGGACTGGACCATGGGTGGAGGGTGCCACTCCCAATCTGCTAATGAACCTTAGTAACTACACAGCTTACATGGCAGCATCATATACCATGATGTACTCTACATCACTAACTGAATAAGCTAAAGTATCCTACTTGGAATTTTTCCAACAGATTGCTCCTATAAATAGGATATGAATCGACATTCTCTTATTGTCATCTTATTCTGACTGAAATCAAAACATCCATATATTTTAAGTCAGTACTTCCATATTTGAGTCACCGGGACCTTAGTATTTCTCAAATACTTTGGGATTGTTTATACAATCCTCCAGTGGCTCTTACTTGGATCAGACTGGTATCTGCTTACTACCTTTAGTGAGTATACCATGTTTAATCTTGTACATGGATAAATAAGATGACAGCTAAACCTTTATTTCTTGTAATGTTGGAATGCTATTCTTGATTAAGAGAATTTTATCCTCAAACATCACAAGAAATAACACTACAAAATATTTTGCCTAGTAATAAGTGCAGGGTTTGTCTTTGTTTATAACTAAGATATATGTTCAGAATGTATGTTCGAACTCTGAGATGATACTCAGATTGGCTTTATAGGTCCTTACCTTTCCGTCTGCACTACTCTGATCCTATTAAAAACCTATTCATACTTAATGGGTTTTATCCCTTTAGGTGATCAACTAGTGTCCATACACTATTGATTTTCATGGACTTCAATTTGGATTATATGGCTCCAAGCCACTTCTCAGAATCAGGCCACTACATTATATCCTTATAGGTGATTGGATCCTTATTGTTCTTATGGAGCTCAACATGATCGCCATCCCAAACCTAGATACTGAAATATCTATCTGACTAACGTGATACTTTACCCGATCTTCTTAAAGGTGATACTTTAATGGGCTCCGAATTTGATATGATCAAATCCAATTTTATAGGTTTATCAGATAACGTCGGTTCTTTTCTATCAGTCAAACTTTTACAAGTTCAACTTGATAGGCACCAGTTCCTTCTCTAAGAAACTTCTTTTCAAAAAAAATGCTCTACTGCTGATGAACTCTTCTACTTGTCCTAAAGCCAATTGGCTACAAGTCTAAGTCCCATCTTCTCAAGGTGGGCTTCGATCTTCTGCTGGCCCAACGGCTTTGTAAGTGGGTCTGCCACATTATCTGTGGAGTTGACTCTCTTGACCTCGACATAACCCTTTTCAAGGTAATCGCGGATGAGGTGGTATCGTCGCTCAATATGCTTGGATTTCTGATGAGACCTCAGCTCCTTAGCAAGGGCTATGGTGCCATTGTTGTTGCAGTATAGAGGAATGGCATCTGATGGCATTACTCTGATTTTTATGGCAATCTTTTTGTACCAGAATGCTTCCTTTGCAGCCTCTGATGCAGCGATATATTCTGCTTCCATGGTGGAATCTGCTATCACCATTTACTTGAAACTCTTTCAGCTGACAGCTCCACCATTGCACACAAACAGACATCCAGATGTCGACTTTCGATCATCTATGTCGAACATGAAATCCGAGTCTGTGTATCCCTGGACTTGGAGTTCTCCGTTACCAATGACCAACATCATATCCTTAGTTCTTCTCAAGTACTTAAGGATACATTTCACAGAAGTCCAGTGTTCTTCACCTGGATTTGACTGATATCTGCTTGTGACACTCACAGCATGGGCTATATCAAGTCATGTACATAGCATGGCATACATGAGGCTCCCTATTGCAGAAGCATAAGGGATCTTGCTCATGCGTTCTATTTCCTCAGGTGTGCTAGGGCACATCTTCTTGGAAAGATGAATACCATGTCTGAAGGATATTAATCCCCTCTTAGAATTTTTCATACTAAACCTCTTTAGTGCTTTCTCTATGTACATCTTCTGTGAAAGTCCTAGCATCCTATTCGGTCGATCCCTATAGACCTTAATTCCTAGAATAAAGGATGCTTCACCTAGGTCTTTCATGGAGAATTCCTTAGATAACCACATCTTGACTGATGTCAACATGGGAATATCATTCTCAATAAGGAGGATGTCATCCACGTACAATATGAGAAAGACAACAGCGCTCCCACTGACCCTTTTGAAAACACATGGTTCTTCTTCATTTTTGATGAAACCAAATGTTTTGATCACATCATTGAACGCAGACATATTCCTGTAGAGATCGACCACTGATCCTGTTTGCAGCGGAAGGTTCTGGATCTAGCCACGCAAGCGCCTGACCTCTATCGATATCCACTCAAACTAGATCTGGAGATCCTCTTCTTCTCTATCACACCTCCAAAAATTAGATCTGGATCTGATCTGGAGGATCTTCAAAACTCCTTTTGAAGATCTGCAGTCGTCCTTTGCAGCAGTGCCAGCTTCTTGCTTTTGATCGCCTTTCTTTGATCTGGATCGCACCAACCAAGGTCCAAAACATCTTTTGGACGTGGAGAGCAAGGGGAGAAGATGGTTTGGCGTGAAGGAAGAGGGGAGAGGTAGCCTTGGGGCATGGAGAACTTTGATCTCAATTCAATTACTGTGTTTGAGTTGGGCACAGGGTCTTATTTATAGACTGACTGTGATCCAGCTTCTCTTATTCCCAACCAATCACAACCCTTTGTGAAATCAGATCTAAATCTGATTGGTGGAAATAGAGTCCCCTGGATTCCTACTTAGAGGGCGCCTAAGACCAGTCAAAGTTGGTTCTTAGAAGAACTCTAATTGGAATCCAAAAAGGAGATGGAGTCCTTATCCAACAAGGACTCCTAGGCACCTCCAACTTGGGCACACGCTTAGGGTGGCGTGCGCCCTTCTCCTTGCTAGGTTCTGGCAGGGGGACAGGCCCCCACTAGCTCTCCAATAGGTGCATGACATGTGGTCAAAAGTCAAAGTGTCAATGGTCAATGTTTGACCAGTCAAAGGTAGACTTTTGACCAAAGTCAAAGAACAAGAAATGGCAAGTGATCAAAAATGGTAGGTAATGTCTTATAAAATAAGATAACCTATTTTGACTTGGACAACCTCCAGTCAGACCATATGAAGGCCTCTGATTGAGCACAAACTCCTTTGGCTCAGATAGGACAACTTATTTATGATAGCAAAAGAAGAACGTTAGGTTCAATCGAGTGCTAGCACGATTTTCTTGAACCTAATTGATTCTCATTCAGATCAATTGAACTAGATCAGTTCAATTGATGATCACCAGATTCAAACCCTTGTTTGTGTGACCCAGTTAGATTCAGTTATGTATGGTAATGGGATATGTCATGATCTCTATCATCGACATCATCGGAAACTCCTTTCGATGGATCAAAACTCTTCTGATTCGAATAGCTAGAATGATCGATCATCTAAATCATTTAATTGCACTCCTTTTGAAGATCTGCAGTCGTCCTTTGCAGCAGTGCAGCCTTCTTGCTTTTGATCGCCTTTCTTTGATCTGGATCGCACCAACCAAGGTCCAAAACATCTTTTGGACGTGGAGAGCAAGGGGAGAAGATGGTTTGGCATGAAGGAAGAGGGGAGAGGTAGCCTTGGGGCATGGGGAACTTTGATCTCAATTCAATTACTGTGTTTGAGTTGGGCACAGGGTCTTATTTATAGACTGACTGTGATCCAGCTTCTCTTATTCCCAACCAATCACAACCCTTTATGAAATCAGATCTAAATCTAATTGGTGGAAATAGAGTCCCCTGGATTCCTACTTAGAGGGCGCCTAAGACCAGTCAAAGTTGGTTCTTAGAAGAACTCTAATTGGAATCCAAAAAGGAGATGGAGTCCTTATCCAACAAGGACTCCTAGGCACCTCCAACTTGGGCACACGCTTAGGGTGGCGTGCGCCCTTCTCCTTGCTAGGTTCTGGCAGGGGGACAGGCCCCCACTAGCTCTCCAATAGGTGCATGACATGTGGTCAAAAGTCAAAGTGTCAATGGTCAATGTTTGACCAGTCAAAGGTAGACTTTTGACCAAAGTCAAAGAACAAGAAATGGCAAGTGATCAAAAATGGTAGGTAATGTCTTATAAAATAAGATAACCTATTTTGACTTGGACAACCTCCAGTCAGACCATATGAAGGCCTCTGATTGAGCACAAACTCCTTTGGCTCAGATAGGACAACTTATTTATGATAGCAAAAGAAGAACGTTAGGTTCAGTCGAGTGCTAGCACGATTTTCTTGAACCTAATTGAATCTCATTCAGATCAATTGAACTAGATCAGTTCAATTGATGATCACCAGATTCAAACCCTTGTTTGTGTGACCCAGTTAGATTCAGTTCTGTATGGTAATGGGATATGTCATGATCTCTATCATCGACATCATCGAAACTCCTTTCGATGGATCAGAACTCTTCTGATTCGAACAGCTAGAATGATCGATCATCTAAATCATTCTAATTGCTCCCAAAATCCACCAGTGACACCTAGCAGTATATGGTGGCAACCCATCAGAGCTGAATGTTAACCTCTTGGTGCAGCTACCTGTGTGATTCAGTTCTTCTATCTTGAGCCCCGATCAGATTAGGGTTTAGGTGAACTCGTCAAACCCTAGTCTCTGTCATATGATGTAATCATTCGATTTGAGTCCAATGTGAAAATCTAAATAGAAACTCTTTCTATTATTTCACTCTACCATGGCCATGGATTTTTGGACTTGATTCTCATGATCATCATAGGGCTGCTCCTCTACCACCGAGGTAGATAGATTCCATCTTGATGCCATCCAGTTCCTACAATGAACATGCTATAGCCAACATACACCTCAGGGTTTCATATGGCTAGGAGACCGAGTAATGGTGTAGTCAAACTATAACACCCTCAAGGTGAACTGTCGATGCACCTCAGGTCAAAGAACCAGACACACTACTGCAGCATCGAGTCAGTCATTGACGAGAAGGTAGACTCCCTAATGACTACTCGAGGTGGTCACGCTCAGTGCCCTCGTTCTCTAACGAGTATCTGTACTCTCGCTTCGGTGTCTCCACACCATAGACTCAAGACTCATCTACTAAAGAGAAGTGATTGTACACCAACCTTTCGGATCAATCACCATCCTCGTGATGATCCTATGGTCGGGAGCAATTTATGAGTTAATAATGATTATTCATGTCTTAAATTTTTAACTCTTGAAAATATGAATTATCATTACCATTAACTCAAAGGATGTATCACAGACACTAAATACACATATATGATAGAAAATAACATATTTATTGATTTTAGTCAAAATTACAATTTTGCCCCTAGAAGTGTATTACAAGTGTCAGTCAATTCTGACTTCTAGGGCACATATATCTAACAATACCAGTGTCTCCACATCACTTGGTTATGAGGACAACCAACGCATATGGCATACAGCGACCTATACTCGATAAGTTATCATCCTTGTTAATAACTTATCATTTGATCGTGAACAATTTAAGAATCATCCAATAAATCTTTTTTTATCGATTGATTGTGGTTCTAAGAACTTCATCATAATTTAGGAGTTCATTTAAGGAAGATAGAACTTTTATAATGAAATAGCCAAATTACTATTATTATTAGATAATTCATATACTAATTTCAATCATCTACTACTTAGATGATTGGCTTTAGGACATATTTCTCAATAACTCTCACTTGAACTAAAGCCAATCAGAACGATATCAAATATCCTATCTTCCACTTGAGTTTGTAGAACTCCTTAGTTCCAAGGCCTTAGCAAATGGGTCAGTCAACTTCTCTTTTTACATCGATCTTCTAAAGATCGACATCACCTAGATCAAATATCTAAGATGAAAATGATGCAGAATATGCTGGTCCATTGGTTCTTTAGCCTGAGCTATGGCTCCAGTGCTACGATAGGACTGGACCATGGGTGGAGGGTGCCACTCCCAATCTGCTAATGAACCTTAGTAACTACACAGCTTACATGGCAGCATCATATACCATGATGTACTCTACATCACTAACTGAATAAGCTAAAGTATCCTACTTGGAATTTTTCCAACAGATTGCTCCTATAAATAGGATATGAATCGACATTCTCTTATTGTCATCTTATTCTGACTGAAATCAAAACATCCATATATTTTAAGTCAGTACTTCCATATTTGAGTCCCGGGACCTTAGTATTTCTCAAATACTTTGGGATTGTTTATACAATCCTCCAGTGGCTCTTACTTGGATCAGACTGGTATCTGCTTACTACCTTTAGTGAGTATACCATGTTTAATCTTGTACATGGATAAATAAGATGACAGCTAAACCTTTATTTCTTGTAATGTTGGAATGCTATTCTTGATTAAGAGAATTTTATCCTCAAACATCACAAGAAATAACACTACAAAATATTTTGCCTAGTAATAAGTGCAGGGTTTGTCTTTGTTTATAACTAAGATATATGTTCAGAATGTATGTTCGAACTCTGAGATGATACTCAGATTGGCTTTATAGGTCCTTACCTTTCCGTCTGCACTACTCTGATCCTATTAAAAACCTATTCATACTTAATGGGTTTTATCCCTTTAGGTGATCAACTAGTGTCCATACACTATTGATTTTCATGGACTTCAATTTGGATTATATGGCTCCAAGCCACTTCTCAGAATCAGGCCACTACATTATATCCTTATAGGTGATTGGATCCTTATTGTTCTTATGGAGCTCAACATGATCGCCATCCCAAACCTAGATACTGAAATATCTATCTGACTAACGTGATACTTTACCCGATCTTCTTAAAGGTGATACTTTAATGGGCTCCGAATTTGATATGATCAAATCCAATTTTATAGGTTTATCAGATAACGTCGGTTCTTTTCTATCAGTCAAACTTTTACAAGTTCAACTTGATAGGCACCAGTTCCTTCTCTAAGAAACTTCTTTTCAAAAAAAATGCTCTACTGCTGATGAACAACTTATATTCTTTAGTATAGTAGAATTAATAATCCTTAAACACTTATTGGGCTAGGATCCAAGTTTATCTATGTGCAAATATATGACAAAGGCTGATCAACTCCAAATTCGAAAGTGAGAGAGTCTAGATCTACGCTTGATCCATATCCCATATGGAGTCAATACAATAGATTAACTCAGAATAAATTTTTAGAGTAAAAAAGTAGTCACAAGAGCACAACCCTGCAATAGACAGATAAGTATATACTATTGTGGATTGAATCATGTTTAACAAAGTTCAATTTCTTCTTTTAGATATACTGTGTTCTAAAAAGAAATCCATAGAGAGAGAATCCTATTCTCTCCTAGATATGTCATAAACTCACTGGATAAGTATTTGCCTCCTCGATCTGATCGAAGAGTTTTAATACCTAATCCAATTTATTTTTCTTTTTCATTATTGAATCATTTGAATATTTTAAATGATTCATCCCAGACATATCCATGTCCAGATAGATCGTCTGTAATGAAATATTAATGTCTTCCTTTGACACTTAAGTTCAAGGTCCACATACATCACTATGTATGAGACTTAGAACTTTATTGGCTCCTTCACCTTTTTCAGTAAAAGATTACTTTATCATCTTTTTAAGAAGACAAGATTCATAGGCTATCAATGATTCACAATCATTGATATCGAAGTTTTTCTCTCAAGCTAATCCGTTAATCCTGTTCTTGTCAATATGACTAAGCTTGTAATGCCAAACATAGACATCCATGACATAATTTAACTAGGGTGTGTACATTCCACTTACCTTAAGTCCTTGCAATGAATTGCATAAGACTACTGGTATATAATACCCAGGTAGTAGAATTACATACAGAGAAGTTTTAAGGTGTTATCATATAACGTCTTTAATGAGCAACTTTTGCTTCTTTTTCTTGTTCAGGCTATTATGGTCAAGGAAAGTAAGACAAATCTTCTTCCTATGATCCTGTTTCAAACATTAGAAGTACTATGCCTGATTTGGATTAACCTTGGACTAATTATTTTGACTGGGCTCAGAAACCCCAATATGAATCCGTTCGTACTGCTGAACCAATATTCAACTTTCGATACATTATCGAAGTTGGATCCATAAGTCTTCATTGTCTAACAGTGATAGGAGCAATTAGAATTTAGCCTTAATAGAGAATAATGATCTATTGTATATGAATCATTTTAAGCCTAAAGACTTGGACTTTAGTCTAAAGGTTCTCCCACTATTTTATTCGAACTAGTAGCCTCTACCTCTAATTCGAGGAATTACTTTAATTTTCTAGTAGATACTAGAATCCACATAGACTGCAAACAAGCCCAACTTTGGTTGGCCCACTCATGTACATCTAAAGGTAAGTTCATAATCAATTATTTCTCCAAACAATTTTTAGTAATTTTAATTTTATCCCAAGCCCTGATCAGTTGGCTTTGGCTTTCTCAAAAAAGGGTTCAGTTAGGTCCAACCATTAACATGACTATACTTGGCCCATCCAACCAATGAATGATCAGGCCCAACTTTGGTTGGCCAACCCAACCACCATTAGAGAGACACATCCAAGTCATCATATGATGGATGATAATTCCATTAGTCAACAAGCTCCAGGCCTTTGGGCCTTCAATGATTATTGAGTTAATGGATCCATTATCAAATACCTTAATAGAAAACTATGACTTCGTTATCCCCATAACTTTATCATTTTAAGGACTTAATAATTTTAGAAGATTTAAATTATTAGTGATTTAAGGATAAAAAGAACATGGATCAATTTGCTTTCACTGACTTCACCAAGTCAAGTCCTCCTATTGACTTTGCAAGTCACTGATGAGGACTAGGATCAATTACGGTCCATGGGCACCTAAATTAGTCTCACTAAATAAAATTAGTCTCACTGATTTCCTATGTGATATGGGTTAGCACGAATCAATGAACAACCTAATCAAAAACTTGATTAACCACATTGGCCAGGTAAGTGAGATTGGTGGAAGGGTTTATAAAGGCTTGCCTTAGACACCATAAAAAATGGCTAGGTAAGTAGGCTGCCAATTAAAAACCACCAATCTGGGATGTTAGACTTGTTAGATATATGTGCCCTAGAAGCCAGAATTGGCTGACACTTGTAATACACTTCTAGGGGCAAAATTGTAATTTTGACTATAATTAATAAATGGGTTATTTTCTATCACACATGTGTATTTAGTGTCTGTGATACATCCTTTGAGTTAATGGTAATGATAATTCATATTTTCAAGAGTTGAAAATTTAAGACATGAATAATCATTATTAACTCATAAATAGCTCCCGACCATAGGATCATCACGAGGAT
This sequence comes from Cocos nucifera, assembly GCA_006176705.1. Classification (NCBI taxonomy): domain Eukaryota; kingdom Viridiplantae; phylum Streptophyta; class Magnoliopsida; order Arecales; family Arecaceae; genus Cocos; species Cocos nucifera. The sequence goes on along the minus strand of QRFJ01001303.1, from coordinate 236,906 downwards.
GGTGATTGATCCGGAAGGTTGGTGTACGATCGCTTCTCTTTAGTAGATGAGTCTTGAGTCTACGGTGTGGAGACACCGGAGCGAGAGTACAGGTACTCGTTAGAGAACGAGGGCACTGAGCGTGACCACCTCGAGTAGTCATTAGGGAGTCTACCTTCTCGTCAATGACTGACTCGATGCTGCAGTAGTGTGTCTGGTTCTTTGACCTGAGATGCATCGGCAGTTCACCTTGAGGGTGTTATAGTTTGACTACACCATTACTCGGTCTCCTAGCCATATGGAACCCTGAGGTGTATGTTGGCTATGGCATGTTCATTGTAGGAACTGGATTGCATCAAGATGGGATCTATCTACCTCGGTGGTAGAGGAGTAGCCCTATGATGATCATGAGAATCAAGTCCTGAAGCCCATGGCCATGGCAGAGTGAAATAATAGAAAGAGTTTCTATTTAGATTTTCACATTGGACTCAAATCGAATGATTACATCATATGACAGAGACTAGGGTTTGACGAGTTCACCTTAACCCTAATCTGATCGGGGCTCAAGATAGAAGAACTGAATCACACAGGTAGCTGCACCAAGAGGTTCGCATTCAGCTCTGATGGGTTGCCACCATATACTGCTAGGTGTCACTGGTGGATTTTGGGAGCAATTAGAATGATTTAGATGATCGATCATTCTAGCTGTTCGAATCAGAAGAGTTCTGATCCATCGAAAGGAGTTTCGATGATGTCGATGATAGAGATCATGACATATCCCATTACCATACAGAACTGAACCTAACTGGGTCACACAAACAAGGGTTTGAATCTGGTGATCATCAATTGAACTAATATAGTTCAATTGATCTGAATGAGATTCAATTAGGTTCAAGGAAATCGTGCTAGCACTCGATTGAACCTAACGTTCTTCTTTTGCTATCATAAATAAGTCGTCCTGTCTGAGCCAAAGGAGTTTGTGCTCAAACAGAAGTCTTCTTATGGTCTGACTGGAGGTTGTCCAAGTCAGAATAGGTTGTCTTATTTGTAAGACATTACCTGCCAATTTTGGTCACCTGCCATTTCTTGGTCTTTGACTTTGGTCAGAACTCTACTTTTGACTGGTCAAATGTTGACCATTCATCCTTTGACTTTTGACCACATGTCATGCACCTATTGGAGAGCTGGTGGGGGCTTGTCCCCCTGCCAGAACCTGGCAAGGAGATGGGCGCACGCCAAGGGAGGCGTGAGCCCAGTAAGAGGCGACATGGAGTCCTTGTGGGACAAGGACTCCATCTCCCTTTAGGATTCCAATGAGAGTTCTTCTAAGAATCCAGTTTGACTGGTCCAAGGCACTCTCCAAGTAGGAATCCAGGGGTCTCTAATCCCACCAATCAGATTTAGATCTGATTTCACAAAGGGTTGTGATTGGTTGGGAGGAAGATGACTTGGATCACGCTTAGTCTATATAAGAGACCCAGCGCCCAAGTGAAAAAAAAAATCAAGAAGTAATCAAGAAGCAATCTTCCCACGCCCCAAGGCTGCCTCTCTCCCCTTTCTCCACGCCATACTCTCTTCTCCCCTTGCTCTCCACGTCCAAAAGTGTTTTGGATTTGGATTGGTGCGATTTAGATCAAGAAAAGGAGATCAAAAGCAAGAAGGCTGCGCTGCTGCGAAGAAACGACTGCAGATCTTCAAAAGGAGTTTTGAAGATCCTCCAGATCAGATCCAGATCTGATTTTTGGAGGCGTGATAGAGAAGAAGAGGATCTCCAGATCCAGCCCGAGTGGATACCGGTAGAGGCCAGGCGCTTGCGTGGCTTGATCCAGAACCTTCCGCTGCAAACAGGATCATCAACAGGGTAATAGGATTACCCTATTCAGGTAAATTGAATGTGATTTAATTTATCCTTTTCATTTAATTTTTATTAAATAAATAAGAATCAGATCTGAAGCATCCCTGATCTGATACAGATCTAAGAGAAAAAATTTTTGAAATATATCTCTTGATCTGATCAGATCTGAACGAACCTGGTCAGGGAAATCAGGATTTCCCTTCAAGTGGTATCAGAGCCATGGTTCTAAAAATAGTTTAGATCTGATTTTTAATTTTATTTTAATTAAAAATAACGTGATTTCAGATGTCACATGAGATGTGATCAGATCTGAAATCAGGAAAATTAAAATTAAATGATTTGGATCTAAGAACATGAAGATATGCATGACTAGTTCTAGTATAGAATAGTTCTATAGAATAGTTTTGCATGTCTTTGATTTAATATGATTAAATCATATTTTAGATCTTCTTATTTACTGTTTTCTGATATTATAAGTGTTATAATAACATCTGATAAACAGCAAATAAAAATTATTTAATTTTAAATATCATATGAGATATGATAGATGCATGACTAGACTAGTTGTAGAATAGTTCTACATAATTGTCTAGATTAGAATTTATTTTGATTAGATCAATTTAAATCTAATTTTTCAGATTATTATGTGATAATTTAGATCTGAAAACATGCATGATTATGATACATGAGATGTATGCAAAATATGCCATGGTTAGATCTAAATTTGTATATGAGATATATGATATAGATCTATAACTGTTTTGTAGTATTGAATGTTTATTGAATGTTCCTGATTAAGGCGTTCCCCTTGGCCGTCCGGTCATAAGAACGAAGAAGGGTTTAAAGGCCCTCTCTTCCCATTCGATGGGGTGTTCTTATGATGTGTAGGGGTGCTGCGCGTTCGTCCTTAATCAGAAACCCAAAAAACTTACTTTCTGCAAAACCCTAGATCCTGAAACCCTAGGATTTATTGTGCATATTTTGTTTATGAACCCTACTTAATTAAGAATTAAGTTTATGGAATATTAATTAGGTCTAAAATTGAGAATTTCAGATCTAAGACATATTCATAATACTGGGTTCGGGCTTGGGTAGCTCAATTAGGTCTAAGCGGTTGATCAAACCGAATCAAGAGTTGGTTAGATGGGATCAACAATGCTTAAATTGACCAGCCTAATAGGATTAAGTCTGGGTCAAGATCGAGTCACGATCAAGCAAGACCTAATTAGGCTCAGAGGTTAGAGTCTGGATTGTAGGCTAACCCAATTGGTTCTGACTCAACAATTTGGTGTCTAAGGTAAGTTTGGCACAGACGACCGACTGGTTTTTAATTGGAAGCTACTCGACCTGAATGCGTTCTTGTACGAGTTAATGGCATATTCCTTCCACCGGTCTCACTTACCTGGCCATATCTGTTGACACAGTTCTGATCTGAGGTGGTCAATAATCCGAGCTGACCCATGCCACTAGGTTAGTCATAATTGTTATGACTAAGCCAAGTCTAGTTTAATGAGACCTGAATCAATTCTCCCTAAGAAAAGATTAAGTCCGAGGTCTTCCACCATTGTAGATGTGCGGGCCCTTCCCGGGGTTGATTGTTCTCGGCTGGATACAGTGGCTCAGTTGCACCGGGAAGACGCAACCATGTCTATTAGGCATTGGATGCTATGGGCTGGAGGATGAGTTGGGCTCAATATTCCGGATACGGTGAGAGACTCAATTAGGAACCCAGTCTATGCAAATGGTGGGTCTGACTTAACTAAGGAGTGGATCAATATTCCGGATACGGTGAGATTCATGAATTAGAGACCAAGTTTGGGTGCACCATGATTAGAGAATCATTGAACAAGAGTTGTTCACTCATTGGCTAACCCATCACCAATAACTGTTAGGTGAGGTGATGAGTCAGTTGGTGAGACCGCACCACCCACTAGAAATCATCAATCGCGGAGATTTTCGCATCTCTACAGAGGGAGTGTAGGGATCCGAGAAAATAGTGGGAGCTAATTTGTTTAAAAATAAAATCCCTAAACAAATTGGTCAAGTCAAAATTACAGTATCTAACTAGAATCTTTGACTCTCTACAGGAAAATGTCTGCGTCCAACCCACTGGCACGTATCCTAGGACACACATAGACTGACTGGACCCAATTATAAAGATTGGCTCAGGAACTACAAAATTGTTTTGGGTTCCGAGAAGTTAACACATGTTTTGGACCAGGACCCTCCCACCTTACCAGCTCGTCCATCCACTGAACAGAGAGCGTCTCTGGAAAAATGGATTGACGAAGATAATAAGGCCAGATACTTACATGTTGGGCTCGATGTCTGATGAGCTCCAGCGCCAACATGAAGATATCGGGACTGCTCGCCAAATGTTGGCTCACCTGCAGGAGATGTTTGGTGAACAGAGTCGCGCAGCCAAATATCAAGTCACGAAATGACTTTTTAAGGCTAAGATGCGTGATGGGCAGTCAGTCCAAGATCACTGTCTGACAATGATCAAGGACATGGAAGAGCTTGAGAAGCTCGGTGTGAAGTTGGACTTGGACTTGCAGAATGATATTATTCTGCAATCCTTGACTGATGCATATGGGCAATTCATCATGAATTACCACATGCATAAACTTCAAAATTCCTTGGCCGAAGTTAATGAATATGCTGGTTACCGCTGAGCTTTCTATGAAAGGTTCTAAAGGCTCAGTTCTTGCTATGGAACGGACTTCTTCCAAAAGAAAGTCTTATGGAAAGAAAAAGAAGTCTGTGAAAAAGCAAAAGGTGGAAGGATCAAAGAAGAAGAAGGCAGAGCCGAAGAAAAAGGCCGATGTCAAAGGAAAGTGTTTCCATTGCAACAGCGACGGCCATTGGAAGCGGAACTGCCCTACTTACCTGGCCACCCTGAAGAACAAGAAGGAAGGTCCTTCTGGAGGTATGCTCGTTATTGAGTCTAACCTTACGGTTTCTTCTGCATCCAGTTGGGTGCTTGACTCTGGTTCTAGTGCTCATCTGTGCACTTCCATGCAGGGTCTTGAGGATAGCAGGAGGCTGAGGGATGGAGACATGATCCTACGCATCGGTAATGGAGCAAGAGTTGCTGCAGTAGCCGTGGGAACATACCCTCTTCGATTACCATCTGGTTTAGACTTAGTTTTGAAAGACTGTTATTATGTGCCTGCAGCTAGCAGGAATTTGATTTCTGTTTCATGCTTAGCACAAGAAGGCTATGTGATTACCTTCTTTAAGGACCATTGTAACATTCTTTATGAAAGAAATAAAATTGCAAATGGTTTCCTTATTAATGGTCTTTATCAGCTACATATTGATGTACCTGTTCTAACTATCGAGCAAAACGTGAATGCCAAACGACCTAGGGATAGTCCAAACGACAGATATCTATGGAACCTGAGATTAGGTCATATAGCAGAAGATAGGATCAACAAATTGGAGAAAAATGGGCTATTGAGTCCATTGACTTCCGAGTCATATCCAACTTGTGAATCCTTGTCCTTCAAGGCAAAATGACTAAACTCCCTTTTGTTGGACATGGGGAGAGGGCCACAGATCTCCTTGCCCTAGTACATACTGATGTGTGCGGCCCATTTGATGTGCCGGCTAGAGGCAATTTTGTCTACTTCATTACCTTTACCGATGATCTGTCTAGGTATGGGTATGTGTATCTTATGAGACACAAGTCTGAAGCTTTTGAAAAGTTCAAAGAATTCAGACATGAAGTAGAAAAACAAACTGGAAAACCCATTAAGGTTCTTCGATCAGATCGAGGAGGTGAATACCTTAGCCGGGAATTCCTAGACTATCTTAAGGAAAATGGCATAGTCTCTCAATGGACTCCACCAGGAACACCTCAACTCAACGGGGTTTCAGAATGGAGAAATCGGACTCTATTGGATATGGTTCGATCCATGATGAGCTTCACAGACCTCCCTGATTTTCTTTGGGGACATTCATTGTTAACTTCAATTTATCTACTGAATAGGGTTCCCTCTAAAACCGTTCCTACCACACCGTATGAGATATGGCACGGTAAGAAACCAAGTCTGAGTCATCTCAGAATTTGGGGTTGTCCGGCTCATGTCAAAAGACAACAAGCGGACAAGTTAGAGTTTAGGTCCTTTAGAGCTCGATTCATAGGATATCCTAAAGAGTCATTAGGATACTATTTCTACATTCCAGAAGACCACAATGTGATTGTGAGTCGACATGCCATCTTTCTTGAAAAATAGTTTATTCAAGATAGCGGCATTGGAAAGCAGATTAAGCTTGATGAGAAAGTCTCACAAGTACAACGAGCTAAGGACCAATTGGAACCAAATCAGGTTGAGCCAATAAGAACACTACCTCCTCCACCTCGTAGATCGGAAAGAGTTTCCCATCCCCCTGAAAGATACTTAGGTATTATTTCAGAGGAAGTAGAGGAAAATGTTCCTCGTAGGTAATGGTGCTCATGGTGATGATCCCAAAACCTACAACGAGGCGATATCAGATATCGACTCCGAGAAATGGCTAGAGGCAATGCAGTCAGAAATTGACTCGATGCACTCAAACCAAGTCTGGACCTTGGTAGATCCACCAGAAGGTATAGTACCTATTGGGTGTAAATGGATCTTCAAGAGAAAGATTGGTGCAGATGGGAATGTGGAGACATTCAAGGCTAGACTAGTGGCAAAAGGTTATAGTCAACGCGAAGGCATTGACTATCAGGATACCTTTTCCCAGTGGCTATGCTAAAATCCATCCGCACATTGCTTGCCGTTGCAGCCTATTTCGATTATGAAATATGGCAAATGGACGTGAAAACGGCATTCCTAAATGGATATCTTGAGGAAGATATCTATATGGAACAGCCGCTAGGTTTCACATCCAGTGATACTGATCACAAGGTTTGCAAGCTGCAAAGGTCCATATATGGACTTAAGCAAGCATCTCGGAGCTGGAACACTCATTTCAATGATGTGATCAAAATGTTTGGTTTCATCAAAAATGAAGAGGAACCATGTGTTTTCAAAAGGGTCAGTGGGAGCGCTGTTGTCTTCCTCGTATTGTACGTGGATGACATCCTCCTTATTGGGAATGATATTCCCATGTTGACATCAGTCAAGATGTGGTTGTCCAAGGAATTCTCCATGAAAGACCTAGGTGAAGCATCCTTTATTCTAGGAATTAAGGTCTATAGGGATAGACCGAATAGGATGCTAGGACTTTCACAGAAGATGTACATAGAGAAAGTACTAAAGAGGTTTAGTATGGAAAACTCTAAGAGGGGATTAATACCCTTCAGACATGGTATTCATCTTTCCAAGAAGATGTGCCCTAGCACACCTGAGGAAATAGAATGCATGAGCAAGATCCCTTATGCTTCTGCAATAGGGAGCCTCATGTATGCCATGCTATGTACACGACCTGATATAGCCCATGCTGTGAGTGTCACAAGCAGATATCAGTCAAATCCAGGTGAAGAACACTGGACTTCTGTGAAATGTATCCTTAAGTACTTGAGAAGAACTAAGGATATGATGTTGGTCTTTGGTAATGGAGAACTCCAAGTCCAGGGATACACAGACTCGGACTTTCATGTCCGATATAGATGATCGAAAGTCGACATCTGGCAGACTGTTTGTGCTGGAAGAGTTCCAAGCAAACGGTGATACCATCTCATCCGCGATTACCTTGAGAAAGGTTACGTTGAGGTCAAGAGAGTCAACTCCACAGATAATGTGGCAGACCCACTTACAAAGCCGTTGGGCCAGCAGAAGATCGAAGCCCACCTTGAGAAGATGGGACTTAGACTTGTAGCCAATTGGCTTTAGGACAAGTGGGAGATTGTTAGATATATGTGCCCTAGAAGCCAGAATTGGCTGACACTTGTAATACACTTCTAGGGGCAAAATTATAATTTTGACTATAATTAATAAAATGGGTTATTTTCTATCACATATGTGTATTTAGTGTCTGTGATACATCCTTTGAGTTAATGGTAATGATAATTCATATTTTCAAGAGTTGAAAATTTAAGACATGAATAATCATTATTAACTCATAAAATAGCTCCCGACCATAGGATCATCACGAGGATGGTGATTGATCCGGAAGGTTGGTGTACGAATCGCTTCTCTTTAGTAGATGAGTCTTGAGTCTACGGTGTGGAGACACCGGAGCGAGAGTACAGGTACTCGTTAGAGAACGAGGGCACTGAGCGTGACCACCTCGAGTAGTCATTAGGGAGTCTACCTTCTCGTCAATGACTGACTCGATGCTGCAGTAGTGTGTCTGGTTCTTTGACCTGAGATGCATCGGCAGTTCACCTTGAGGGTGTTATAGTTTGACTACACCATTACTCGGTCTCCTAGCCATATGGAACCCTGAGGTGTATGTTGGCTATGGCATGTTCATTGTAGGAACTGGATTGCATCAAGATGGGAATCTATCTACCTCGGTGGTAGAGGAGTAGCCCTATGATGATCATGAGAATCAAGTCCTGAAGCCCATGGCCATGGCAGAGTGAAATAATAGAAAGAGTTTCTATTTAGCTTTTCACATTGGACTCAAAATCGAATGATTACATCATATGACAGAGACTAGGGTTTGACGAGTTCACCTTAACCCTAATCTGATCGGGGCTCAAGATAGAAGAACTGAATCACACAGGTAGCTGCACCAAGAGGTTCGCATTCAGCTCTGATGGGTTGCCACCATATACTGCTAGGTGTCACTGGTGGATTTTGGGAGCAATTAGAATGATTTAGATGATCGATCATTCTAGCTGTTCGAATCAGAAGAGTTCTGATCCATTCGAAAGGAGTTTCGATGATGTCGATGATAGAGATCATGACATATCCCATTACCATACAGAACTGAACCTAACTGGGTCACACAAACAAGGGTTTGAATCTGGTGATCATCAATTGAACTAATATAGTTCAATTGATCTGAATGAGATTCAATTAGGTTCAAGGAAAATCGTGCTAGCACTCGATTGAACCTAACGTTCTTCTTTTGCTATCATAAATAAGTTGTCCTGTCTGAGCCAAAGGAGTTTGTGCTCAAACAGAAGTCCTTCTTATGGTCTGACTGGAGGTTGTCCAAGTCAGAATAGGTTGTCTTATTTGTAAGACATTACCTGCCAATTTTTGGTCACCTGCCATTTCTTGGTTCTTTGACTTTGGTCAGAACTCTCTACCTTTTGACTGGTCAAATGTTGACCATTCATCCTTTGACTTTTGACCACATGTCATGCACCTATTGGAGAGCTGGTGGGGGCTTGTCCCCCTGCCAGAACCTGGCAAGGAGAAGGGCGCACGCCAAGGGTGGCGTGAGCCCAAGTAGGAGGCGACATGGAGTCCTTGTGGGACAAGGACTCCATCTCCCTTTAGGATTCCAATGAGAGTTCTTCTAAGAATCCAGTTTGACTGGTCCAAGGCACTCTCCAAGTAGGAATCCAGGGGTCTCTAATCCCACCAATCAGATTTAGATCTGATTTCACAAAGGGTTGTGATTGGTTGGGAGGAAGATGACTTGGATCACGCTTAGTCTATATAAGAGACCCAGCGCCCAAGTGAAAAAAAAAATCAAGAAGTAATCAAGAAGCAATCTTCCCACGCCCCAAGGCTGCCTCTCTCCCCTTTCTCCACGCCATACTCTCTTCTCCCCTTGCTCTCCACGTCCAAAAGTGTTTTGGATTTGGATTGGTGCGATTTAGATCAAGAAAAGGAGATCAAAAGCAAGAAGGCTGCGCTGCTGCGAAGAACGACTGCAGATCTTCAAAAGGAGTTTTGAAGATCCTCCAGATCAGATCCAGATCTGATTTTTGGAGGCGTGATAGAGAAGAAGAGGATCTCCAGATCCAGCCCGAGTGGATACCGGTAGAGGCCAGGCGCTTGCGTGGCTTGATCCAGAACCTTCCGCTGCAAACAGGATCATCAACAGGGTAATAGGATTACCCTATTCAGGTAAATTGAATGTGATTTAATTTATCCTTTTCATTTAATTTTTATTAAATAAATAAGAATCAGATCTGAAGCATCCCTGATCTGATACAGATCTAAGAGAAAAAATTTTTGAAATATATCTCTTGATCTGATCAGATCTGAACGAACCTGGTCAGGGAAATCAGGATTTCCCTTCAAGACTTACCTTAGATACCAATTAATTTATCAATTTCGATTTGGTCTGCCTAAAGACTTGGGCTCGACCACTGAGCCACGATCAGCATCCATTTATTAGATGTATGGACTTTGATCAACTACAACTATTGAAGTGATCTATAGAAATGACCTAATCCTAACTAACTATTAATTAGGTTTGATCAATTTTTTAACTAAGTCTATATTTAATCTAACCCTAGGTCTAACCCAGTTAATGATCTGATCAAAACTAATCCATTTAACCTCTAACCCAAGTTTAATGAAATTATCTTAGGATCTTTAAATCACGAACCTAGATCCTAAATAATCACTTAATTCTCAATTAAGTTCAAAGTTTGGATTTATGGAATCTCAGAACTAGTTTCTGATTTTATTGTTTGAAATATTTTTAAATTATATTGAATCACATTCAATATATAGTTTTAGATTTGATTTGTTTCATTGTTTAGATCATGTCCTAGGATTTCAAATCTAAGGTTTTGCAAAAAGTAAATTCATAATTTAAAATTCTATAAAATAAATACATCATACATATTCATTCTAGATTCAAAAATAAAAGCTACATATCCGACATATGCAACATAAGGATCTAGATCTAAACATGAAACATATCACACGGATCTCATCTAAATGATCAAAATCAGATCATAAATCATTTAAATTTAGATTTAAAATTTAAAAATAAATCATAAATTATTTTAATCTCATCTAACATATTTATGATTTAGGTTTTTTGGATCAGCACATACTAGGACAATCTTTCCACTGTAAGGGATAAACCATACAGCAGGACAACCTTATGGTAGTATGTGCAATCCTAATATTATTTAGATGTAATTTAAATAATCTAAAATAGATCTAATATTTATTAAATCTTAGATTTAAATTAAAAAATTAATTCATAAATTTTTTTAAATCTAATCTAAATAATTCATGATTTTGATTTAGATCAGCACATACTAAGACAACCTTTTCATTATAAGGGGTTAACCTTACAACAAGACAACCTTATGATAGTATGTATAATTTTTAATTAATTTTAATTTTTTAGATTTAATCTAAAGCATACATAAACATGTTATAATAGAACCTAGATGCTCTGATACCATTGATAGAAAAAATGTAGGGTTTCATGCATAGATTTCAAAATTTTTTTGAAATATAGAGCAGTGGAAGACATAGATTAAACTATTTAATCTATAACATGCATGTAATCAAATTACAAAATTCTATATCAAGAATTTATAACATGTTATGATATAAAGATAAATCTAAAATTAAATTAATCATGAGTGGTATTGATCACATCAATATCTAGATCTAGAACAATTCTAGATCTAATCCTAGATCGCATCTAGGTCACCAAGAGATTAGATCTCTTATCTTTGCATGCATCGAGAACTCTGTGGTTGAATCCATTGTTGCCTTTGGAGCCACACATGCATCCAACCTCTATAGGTGATCCACACGAACCTGCAATACAGATCGAAGGTTCGTCGAACGAAGATCCGCTCGAAGTGCTAGCTTCTCGCAGATCCCTCTTGATGGTTAATCAAATACATGTTCCTTGGATCTCTTGAATAATCAAAGAGATGAAAAACATGATGAGGAATGAGGGAAGAATCCAACCCTTGGATCTCTCATGAATCAGAAAATAAAAAGACATATGAAAAAAAATCCTAGGAGAAGATAAATCTTCTCTTTCAGGACATCAACAATTGATGTCCTGAAAACACCTCTATGCTAGGATCAGAGGACACCTTCTCCTCTAGATTTTTTTTTTTAATTTTTAGATATCACAACCTCAAATTTTTCTCATAAAAATCTCATAAATAAAATTAAGAAGAAGAACTCTCAAGGAAACCCTAAGAGAAGACCTTCTTCTCTTCTTCTTCTAGCATTAGGACTTGATCAGATCACGTCCAAAAATGATCACCATGCCCCAACACCTTGGAGCATAGATTCTATGCCCTCTTCCTCTCTCTCTCTCTCAGATCTTTATCATATAAAAATCATATAAAATAATAAAGAAGAGGATACTCAAAAGAAAATAAAGAGAAGATAATCTTCTCTTACCTTTGTGCCTTCATGACATCAACGATTGATGTCCAGATGAAGACCTTTTCTCTAAGGATCTTGGTGCCATCTTTTCTCAAACCCTTCCTCTCTCTATCTCTCTCTCTCTAATTTTTATTATATAAAAATTATAAATAAAATAAAAGGAGAGAAACATAAAAGAAAAATATAAGAGAAGATAATCTTCTCTTACCTTGTCTCTTCAAGACATCAATCTTTGATATCTTAATTGAGGGCTCTTCTCTAAGAATATTAGCACCACAAATCCTCCACACCTTTTCCTCCTTCTCCTCTAATTTTTCATGATTTTTATAGGATTTTTCACATCCTAAAACCATCTCATAAGAGGCGTCCATCTTTTATTGCAAGACTAGGTCAAAACCTAGTCAAAGGAGGACTTCTATGGGGCATCCAACTCTTGGATGCCCTTCCCTTGATTTTTCACATGTGAAATAGAAAACCAATGCCCAAAAGAAAGTGATAAATGGTAGAAATCAAAAAGAGGGCGTGGGTAGAGGTGGTGCATAAGGGAGAAAGGAGTTTGGTCAAAAGAGGACTCTTGCAAGAAGGAAAGAAATCTCAACTCTTTCTTGTTTTGACCAAGTCAAAATAGACTCCCAAATAATCTGATATGTGAACGTGGAAGGCCTTCTTGGGCATGGGAATACATAAAAAAAATCTAGAATTTAAAAGTGGGGCGTGAGCTATTGTTGGCGCAAGGAAAGGGAGAGAATCCTAGTCCGATTGGGACTCCTCCTATTTGACTAGGTCAAAGCCCAGTTTAATTCATATTTAAATCAGATTAAATACAACCAATTAAAAGTGATCATAGTATAATCAAGAGCCCAATTAAATCAAATTAAATTATATTTAATTTTGATTTAAATTCAAAGTCAATTTGGAATTAGATGCACTTAAATCCTAGTCCAACTAGGAATTGATTTTTTCTTGCTATTGGCTTATCCAATAAACCAATTGGACTTAACCCAATTAAGTTCAAACTAATTCTAGTTAAATCTAATTTAATTAGACTTAATCTTAGATCGATTGCTCAATCAAATTAAGCCAATTAGCAATCCAATTGCTAATCAATCCTCTTACAACACTTGCATTAGGTCAAACTTCAATCGCATTGAATATTTGATCTTAAAATAATTTTCAATCATCAATTAACCATCTGATCGAGTTATAAGCTCTAATGTGTGTGACCCCATAGGTTCGATCCTAAGTCGGTAGCACAAGAACCAATTTTTGTACTAATCAAAGTTACCATCTAGTAATGGTTTCCGACGTCCGAATTGATCGAATGTATGCAAAGCAACATTTTTAGAACCCTAGCCCATGGTTACCATATAATTCATCCCTATGACCAATAATGCTCATGACAACTTCGAGTATACTATCAAACACTCATACAAATAATCTCTATTATATCTCAAAATTTTATAAATCCTGTGACACCTCACGAGGATTACCCAGGCCTAGATTTTGCTAAATTAAAACACAATGAGATATTCTCTTCCTGAAGTTAATCAGGAGTGGTCAATCCCATCTTAACTCACAGACCGACTCTATAAGTACTTGACTATACTCAAAAACCTTTCGTCATCTATATTAGAAATACAAGCAGTCTAGCACCAAAGTATAGTGAGTTGCTCGTAAGTCACCATGGCGATCTCAAGTCGGAGGAATACTTATATCTATTGGCTTTAGCTAGCTACTCTTGATAGTAGAGTACTATATTGGTCACGTTCAGTGCAGATGTTCTCCTACATCTCATTTGGATGCCATACTAGTGTCTCCACACCACTTGATTACGAGGACAACCAACGCATATGGCATACAATGATCTACACTTGATAAGTTATCATCCTTATTAATAACTTATCATTTGATCATGAATAATTTAAGAACCATCTGATAAATCCTCATTTATCGATTAATTATGGTTCTAAGGACTTCATCATAATTTAAGAGTTCATTTAAGAAAGATAAAATTTTTACGATGAAATAGTCAAATTACTATTATTATTAGATAATTCATATACTAATTTCAATCATCTACTACTTAGATGATTGGCTTTAGAACATATTTTTCAACAAAATACAATCCTGATATACTTTTGCTATCATGATCATCAGATTAAAAACTGAAGTCTGTAAATTTCATAAGTTTTAAATTTGACTCACTATAAATAAGCCACTGATCCTTAGTATTTTTCAAATACTTAAGAATGGTTTTTACAACTTTTCAGTGATTCTCCCCCAAATCAGATTGGTATATACTCATTACTACTAGTAAGTATATCATATTTGATCTCATACATATCATAGTGTACATATTAGAATCCACTACCGTGGCATATGGTATTCTACTCATATGCTCTCTTTTGAGGTATTGTCGGACAATCTTTCTTCAAGAAAAAAATTTCATGGTCCATCGGAAGATAGTCTTTTTGAAATTCTCCATTCTGAACCGCTTCAGTACAGTATCTATGTATATGGACTGAGACAACCCAAACAATCTCTTATATCTATCCCTATAGATCTTCATCCCAAAGATTTAGAATGCTTCTTCCAAGTCCTTCATGGAGAACTGAGATGACAGCCAAATATTTATTTTCTGTAATGTAAGAACATCATCCTTAATTAAAAGAATGTCACCATGTATAACACAAGGAATACTATTACTGAACCATTGTCCCACTTGTATATGCTATTGAAAAATATGTTCCAAAGCTAATCATCAATCTATTGACTTTTGAGCTATATTATAATTATAATTAATTTATTAATTAATAAAATATATTTTTGATATTTATCATCACACTTTTCATCTTCTAACGAACTCTATTATTGTAATGAAGTTCTTAGGACTATTTAGGCTTGATAAAGAGAGGATTTATCGATTGGTTCTTAAAATAATTCATGACCAAATGATAGACTATTAATAAGAATGACAACATCTATCAAACATAGATTGCTGTATGCCATATAGGTTAGTTATCCTCTTAACCAAGGAGTGTGGAGACATTGGTACGGCATATAGATGAGATATAGGGATACATAGTCACTAAACATGATCAACTTCAGAGCATTCTGCTATCGAGAATTCTCTGATGGGATATAGGTATAAGTATCCCTTAGAGCTGAGATCACCTCAGTGGCTTGCAAGCAACTTACTATGCTTTGGTATCGAACTAACTAAATTTCTAATTCAGTAATGAAAGGCTTTTGGGCATAATCAAGTACTTGTGAAGTCGGTATGTGATCAAGATGGGATTGACTACTTCAAGAGTTGGAGAAGAATGTATCACTATATTTCAATATAGCAAAACCTTGACCAGGATAATCCATGAGATAAATTTGATATTTTAAAATATAGCCTGATCAGAGTTAATAGTTGAACTCTGAGGTGTCCTACAAGTATTTTGGTTAAGAAAATGAATTATATGAAAACTATATTCACATAGATTCTAAGGATGTTGTTCTACACATTTGACCTATTCGATCGTCGGGTACCATTACTAGATGGTCACTTCGATTGATACAAAAATTTATTTCTATGCTACTGATTTAGATTCGAACTTATGAGATCATACATATTAGAGTTCATGATCGGATCGGATGGTTGATCAATGATTGAGAATCGTTCTAAGGTTAAACGATCAATATGATTGATGTTTAACTTAGTGTAAATATTGTATGAGGATCAATTAGCAATTTGATTGCTAATTGGCTTAATTTGATTAAGTCGAAGAACTGAGATTAAGTTTAATTAAATATGATTTAATTAGATTTATTTTGGGCTTGATAGGATCAAGTTCAATTGATTTATTAGATAAGCCAAGTGCAAGAAAGAACTAATCCTAGTTCAACTAGGATTTGGGTCAATCTAATTTTCAAATTTGATTAAAAAATTAAATTAAAATTAAATCTAATTTAATTAAGTTTTTAATTTGGTTAGGACTTAATTTAATTAGGTTGATTTACTTATGGTTTGATTTGGTTTGAGAAATCATTTTTGATCAGGTCATATACGGAATCCTAGTAGGACTAGGATTCCATTCTTGTGCCACCTATCCCTCATACCCCCCACATTCCTCTCTCTATTTTGACGTGGAATGCCTCTCTCCCTAATCATCATGCACATCCCATCAACTTGCTATATATGTTCTTACCTTGTGTAGAAATTTGATCCAACAAAGGCTCTTCCATATCTCCTTATAAGGAGGTCCGTTTGGGCTGAATTTCATACTGGTTCTAGACCATTAAGAGGGCTCTTGGGCATGTGAAAATTAGAGAGAGAGATTCTTGGGGCATTAGAATTTTATAGACACCAATCTAGGTATCTAGGTGAGAGAAAAGAGAAGAAGAAGAGTGTCTTTTTCTAGGGTTCTTTTGCTCTTCCATTCTCCTTCTCTTTTATTGAGATTTTTGAGTGTTAATTCAAATCAAAAGTCTCTTCTTTCCTTTTGATGTTTTGGAGTATCCAAATCTTGAAGAAAAAAGCATCGGATCGACTGTTGAAGAAGGATCAGCACAATACTAGCATATTATGCTGAATTCCTACATTGGACTTTTGATCGGGGTTCGTGGACTCGTGTGGATATCTCTTAGAGGCCGAATGCATGTGTGACTTGGAGTTTCATCCTTCAGCTTGGATCAATAAGTTAGAATGTCAAACTTGCATAGGTAATATGGATTTGATCCTATATTACATACCTGTATTAGATGTAGTGTAGATGCATGTTGACATGATCAACATATTTTTCTTTCTAATATTTTTAATTTTTAATTAAATCTCATGCTATAATCATATAATTGTTAGATATATGTGCCCTAAAAGTCAGAATTGGCTGACACTTGTAATACACTTCTAGGGGCAAAATTATAATTTTGACTATAATCAATAAAATGGGTTATTTTCTATCACATATGTGTATTTAGTGTCTGTGATACATCTTTTGAGTTAATGGTAATGATAATTCATATTTTTAAGAGTTGAAAATTTAAGACATGAATAATCATTATTAACTCATAAAATGCTCCCGACCATAGGATCGTCACGAGGATGGTGATTGATCCGAAAGGTTGGTGTACAATCGCTTCTCTTTAGTAGATGAGTCTTGAGTCTACAGTGTGGAGATACCAAAGTAAGAGTATAGATACTCGTTAGAGAACGAGGGCACCGAGCGTGACCACCTCGAGTAGTCATTAGGAAGTCTATCTTCTCGTCAATGACTGACTCGATGCTGCAGTAGTTTGTCTGGTTCTTTGCCCTGAGGTACATCGGTAGTTCACTTTGTAGTGTTATAGTTTGACTACACCATTACTCGATCTTCTAGCCATACGGAATCCTGAGGTGTATGTTGGCTATAGCATGTTCATTGTAGGAACTGGATAGCATCAAGATGGAATCTATCTACCTCGGTGGTAGAGGAGCAGCCCTATGATGATCATGAGAATCAAGTTCAGAAGCCCATGGCCATGGCAGAGTGAAATAATAGAAAGAATTTCTATTTAGCTTTTCACACCGAACTTGAATCGAATGATTACATCATATGACAGAGACTAGGGTTTGACGAGTTTACCTTAACCCTAATCTGATCGGGGCTCAAGATAGAAGAACTTAATCACACAGGTAGCTGCACCAAGAGATTCGCATTCAGCTCTGATAGATTGCCACCATATACTGTTAGGTGTCACTGGTGGATTTGAAAAGCAATTAGAATGATTTAGATGATCGATTATTCTAGCTGTTCGAATCAGAAGAGTTCTGAACCATCGAAAGAAATTTTGATGATGTCAATGATAGAGATCATGACATATCCCATTACCATACAGAACTAAACCTAACTGGGTCACACAAACAAGGGTTTGAATCTGGTGATCATCAATTGAACTGATCCAGTTCAATTGATCTGAATAAGATTCAATTAGGTTCAAGAAAATCGTGCTAGCACTCGATTGAACCTAACGTTCTTCTTTTACTATTATAAATAGTTGTCCTTACTGAGCCAAAGGAGTTTGTGCTCAATCAGAGGCCTTCATCTGATCTGACTGGAGCCTGTCCAGGTCAGAAAAGGGTTGTCTTATTTTGTAAGACAATACCTACCATTTTTGGTCACCTGCCATTTCTCGTCTTTTGATTTTGGTCAAAAGTTGACCTTTGACTGGTCAAATTTTGACCATTGATACTTTGACTTTTGTCCTTGTGTCACGCACCTATTGGAGAGCTGGTGGGGGCCTGTCCTTCTGCCAAAACCTGGTAAGGAGGAGGGTGCATGCCACCCTTGGCGTGTGCCCAAGCTGGAGGCGCCCAGGAGTCCCTGTTGGATAGGGACTCCATCTCCTTTCTGGATTCCAATTAGAGTTCTCCTAAGAATCAACTTTGACTAGTCTTAGGTGCCATCTAAAGAGGAATCCAAGGGATTCTATTTTCATCAATCAGATTTAGATTTGATTTCACAAAGGGTTGTGATTGGTTGGGAAGAAGAGGAGTTGGATCATAGATAGTCTATAAATAAGACCCTACGCCCAACTCAAAAAGTATTGGAAAAGTATTGCAATTCCCAATGCCCAAGGCCTCCTCTCCTCTCCTCCTCCATGCCAAACTATCTTCTCCCTCTCCTCTCCATGCCCGAAGGTGTTTGGGTTCTTGGTTGGTGCAATTCAGATGAGAGAAAGGCGACAAAAAGCTAGAAGGCTGCGCTGCTGCAAAGGACAACTACTGATCTTCAAAAGGAGTTTTGAAGATCCTCCAGATCAGATCTAGATCTGATTCTTGAAAACATGATAAAAAAGAAGAGGATCTCTAGATCCAGTCTGAATGGATATCGGTAGAGGCCAGGTACTTGCGTGGCTAGATCCAGAACCTTCCGCTGCTTATAGGATCATCAATGGGTAATAGGATTACCCACTTCAAGATAAATTAAATTTGATTTAATTTATCTAAATTTATTTTAATTATTAAAATAATAAAAATTAGATCTAAAACATCCCAGATCTAATCTGGATCAAGAGAAAAAGTTTTGAAATATATCTCTTGATCTAATCAGATCTGAACGAATCTGGTCCAGAAAATCAGGATTATCCTTCAATAATAAGATCTTAGATCCAGAGGTTCTCTAGTTTTTATGAATAAATTTTGATTTATTTCAATCTTTTGCTGTCTGATCTTGAAAAAGTTTCAAGATTTAGCTCTAAAATCCTAGATCTGGTTCCAACAATTGATATCAGAGCTTAGGTTAATTATTATATGATTATTTTTGCATGTTTAGATTATTTCTTAGATTAGATCTAATTTATAATCTAATTATTAAATCTAAAATTAAAAATTATGATCACACGAACTGATATAAGGTTGTCCTGCTGTAAGGTTTATTCCTTATAGTGAAGAGGTTATCCTAGTTCGTGTAGATCTATTTCTTATCATAAATTTGTTAGATATGATCTAATTTTATTTATGATTTATTAAATTTAAAAAATTTAAATCAAAAAATAAAAATTTTAGATTACACGAATTGATTATAAGGTTGTCCTGCTATAAGGTTTACTCCTTATAGTGGAGAGATTGTCCTAGTACGTGCTGATCTAAAATATTGATAATAAAATTTTAGATTAAATCTAAAAAACTTTATGATCTGATTAAAATATTTTAATCTAATTTTAATCATCATAAATATGTTAGATTTGATCTAAGATAATTTATGATTGATTGGATTGAAACTGTTTCAATTACATGAACCTATTTAGATTAGATCTAAAGTAGTTTCATGCTTATCTTATTTGCATTTTAATTATAAATCAAACATGCAACTTAATTGTTAGAACTATATTATAAAAATATTTTATAAATATAAAAATTATTTTTGAAAAGTCGAACCCCAACCCTCAGCCCAAAACTTAATTGAGAATTAAGAAGTTGTTTGATTAGGATCTAGGATTGTGAATTGAAGATCTTAAGACACAAATCATAACATATTGGGTTAAATGGGTTAGTGGGGATTAGGTCCATTAAATGGGTTACACCTAGGGTTAGATTAAAGAATGAATTTAATTAGAGAATTGACTAAATTTAATCAATTATTATCTTAGATTAGGTCAAGAATTCTCTAGATCAATTATAATAGTTGTAGTTGGTTAAATCCATGTATGAGATGCAAAATAGACTTGATTCTTGACTACGTGATCTAGCATGAATTATTAGATTGATCTAATCGAGACTAATTAAACTAGTTGGTGTCTAAGATAAATCAGATCGGTGGTCTTTAATTGGCAGCCCGCTTACCTGGCCATTTCTAATGGTGTCTAAGACAAGCTTTGGCAAACCCTCCAACTAATTGAACTTATCTGGGCTCTTGATAAAATTATATTTTGATCGGATCACTTAACTATTCGAGCTGACACATGTCAACTAGGTAAATCAGTATGACTAATTTAGGTGCTCTTAGATCAGCTTATTATTGGTCTCCCTTAAGCTGACTTGGTGAAGCCAGTGGGAGGATCATGACAAATTGGTTTATCTAATATTCTCTCTTTCTTAAAATTAAAATCTTCTAAAATTATTAGATCCTTAAAATAAAATAGTTATAGTGATAACTAGATCATAACCTTCTATTAAGTGGGTGATAGTGGGTCCATCAGTTGGATAATCATTGGAGGCCCAAGGCCTGGTGCTTATCAATTGATGGGATTATCATTCATAATATGATTTCTTGGCCGTATCTTTCTAAATGATGGTTAGGTTGACCAACCAAAGTTGGGCTTAATCATTCATTGATTTGATGGACCAAGTATGGTCATGTTAATAGTTGGACCTAACCGAACTTTTTCAGTAGAGGCCAAAGCCTACTGATTAGGGACTGAGAAAAAATTAAATTACTAAAAATTGTTTAAAGAAATAATTGGTTATGAACCTATCCTTAGATGTACATGAGTTGACCAACCAAAGTTGGGCTCGTGTGCAGTCTATGTGGATTCTAGTACCCACTAAGGAATTAGGATAATTTTTTGAATTGAAAGTAGAGGCTACCAATTCGAAGAAAATAGTGAAAGAACCTTTTGATTAAAGTCCAAATCTTTAGGTTTAATGAATCAATTACAAATTAGATTTTAATTTTTCTTTGTGTAGATATGGCCACTTTCCTATCACTCTGATCATTATTGGACAATGATAAGTTGATAGAACTTAACTTCGATAGCTGGTATCGAAAGTTGAAGATAGTTCTGGAGCATAAATGGATCCTATATGTATTAATGGATCCTGTACCCAAGGAGCCAGCTATCAATGCATGTGGAACAGTCAGAGACACTTACCAGAAGTGGCTTAGTGATCGAATCATGGTGTGTTGTAGTATGCTGGCTGTCATGAGCGATGAGTTCAGTCACAGATTCAAGACAACTCAGCCAGAGGATATGCTTCAAGTATTGGAGGATTCTTTTGGCACATCCGATGACATTGAAAGGCATAAGACTAGTTATGCCATCTTCAATGTCAGGATGCGGAATGGAGCCTTATCATTGATCATATACTGTAAATGATCAAGTTGATAGAGCGATTGAGCAAGCTCGACTTTTCCTTACATAAGTAGCTTGGAAAAAATGCAATACTGAACTCGCTGCCCAAGTTCTATCTCCCATTCCTCACTGATTATAGAATGACAAAATCTAAAGTTGACTACCATGGGTTACTGGAGTTGCTTTAAAATTTTGAGAAGAATCAACAACTCCATAAGAAGTCGGTGAACTTTGTGGGAGGTTCATCTTTTGGTTCTCGATCCTTTAGGAAAGAAAAAAAGAATAAGAAGAAGAAGGGCAAGAAGGTGCAAGTTTAGGCTAGGACATCTGTGTAGGGCTAGATCAGGAAGATCAAGTTCGATAAGAGTCAAGCTGAATGCTTCTTTTACAAGAAGCGGGGGCACTGAAAAAGGAACTGTCCTCAGTACATTGCCTCCCTGGATTCGAATAGATAGAGGAAATAGCAAGCTGTTACTAGGCAAGGTATTTATATGATAACTTCTTGCAATTTTTCTATTTATGATTTTATTGACTGGGTATTAGATATCGATAGCCCTTACCATATTTGCAATTCGTTGTAAGGGTTGCAAGTCAGTAGAAGATTCAAGCAAGGTGAGAGGTTCCTGAATGTTGGAGATGGAAGATCAGTTCTAGTTCTAGCATTAGAAATCTTGAAACTTATATTTGAGTCCCATACTATTGCTTTTGATGATTGTCATTTCTATTCAAGTTTCTTTTTAAATATCATTTCTGTAAGTCTTTTGGCCAAAAATAATTATGAAATTTTAATAAAAAATAGTTTTGTAATATCATTATGAATGGTGTTACTGTTTTCTTTGGACATTTGAATAATGCTGTGTATATATTATCATAACCTGTTAACATGGTCTATTCAACTGGCAAGCACCTTAGATTAGATAGTGTGTCAGATATCTACTTATGGCACTGTAGGCTAGGTCATATAAGCAAGAATAGGATAAATAGATTGACTCAAAAGAAAATCCTTGAAGTTAGTGATTGTGAATCACTTCCAACCTGTGAGTCTTATCTTCTTGATAAAATGACTAAGTCATCTTTTACTGAAAAAAGTGAGAGAGCCATTAAGCTCTTAGGTCTAGTACATATTGATGTATGTGAACTAATGAGTACAAGTACTAGAGATGGATAGTTTTACTTCATCACTTTCATAGATGATCTATCCAGATATGGATATGTCTATCTGATGAAATATAAATCAAATTTATTTGAAATGTTCAAATGATTCTGAAGTAAAGTAGAAAAATAAACTGGAAAGAGTATTAAAACTTTTCGATTTGATCGAGGAGGAGAATACCTTTCTGATGAGTTTCTTACATATCTAGGAGAGAATGGAATTATCTTCCAATGGACACCTCTAGGAACACCACAGTATAATAGTGTATTTGAAAGGAGGAATCGAACTTTGTTAGACATGGTTCGATCCATGATGGATTTTGCCAGCTTGCTGATATCCTTCTGGGGATATGCACTCGAATCAGCTTGCTATTTGTTAAATAGGATTCCAAATAAGTCTGTAGTTAAGACTCCATATAAGATATGGACAGAGCGTAAGCCAGTACTTTCACACCTTAGGATCTGGGAGTGTACGACTTATATCAAATGATTAGTTACAGATAAACTTGGACCTAGGTTTGATAAGTGCATAATCATAGGGTACCCAAAAGAGATCAAAGAATATTTTTTCTATCATATTGATAAACAAAAGGTATTCATCTATTTTAAGATAATCTTTTTAGAAAAGAAGTTTTTTGGTAAAGAAACTGTTGCTTCTAAGATTAAATTTTATGAAGTTTAATAGGTAGAAAGACCGACACCTATAGCTGAACCTGAGTCGAATTTGATTAGATCAGATCTAGAGCCAAATGTACTTGCATCATTAAGGTGATCGGTAGAGTACTGCATCAGCTGGATAAATACTATAAGTTTTTGCTTCGGGATGGTGATCCCATCGAACTCGATGAGAACGATGAGGATCCAATCACCTATATGGATGTAATGTAGAGACCTGATTTCAAGAAATGGTTTGAGGCCATGAAGTCCAAAATGGAGTCTATGAAGGTCAATGATGTGTGGACATTGGTTAACCCATCCGAAGGGGTTAAATCCATTAGGTGTAAGTGAGTCTTCAAAAGGAAGAGGGGTGTAGATGAAAAGGTGGAGACCTATAAAGTTCGTCTGATTGCTAAGGGATATTGTCAACATTATGGTATTGACTATGATGAGATATTCTTTTCTATGATCATGCTCAAATCCATTCAGATAATACTTGTGATAGCTGTCCATCTGGATTATAAGATCTGATAGATGGATGTAAAATAGCTTTTCTGAATGGAGAGCTAATCGAAGAGGTATATATGATACAACTTGAGGGATTCACATTCACAGATGAGTCCAAGATGTGCAAACTTTAGAGATCCATTTATGGATTGAAGTAGACATCTCAAAGTTGGAACATGCATTTTGATAAGATGATTAAAATGTATGACTTCATTAAGAATGGAGAAGAGCCCTGCATTTACAAATGGGCAAATGGTCCAGCAGTGGTATTCCTTGTCTTGTACATGGATGATATTCTCTTAATCGGGAATGACATCCCTGCACTGCTGGAAATAAAAATTTAGTTATCATCTCCATTCTCCATGAAGAATTTGGATGTAGCATCCTACATCCTAGGAATGAAGATCTATAGGAATAGATCTAAAAGGATGCTTGAGTTATCCCAGTCTACGTATATAGATACTGTGCTAAAGAGATTCAACATGGAGAATTCTAAAAAGGACTATCTTCCGATAGACCATGAAATTTTTCTTTCTAAGAAGGATTGTTCGACAACTTTTGAAGAGAGAGAGCGTATGAGTAGAGTCCCATATGATTCGATAGTGAGATCTATCATGAACGTCATGACATATACGAAATCAGACATGGCATATTCACTAGGAGTAGTAAGTATATACCAGTCTGATCTTGGAGAAAATCACTGAAAAATGGTTAAAGCCATCCTTAAGTATTTAAGAAATACTAAAAATCAATGATTGGTTTATGGCAAGTCAGATCTAAAACTTATGAGATTTACAGACTCAAACTTTCAATCTGACCATGATGATAGCAGAAATATATCGGATTATATCTTTATTCTAAATGATAGAGCCATCTACTAGAAGAGTTTCAAGCAGCATACTGTGGCAGACTCTATTTACGAAGTAGAGTACATCATAGTATCAGATGCTACAAAGAAAGCCGTGTGGCTGAGAAAGTTCATCATCGAGCTCGAAGTAGCAATCTTCCTTGATGGCTCGGTCTTGCTCTACTATGACAACACTGGTGCCATTGCTTAGGCGAAGGAACCAAAGGCACACCAGTGGATAAAGCACATACTACATCGCTTCTACTTGATCTAAAAGATCGTGGATTGAGGTGATGTCGACCTTCAGAAGATCGATGAAAAAAAAAATCTAGCTGATCTCTTTACTAAAGTCCTGGTGATAAAGGAGTTCGACAACCATAAGTCGAAGATGGATATTAAATACTGTACCGAGTGGCTTTAGGATAAGTAAAAATTATTAAAAAATATGTTCTAAAGTCAATCATTAGTCTGTTGATGATTGAACTATATTATAATTATAATTAATTTATTAATTAATAAAAATATTTTTGATATTTTTTATTACAAGTTTTCATCTTCTGACGAACTTCATTGCTGTGATGAAGTTCCTAGGACTATTTGGATTCGATAAAAAGAGGATTGATTGATTAGACCTTAAAATAGTTTACGGCCAAATGATAGGCTGTTAATAAGGACGATAGCATCTATCAAGCATAGATCGTAGTGTGCCATATAGGTTGGTTGTCTTCTTAACCAAAGAGTGTGAAGACACTGGTATAGTATATAGGTGAGATGTAGGGATACATCATCACTGAACGTGACCAACTCTAGAGCATTCTACTGTCGAGAATGTCTCTGATGAGATATAGATATAAGTGTCGATCTGAGATCACCTCAATGGCTTATAAGTAACTCACTATACTTTGGTACCGAACTAACTAAATTTTTAATTCAGTAATGGAAGGCTTTTGGGCATAGTTAAGTACTTATGAAGTTGGTATGTGATCAAGATGGGATTGACCACTCCAAGAGATGGAGAAGAATGTATCATTGTATTTCAATATAGCAAAACCTTGATCAGAATAATCCTTGAGATGGATTTGATATTTTAAAATATAATGTGGATAGCCTGATTAGAGTTGATAGTTGAATTCTGAGGTGTCCTACGAGTATTTTGGTCAAGGAGATGAATTATATGAAAACTATATCCACATGGGTTCTAAGGATGTTGTTCTACACATTCGACCTATCCGACTGTTGGGTACCATTACTAGATGGTCACTTTGATTGGTATAGAAATTTGTTCCTATGCTACTAGCTTAGGTTCGGACCTATGAGATCACACACATTAGAATTCACGATCCAATCGATGGTTGATCAATGATTGAGAATTGTTCTAAGGTTAAATGATCAATAGATTGATATTTAACCTAGTGCAAATATTGTAGGAGGATTGATTAGCAATTTGATTGCTAATTGGCTTAATTTGATTAAGTCAAAAGGTTGAGATTAAGTCTAATTAAATATGATTTAATTAGATTTGGTTTAGGTTTGATAGGATCAAGTTCAATTGATTTATTAGATAAGCCAAGTGCAAGAAAGAACTAGTTCTAGTTCAACTAGGACTTAGGTCCACCTAATTTTTTAATTTAATTAAAAAATTAAATTAAAATTAAATCTAATTTAATTAAGTCTTTAATTAGGTTAGGACTTAATTTAATTGGATCGATTTACTTCTAGTTTGATTTGGTTTGAGAAATCATTTTTGACCAGGTCATATATGGAATCCTAGAAGGACTAGGATTCCATTCTTGTGCCACCTATCCCTCACGCCCCACATCTCTCTCTCTCTCTCTCTCTCTCTCTCTCTCTATTTTGGCATTGAATGCCTCTCTTCCTGATCATCATGCATGCCCCAACAACTTACCATATGTGTTCTTACCTTGTGTAGGAATTTTACCCAACAAAGACTCTTCCATATCTCTTTATAAGGAGGTCCTTTTGGGCTGAATTTCATACTGGTTCTAGACCATTGAGAGGGCTCTTGGATGTGTGAAATTAGAGAGAGAGACACTTGGGGCATGAGGATTTCATTGACACCAATCTAGGTGTCTAGGTGAGAGAAAAGAGAAGAAGAAGAGTGTCTTCTTCTAGGGTTATTTTGCTCTTCCTTTCTCCTCCTCTTTCATAAAGATTTTTTAGTGTTATTTTAGATCGAAAGTCTCTTCCTTTTCTTCTGATATTTTGGAGTGTCCAAGTCTTGAAGAAGAAAGCACCAGATCGATCCTTGAAGAAGGATTAGCATAGTACTAGCATACTATGCTGATTTCTTGCATCGAACTTCTGATCGTGATTCGTGTGGACATCTCTTTGAGGCCGAATGCATGTGTGGCTCAGAGCTTCATCCTTCAATCTGGATTAGCAAGTTAGAATATCTAACTTGCAAAAGTAATATGGATCTGATCGTATGTTACATATCTGCAATAGATCTAGTGTAGATCCATGTTGATGTGATCAGCATATCTTTTACTTCTAGTATTTTTTAATTTTTGATTTAATCTCATGCTATAATCATGTAATAGGATCCTAGATCTAGGGTGTTCTATGATTTTATGAATTAATTTTGATTAATTTCTATCTTCTACTGCCTAGATCTGAAAAAGTTTCAAGATCTAGCCCTGAAATCCTAGATCTGATTCCTTCATATGTAGGGCTATTCTTCGTTCTTAATGAAGCCATATATTTTGATTATTTTATCAAAATGCATGTTCCAACTCTGAGATACCTGCTTCAATCTATAAATGGATCTCTAAAGCTTGTACACCTTGGACTCATTTATGGATGTGAACCCTTTAAGTTGTATCATATACACCTCTTCATCCAGCTCTCCATTTAGGAAAGCTGTCTTCAAATCCATCTGCCAAATTTCATCATTTAGATGAGCAATTATTGCAAGCATAATTTGAATAAACTTGAGTATTACCATAGAAAAAATGTCTCATCATAGTCTATACCATAACGTTGATGATATCCCTTGGCAACCATACGGGCTTTATAAGTCTCCACTTTCCTGCCTGCACCCCTTTTTTTTTTGAAAACCCACTTACACCATATAGGTTTAACCGCTTCGGATGGATCAACTAATGTCTATACATCATTGATCTTAATGGACTTCATTTCGGATTTCATGGCTTCAAGTAATTTCTCAGAATTGGATCTCTGTATTGCATCCTTGTAGGTGATCGGATCCTTATCGTTCTCATCGAGCTCGATTGGATCACCATCCTAAATCAAGAAATCATAGTATCTATTTAGCTGACATGATACTCTACTAGATTACGTTAAGGATGTAGGTATATTAGGCTTCGAATTTGATTTAATCAAATTTGGTTCAGGTTCAGCTAATTATATCGATTTTTTTACCTATTGAACTTTCTCAAGTTCGACCTTAGAAGCAATAGTTCCTTCACCATGAAATTTCTTTTCTAAAAAGATTACTTCTGTCCAACAATGCAACCCAAGAGGGAAGGGGGGTGAATTAAGTTTTTTAAATTTTAATGCTAATTTAAAATTGTCAAGATTGAATGATGATATGCAAGTAGTGTGTATGAAGCAATTTAGATTAGATAAATATATAAAAGATTAGAAAATAAGAATTTAATCAACTAAGAAAAGAAAGACAGCAAGCACACTATAAACAATAAAGATTTATAGTGGTTCAATGCTTTCCTTGCATCTACATCAACTTCCCAGCTCCTACTTGAAAATTCAAATCTTCTAAATGTATTCAACTAGAATACAACATCGGTACCTCCGACTCTAGCTATCCCAAGCTAGCACACTTATTTTTTAGATACAAGCCAATCCAATACACTCTGATTTAAGGCTCGGATCAACCCTCCCAAGTTTTGGAACCCTCCTAAAACTTGAATCAAAATAATAAAGCAGAGTATAAGAGTTAATGATAATCAAATACAAGTTTAGCTCCTTTAATAAGCAAATAAAATCTTAAGAATGCTTTTCATAATAATGAAGGAAGCTTTTATGATTTTTCTTAAGATTGGTGGAGACTTGAATGAGCTCTTGAGAGGTGGTGAACTTGAAACAAAAGCTTCTTTGCTTGAAGATGACTTTTGCTTAGGGCTGAATTGAATGTATCAATCTCTTATGTTTTTCTCCTTTTTATAGCCTTTTAAATCTTCAATAGATGGAGGAGAGAATCCTGAGCAAGATTTATAGCCGTTAGAGATCTTAAAGAAAGTATTAAAAGCTGCCAAAATGAGATAAAACTAGCCATTGCAAAAGATTTTCATCATAGGGGTCAACTCATGGATCGACCTCTGGCACAGAGATCGACCTCGAGGTCGACCTCTGAGATAGAATTTAGAAAATTGACTGTTCTATATTTTTAATTTTCAGAATAGCAGAGGTCGACCCTTGGCATAGAGACAGCATGCCAAATAGTCCGTTTCAGTAGGGATAGACCTAGGGGTCGATCCATTTGCTTCAAACTTGATTTTCTTCCAAAATATGCATCCAAAAATTATGGGTCTACCTTCAAAAGATCAGAAATCTTCTATTCTTGCTCTTGAGGCTCTTAAATCAAAATTTGATAAAATTATGATTTTGCTTCTGAAATACAAAAAGTCTTTTTACATGTCAAATTTATTAGTAATTTTTTCAAATGCTTTGTAATCATCAAAATCAATTCTTAGAGCAACAATCTCCTTCTTTTTGATGATGATAAAATATTTGAGTATAAACAAAAATAAAGCATGTAGAAGCCAACATCACTTACTAGAATATCATATTCAGTTATTTGATAAATATTGCATAAAGAGCAGCTTGAAGATTACTTACACTACTACAAAAAAGGACTACGATAGTGGTTTGTAACCACTATCGTAGCCCAAAAAATTGCTACTATAGGCTATGGCAGTGATTTTCTAACTATTGCCACTGCGGCCGTCGCCGTAGCTCTATGATAGTGGTTATTAGAACCGCTGCCATAGATTATCTATTATAGTGGTTTATAAACTGCTACAATAGATCAATCTATCACAGCGGTTATGTAACTGCTGCCATAGGATATCTATAGCAGTGGTTATGTAACCGCTGCCATAGGTAATCTATAGTAGCAGTTTTTTAACTACTGCCATAGGTCTAATGTAGCGATTGACATCGAACCTATATCAGCGGTTATAAAACCACTATCGTAGATCTTAAATAATTAAAAAAATAAAATTTTTATTTTTTTATATATTTTATCTAATAAATATAGATGTATAATAAAAAAAAATATAATAAATATAAAAATTATTCTAAAATACAAAAATTTTATTATTAAATAAAATTTATTATAATATTTTTTTTTAAAAAATAAAATACATCAAAAGTCTCCTAAATCTACATCATCATCGTCGTTGTCGTCACCGAAAGTTAGAGTCGAAGCTGGAGCTGGAGCCGGAGTCAGAGCCAGAGCTAAAGCTAGAATATGGGGCTACATATCCTCAAAGCCCATGACTCCAAAACGTACACTGAACGTCGACATTATGTCTCTCACGATGTTCTCTAGATGAGATGCGCGCTCCTCAGCCCGATCTGCCCATGTCAAATTGACGACATCGAAAGTCTATGAGGGGATGCTTACCTTAGACCAGTAGCTCATCGGCATGTGTTCAGGTCTGCATTGGATCCTCCCAGAGTTCTTAGGCTCCAAGACCTGAGACAGATGGTCATGGAGCCCAGAGGTATTCGGGCCCTCGCTCACGAGCGCATCCAATTGATCCTATAATTATAAATTAAAATAAAATTTTATAAGAAATACTATAATACTAATCATATATACTAATATATTTAATACTTACAAAAATACGTTCGATCGTGGCATTCATCGACCTGCCCGTCTTATCCATGCGGCTGGATCAGAAGATCTCACTACGGTTGGATATCACTCCATCTCTTATCAGCTATAACAAAGAATAAATTTATCAAAAAGTTGATAAAAAATATGAATTTAATTTATCTAGTAAGATTTAGAATTAATTACTTCTCTATGCATATGACTGGCCATAGACTCATGGCCTAGAGTGTGCGTATACTCTTGAGTTGCACAGTTCTCCCGATTCTGACGGAAGATAGCCTAACAAGTATTCAAATAAATAATAAATATTTAAAAAATATTTAAAGAAAATTTTAAGCATATTAAAAAATTTAAAAGTTAGAAATTTTACCTCGAACTCCTGGCTCCTCTAGTGTCTAACCATCCTCTTCCACTGACTCGGAGGACAGTCCTGTATCCAAGGAACAAGCTCCTCCGAAGTATCTCATCGATGCTCTATAGAGCTTGATCTTGTGACCCCGGTATAACTCTCCGATCTTCTTCAATCGAACATCTCGAGCCCTCTCATGATTGAAAAAGTCGTACCTCCTCTGCACAAATTTATCAAAAATTAGTTACAAAATTATTCTAATCAAATATATATAGTGTAAACATATAAAATGCATAAATATAACTAAGATGCACGTACTTATCCATATCTCTTTCTATACCCGATCCCTGATGGCAGCATCCATCAAACGCCAATCTCTGGGCTCTATTGGAATGATGTCCGACCGCCTCACAAGCACTCCAAAAAAGGAATGCGTCTCCCATGTGGTCTCCCTTACCGGCATCTCCTCCGCATCATACTACACCATCACTTGATGTTGGCGATTTCACATGTGTGCATACGTATAGAACCGCAAAATATTCGGCTGGATGATGCACCTACAATGCAAATATGTTATGCAAATATATAAGTGTACAATACTATATAAAAAATAAAGTTATGTTAATATAATAAAAATGTACACTCAGATGCCAATGATGGTAGGGCTCAGCTGCCAGTGGACTAGATGCCATTGGTGGAGTAGATGTCGGTGGTGAAGATCCTTGAGTAGCCGATGCCAAGGTGGATGGAGTATGCTCCAACTGCTTCTCGGATGCGGAACTATGCATAACCCACCGAGAGGTAGAGGTGAAAGCTAGATGGTGTTTCGGTGCCATCATGACCTGCAACATTAATGAACATTAATCAATATAACATCATGACATATCAAATTCTATTCGCTCGAAAGTTGAGCCGACTTCATGCTTGAGATAGCTGACTCCATGCCTGAGACATCTGGCTAGGGTCCTCCCCCAGCCAGCTCGATCATGGCCCAAGTTGGCTTGGCTGCGTATCCAAGTTGGCTTGGTTGTGTGCCATCCCCTCGATCACTCTCTCTCTCCCTCTCTCGATCTTTCTCGCTGACAACGGCGGCGAGGCTGAACCCCTCCCTCTCAGCTTTTTCATCTCTCAATCTTCCTCTCTCCCTCTCTCGATCTTCCTCATCGGCGAGGCCGGACCCCATCCCTCCCTCTCTCACTCTCTCGATCTCCCTCGTCGGCAAGGCCGGACCCCATCCCTCCCAGTGATGCTGGCGAGGGCAGACCCCCTCCCTCTCTTTCTCGCTCTCTCGATCTCCCACTCTCCCTCTCTCAATCTCCCTCGTCGATGAGGTCGAACCCCCTCCCTCCTAATGATGGCGGCGAGGCCGGACCCCTCCCTTCCTCTCTCAAGTATAGATCTATTGGGTATTTGAATTCGAATCCAATATCAGTAATTAAAATTGCGTCTAGATCTGAATATTCAGATTTCAATCTGAATTCAACCCGTTGACAGATCTAGTCCACAGTCGCCGACATGGCACGATCTAAGGCAACCACCACGGCATGGTCCAAAAACTATGGCATGCAGATAATTATAATATTTATAATAAATATTTATAATATTTATTATAAATATTTTATAAATTATTATAAATATACATGATTAATAAATAATACTATAAAATTAAAGAAAATTATACCTATGGCTATAGAGAGTGGGTCGCATCGAAAGCTTCGAGGATCACTGGCGACGATGCTAGAGGAGGACGACGATATTAGAGATAACCTATGAAATAAAAATAAGATAGTGAGATAGAGAAGAGAGAAAAAAAGAAGAGAGAGAGAGAGAGCAGGGGTGACTGGGATGGGAGCCAAGGGGAGGGGGGGCATAGTGAGAGAGGCCGAAGGAGGCTTCGCACTTGGCCAGGGGAGGGTCAGAATGGTGGTGGTGGTGGTGGGGGGGGGGTGGGGTTTCGTGGGGCTCGAAGGAGGGGCGAATGAGGGTCTCCAGAGTGGGAGTTCATTGGGGACCGAGGGAGGATCGGATGGAGGGGGGGGGGGGGAGGTGGAGTTTCACGGGGGTCGAGCGAGGGTGTAGGGTTTCGCTGGAGGGGGTTTCGCGGGGGCCAAGGATAGTCGGATGGAGGGATGGGGGGCTGGGTGGGGGTGGCGGGAGGCGGTCAGGGATGGGGGGCCGAAGAGAGAGGGTCGGATGGAGGGGTGGGGGGTCGGGTGGGGGTGGGGGAGGGGCGGTCGGGGATGGGGGGGTCGGAGAGGGAGGGGGAAGGAGGGGCGGCGTCGGTCGAGGGGGAAGGAGGGGCGACGTCGATCGGGAGGGAGGAGGGGCGACGTCGGTCGGGAGGGAGGAGGGATGACGCCGATCGGGGGAGGAGGGGCGATGCCGGTCGGGGGGGAGGAGCCTCACTGACAATGAAGAGGAGGGGGAGAGAGAGATCGAGCGCGCACGAAAGAAAAGAGAAAATTTAAAGATTTTTAACCTAACCTACAGTAGTGGTTATCGAACCGCTGCCATAGATCTATGGCAGCGATTATTGAACCACTGTCATAGATCTACAACAGCGATTATCCAAAACTACTGTCATAGATCTATGGCAGTGATTTTATAACCGCTGTCGTAGATCTATAGCAGCAATTTTTGATAACCGCTGCCATAGGTGAAAAATAATTTTTTTTATTTTTTCTCTAAATATTATATAATTTTAAAATTTAATGTCCATCTTCATCATTCATTATCTAAATAATTATCATTAGAGTATCATCGCAAAAGGTTGCCTCGATCCGATGGCCCTAGCTTTATTGATCATAAAAATTTAATTTCGACGATCATGAATGACGATGCGATGATCTGATAGATGAAGATCTCTGATGGGTTCGAAAACCTACAACAATGATTTTGATAATGTTTATAGCATACTATCAAAGTTTCACTTCAATTGGATACCGTTATCATGGTCAATTTAGTATGGAATGATTTTGGCCGTTAAATTAGAAACAAGCGATCAAAGGATTAAACGGCATTCGATTATGAGATAATTTTTTAGTTAAATGATATTTATTATAATTTTAAATATTTTATATGGTGATGATAATAAAATTTAAATTATTTTTGTATAAACTATTTATGTTAAGCAGATATTGCAAAAGCACGAGCATAACAACCAGTGAAGTTTCAGACTGGTTATCAGGAGACGTATAGTTTTAGATCATTCTTCTTCTTATGAGTTGAATTTTATAATCATCATCATAAAAAATGATTAAAGTAGTAGCCAAGATCATTTATAAAAAAAATTATCTCACAGACACCATTTGATCTTTTGATCAATCGTTTATCATTTAACGGCCGAAACTAACCTATACTAAATTGACTAAGATAACGATATCTGATTGAAGTAAAATTTTGATAGTATGCTACAAACATCATCAAGATCATCATTTTAGGTTTTTAGATCCATCGAAGTTCTTCATCTATCATATCATCTTATCGTCATTTGTGATTGTCGAAATTAAATTTTTCTGATCAACGAAGCTAGGGCCATTAGATCGAGGTGACCTTTTGCGACGACACTCTAATGATAATTATTTAGATAATGAATGATAAAGATGGGCATTAAATTTTAAAATTATATAATATTTAAAAAAAATATATGGCAGCGGTTACAATTAACCATTGCTATAAATCAGATTATAGCAGCGGTTACTACTAACCGCTGCTATAGGTCTGACTTATGGCAGCGATTACAATTAACCATTGCTATAGGACCGCTGCTATAGGTCGATCTATGGCAATGATTTTTTATAATCGTTGCTATAGGTCTGACCTACGGCAGCGGTTTTTTGTAACCACTGCTATATGTCGGATCAATAGCTTCGATTACAAAAATCGTTATCATAGGTCCGACCTATGACAGCGGTTAACGAAAATCGCTACCATAGGACCTATGGCAGTAGTTTCGAAAATCGCTACCATAGTAAACACTGCCATATGTCATTTTTGTAGTAGTGTTATAGTTAGACATTCAAATTATTTACAAAAAAATTTGACTTATTCCTTTCGTTAATTTTACAATAATTTTGCTTATAGCTTAATTTTATTTACTCTACTCTCTTTTTTTGACATCATCAAGTAAGATCTTAAGGAATTTTAAAATTCAAAAAGAAAAAGCATTCTCCTTAAATTATTCTACATATTTTTCTATTAGAACAAGAGTTTATAACAAAACTTTCAATTAGCTTATATACAATACAATGTTTACAGCATATCATAATAGAATTTTAGCTAATTTACAGAGGTTACATTTCACATCATTCAAATGACATTATCATATTTATATTTATATCCAAATGATTATCATTCCACACACAATAAATCATAATATCAAGTCATCAAAACATATAAGTGCTAAAGGTATCAAAAATATTCATGAGAGTTAGACCATCAAAATATACAAAATTCATGGATACAACTATCCATGACCCAAGCAACCAATAATACCAATGCCATAAGTTAATCCAAAAAAAAATAAAAATAACCAATCATGACTTGATCAACAACTCATAGAAATAATTAAGAGATACTAGATCATAACCAAATACAAAGATGACTAAACTAAATCTAGTAGAGATCACGGCTGCAAGCATCTGAATTATATAAGAAATCAGAGATGTGATAGAGTGTATCAAATGAAAGATATATCAAATTTAAAAAATTAAATAAAAAATTTAAAAAATTAAATTAAATCAAATAAATCAACTCTTCTTTAAAAACTTATCATTTGAATTTTTTTTTTACAAAAAATTAGCTTAAACTTAAATATCAAAGGCTCTCCCCCTTTTTGAATGAATATAATTCTTTGAATAGATTTTTAAGTATGTACTTTTAAGCTATAAGAAAATTAAAGCTTTTTAAATATTTAAATAGTGGAATCAAGCATAATATTTAATTCATTATTTATTCTTTTCTTTTCTTAAATAAATTTTAGTCAATTAAGCTCAAGAAAGATATATATCAAAAACATATCGAGCAAACTAAAGATAGTATCAGAGCAAAAATAATTTTACAAAGATTTCTAAAGGCATATTTAAAATTTTATATTATATTCATATTTTTAAATGAGTTTCAAAATTAGAAGTATGTATCAAAATTAATTTATTTGGAGTGAGAATATATTTTAAATTAGTTTTAACTTCAATTAGTTATCAAAAATAATTTGGCAATCAAATCAATTAAATTTAGACTGAATAATCACATGAAGGCTTAAGTTAAAAGGATCATAAAATAATCATAGTTCATTGTCCTTAACTCAAATTAATTAGAATATTCAGTCAAGGCTAACTAGATAATATTTAACAAACAAACATCTTTTCTTTTATTTTTTAAGAGTAAATATCAAAAAATTTATTACATAATATTTTCTTTCTTTTTTTTCATAATTATTGTTGGATAAATTTATTTTTTAGCTTTTGTTCTCCATTTTGAAAGAATATAATAAATTTAGAATGAATATCTTTTTTTTTAAAATTCTATTTATGAACAATTTGGATTAAAAATACATCTCTCCCTTTTTGAATAAAATAAATACATTAAATAAAATTATTTTATACTTCAAAGATTCAAAAGAGATGGAATATTTCAAAGAGTAAAAATTTTAAATAGATCATTCAAAGCAAATTATAAGATATATTCAATTTTTTAGGGATCATCTCTTCTTTTCTTTTATTATTATTATATATATTAAGATCAATAAAATATAAGATAAATGTTAAGCTGTCTGATATCAATTGATTAAAAACTAAAGTCCTCTTTGAATATTTGATTTTAATAGCTTCTTTCAAATATTTTGCTTAACGTCAATATCAAAAAACTTAAAAAGAGTATTTTCTTAAATTCATTTTTCAAAATTAATCTATCTAAACAAGGCATGAATACTCATCAATAATCCTCTTTTAAGATAAAAAATAATTTTTGATACTAATTAATTTTTTAAAAAAATAATAATATGATCAAAATGTATAAAATATAAATAGTTGCTTAAAATGAATTAAATGATCAAAATCATTAGAATGCTCAAATAAATCTATGAGACAAGTAAAGTATAATTATTTATCCATGATTTTTTTTTATTAAATTCAAAAATAATTTTTCTTCTTATAGTCAAGAAAAAGATAAGAAGGATGGATAATTTATAACTTAATACAATGAAATTAAGTCTCAAGGATTGATCCAAAAATATTAGTAGAGGACAAGTTGGGATCAAAAGAAGGATATTTAAGCAAAATGATCTAGAATTCTCAATTTTCTCCTAATCTCATAGAATTTATCTTCACTTAAGGCCTTAGTAAAAATATCAGTCAATTATTTTTTAGTACAAATATAATCAAGAATTATGTCATTATTTTGAACATGCTCTCTTATGAAATGATGTCTTATTTTAATATATTTTGTCTAGAGTATTGGATTGGATTCTTAGTTAGATTTATGGTACCAGTATTATCACATCTTATGGGAGTTCTGTTTAGTTTAATGTCAAAGTTCTCAAGTTATTGCTTAATCCATAATATTTGTGCACAGCAACTTCCAACTGTAATGTATTCGACCTTGGCCGTAGACAGTGCTACCGAATTTTGCTTCTTGCTAAACTAAGAGATTAAGTTAACTCCTAGAAATTGGCAAGTTTTATTAGTGCTTTTTCTGTCTAATCTACATCCAACAAAGTCTGCATCTAAATTTCCAACTAAATCGATTGGTAAATTCTTAGAGTACCATAAACTTATGGATTGAGTTTCTTTTAGATTTTTTTTAGACTAGATTAAAATCGTGCACATAAAGAAATACTAAACATGATATCTGATCTACTAGCAGTTAAATATAATAAAGAATCTATCATACTTCTATAGACTTTTGTATCAATACTTTTACCTCTTTCATCCTTGCCAAGCTTACATGATGGACTCATGGGTGTACCAATGGCTTTGGAGCTCTCCATTCCAAATCTTTTAAGTAGCTCTCTTGTATACTTACTTTGGGTGATGGAGATCCCTTCCTTTGTTTGTTTGATTTGAAGATCGAGGAAGAACGTTAGTTCACCCATAATGCTCATCTCGAACTCTTCCTGTATGAGCTTAGCAAAATCTTGACATAAAGTTTCATTAGTAGACCCAAATATAATGTCATCAACATATATTTATATTACTAAGATGTCATCATGATCTCTTTTAATGAAAAGGGTTGTATCTACATTTTCTCTTGAAAATCCATTATTAAGCAAGAATTTACTTAATCTTTCATACCAAGCCCTAGATGCTTGTTTTAAACCATATAATGCTTTGTTTAATTTGAAAATATGATTTGGAAAAGCATGATTTTCAACATAAGGAGGTTGTTCTACATAAACTTCTTCGACAATATATCCATTTAGAAAAGTACTTTTAACATCCATTTGAAATAACATGAAATTCATAAAGCATGCATAAGCGAGTAAAAATCTAATTGCTTTTAGTCTAGCAATAGGTGTAAAGATCTTATTAAAATCAATTTTCTCTTCTTGATTATAATCCCTTGTAACTAATCTTGCTTTATTCCTAATTATATTTCCATTTTCATCCAATTTATTTCTATATACCTATTTTGTGTCAATTATTGGATGATTTTTAGATCTTGATACTAAGGTCCATACATTATTTTTTTCAAATTGATTAAGTTCCTCTTGCATTGCATTTATCCAATTTTAATCTTTTTCTGCTTCATCTATGGTTTTAGGTTCAAAATGAGAAACAAAAGCAAAATAATTATATGCATCTCTAAGTAATGAGCGAGTTCTTACCCCATGTGTAGGATCACGAATAATTAGTTCTTTGGGGTGATTGTGAATATACCTCCATTCTTTTGGAAGATCATTTGTATCTTGAGATTGTTCTCATTAACCTTCATTTTCATTTTCTTGCTTGTCTTCATGATCCTCTTCATTTTGAATTGTTGAATCCTTTAGGATAATCTCCTTCATCCCTTCTATAAGGAGATCTGCATCATCAATACCCTCATTCTTCCTTGATGGAAGATCATTAGTCTTATCAAAGATAACATGTATTGACTCCTCTATGACTAAAGTTTTTTTGTTAAAAATTCTAAAAACTTTACTAGAGGAGGAATAACTAAGAAAAATAGCTTTATCAAATTTTGCATCAAATTTACCTAGCTTCTTTTACCATTGTTCAAAACAAAACATCGATAACCAAAAATATGAAAATATGCAATGTTAGGTTTTCTTCCTTTCCAAAGCTCATAAGATGTTTTTTTTAAAATTGGTTTGATTAGGGCACGGTTTAAGATGTAACATGCTATATTAATTACTTCCATCCAAAAGTATATTAGGAGGTTGCTTTCACAAAGCATGGTACGGGCCATTTCTTCTAGAGTCATATTTTTTCTTTCTACCATCCCATTTTGTTGGGATGTCCTGGGTGCTGAAAAATTATGGTTTATTTCTTTTTCATCACAAAATTTTTCAATGTCTTGATTTTTAAATTTGGTTCCATGATCACTTCGAATGCTTTGAATTGAAAACCCTTTTTTATTTATAACTTGTCAGTAAAACTTTGAGAAAATATGAAAAATTTCATCTTTGTGTGCCAAAAAGAAAATCTATGTAAAACGTGAGTAGTCATCGATAATTACAAAATCATAACATTTTTCACCTAAGCTTATTGTTCTTGTAGGACCAAACAAATCCATGTGCAATAGTTCCAATAGCCTAGAAGTTGAAAGAATATTCTTAGATTTGAATGAAACTCTAGTTTATTTACCTAGTTGGCATGCATTACAAATTTTATCTTTTTCAAAGTTTAATTTTGATAAATCGATAACTAATTTCTTTTTGATAAGCTTTGAAAATGAATGCATACTAATGTGTGCAAGCCTACTTGATAAGCTTTGAAAATGAATGCATACTAATGTGTGCAAGCATACGGTGCCAAAGCCAACTTGTCTTATTAATTTTGGCATTCATAGCTACTAGATATTGTATGTTTATCATAGAAAGATCATTCAAATCTCCCATATAACATTACCATTTCTATGTCCAACAAACTTAATGCCATCATCATTGGAACTAGTTACAATGCATAATGAAGATTCAAAAATAACTTTCTAACCATTATCACAAAGTTGACTAATGCTTAAGAGATTGTATTTCAAACCATCTACTAATAAAATATTTTCAATATACTTGGAGGGAGTGATACCAATGTTACCTTTACCAATAATCTTTCCTTTGTCATTATCTCTAAAGGTGACCATTCCTTCACTTTTAGCATCAAGCGTGATGAATTAGGACTCATCACCAGTCATGTGTCTTGAGCATCCGCTATCAAGATACCATCTTTGATTTTCTCTTTTGGATGCAAGACACACCTATATGCAAAATCAAGTCCTCACTCTAGGTACCCAAGTTTTCTTGGATCCTTTAAGATTAGTCACAATGGTTCCTTTTGGAACCCATATTTTTTTTTATATTTTAATTATTAGAGAAATATGTATAAAATTTGTGTCCTAGTTTATCATATTTAAAATAAGTAATATTTAAAAATTTGTTACTTTATGAATCTACAAAAATATTTTTTAGAAATTTTTATTTTCTTAGGAGGTTATAGCTTAGACCAGTCTTATCATAAACAACCTTTTGATTTTCAAGAATCATATGAAGTTTATTTGAACTTAAAGTAAAATTTTCAACTATCAGTTTTAGCTTGTCGATTTTATTTTTTAAATTTAGATTCTCTTGAGTTAAGACTAGTTTTTCACTTAGGATAATTTCATTTTCTTTTAGCAAGACTTGATTCTTTAATTTTAGTTTTTTGTTTTTAGTTCCTAACTTCTTTAAATCATCTACTAAATCATAGAAAGCTTCTTGAAATTCTTCAAATATAAATTCATTTGAGATTTTAGTACTTATCTCATTTTCATGTGCCATAAGGCACGGGTTGGTTTGTTTATGAGCTTCTTCCTCTTCAGAGCTTGAGTCATCACTGTTAGGATAAGACTTGTCAAGACTTTTAAGATTATTTATAATATTCATAAATCTAGTAAATATTTTAGTTATTGACTCATCATGTTTCATTTTGAAAAGTTCATATTTGTGCACAAGCATATTAATTTTAGACTCCTTAACTTGATTAGTGCCTTCATAAGTTACTTCTGACCTATCCTATATTTTCTTAACCAACATGTATGTTGAAATATGATCAAATTTATTAGCATCTAAAGTACAATATAAAACATTCATGACTCTTGTATTGAGTTAAGCTATTTTCTTATCAACCTCATCCCATTCTCTTTCAGATTTGGTTGATTTCACATCATCAATTATCTTAGCAGATGTATGTGGTCCATTAACTATGATACTCCATATATCATAGTGAAGTATCTGTATGAATATTCTCATTCGAGCTTTTTAATAGGTATAGTTTGATCCATTAAAAAGTGGAGGTCAGTTTGTGGACTATCCCTCGGCTAAAGAAATACTAACTTGGGTTGCCATAGATCTTTAGCTCTTGATGGTTAAATCAAAGTAAGGCTAGAGCACCGAGCTCTGATACTACTTATTGCCCAGCTATGCAACCTAAGAGGGGGGGATGAATTGGATTTTTAAAATTTTAATGCTAATTTAAAGTTATCAGGATTGAATGATGATATGTAAGTAGTGTGTGTGAAGCAATTTAGGTTAGATAAATATATAAAAGATTAGAAAGCAAGAATTTAATAAACTAAGAAAAGAAAGACAACAAGCACACCATAAATAACAAAAATTTATAGTGGTTCGGTGCTTTCCTTGCACCTACATTCACTCTTCAAACTCCTACTTGAAAATTCAAATCCTCTAAACATATTCAACCAGAATACAACATTGGTACCTCCGACTCTAGCTATCCTAAGCTAGCATACTTATTTTTTGGGTACAAGTCAATCTAATATACTTTAATTTAAGGCTCGGATCAACCCTTCCAAGTTTTAGAATTCCTCCAAAACTTGAATCAAAATAATAACGCAGAGTATAAGAGTTAATGACAATCAAATACAAGTTTAGCTCCCTTAATGAGCAAATAAAATCTTAAGAATGCTTTTTACAATAATGAAGGAAGCTTTTCTAATTTTTCTCAAGATTGTTGGAGACTTGAATGAGCTCTTGAGAGGTTGGTGAACTTGACATAAAAGCTTCTTTGTTTGAAGATGACTTTTGCTTAGGGCTAAATTGAATGTATCAATCTCTTATATTTTTTTTCCTTTTCATAGCCTTTTAAATTTTTAATGGGTGGAGGAGAAATTTTGGACAAGATTTGTAGCCATTGGAGATCTTAAAGAAAGTATTAAAAACTACTAAAATGGGATAAAACTAGCCATTGTAGAAGATTTCTGTCATAGGGGTCGACCTATGGGTCGACCTTTGGCACAAGGGTCGACCTCGAGATCGACCTTTGAGATAGAATTTAGAAAATCGATTGTTCTATATTTTTGACCTTCGAAATAGCAGAGGTCAACCCTGTGATCGACTCTTGGCATAGAGACAGCATGCCAAACAATCCATTTCAGTAGGGGTAGACCTAGGGATCCATCCATTTGCTTCAAATTTGATTTTCTCCCAAAATATGTATCCAAAAATCATGGGACTGCCTTCAAAAGATCAAAAATCTTCTATTATTATTTTTAAGGTTCTCAAATCAAAACTTGATAATATTACAATTTTTCCCCTAAAATACAAAAAGTTTTTTTTTCAAGCTAAATTCATTAGTAATCCCTTCAAATACTTTGTAATCATCAAATCAATTTTTGGAGTAACAATTACCTTAAGGCTGACCAACATCTTTTGTTCATCAACTAGGTAGAAATAATATCCTTTGGTTTCTTTCGAATATCCTATAAAAATATA
Organism: Cocos nucifera; assembly: GCA_006176705.1. NCBI lineage: Eukaryota > Viridiplantae > Streptophyta > Magnoliopsida > Arecales > Arecaceae > Cocos > Cocos nucifera. The sequence goes on along the minus strand of QRFJ01001303.1, from coordinate 194,041 downwards.
CTTGTTAGACTTAGATCAAAGTTTGTCTATCATTAAACATTTGATATAAATCGGATATTCCCAAATTCTGAGGTGTGAAAGTACTAACTTACACTCTGTCCATATCTTATATAGTGTATTAGCTATAGACTTACTTGAAATCCTATTAAAAAGATCACAAGTCGATTCGACTGCATATCCCCAAAAGAAGATCAGCATACTGGCAAAACCCATCATGGAATGGAGCATATCTAATAGGATCTGAGTCCTTTCAGACACACTATTATGCTGTGGTATCCTTGAAAAAATTTATTAGAAAAGAATCCCATTCTCTTCTAGATATATTAAAACTCACTTGAAAGGTATTCACCCCTTCGGTCAAATTGAAGAATTTTAATACTCTTCCTAGTTTGCTTTTCTATCTCATTACGAAATTATTTGAATATTTCAAATGATTTCAACTTGTATTTCATTAAGTAGACATACCCATATCTAGATAGGTCATCAGTAAAAGTAATGAAGTAGAAATATCCATCTCTAGCACTTGTGCTCATAGGTCTATATACATCAGTATGTCCTAGATCTAGAAGTTCACTGGCTCTCTCATCTTTTTCAGTAAAAGATGACTTGATCATTTTTTCAAGAAGATAGGACTCATAGGTCAGAAGTGATTCACAATTACCGACTTTGAGGATTTTTTTTGAGTTAATATGTTTATTTTATTCTTGTTAATGTGACCTAGCCTACGGTGCCAAAGAAAGATTTCATACACATTATATATTCTAGGGTGTTTGCTGGTGGAATAGAACATATTAATAGATTATGATAAAAAATAGATTCTTAGCTCAATTGTCCAGTAAAAATAGTAACACCATTCAAAATGACATTACAAAAATTTCTCTTTATTGAAATTTCATAACTATTTTTGACCAAAAGATCTACCAAAATAATATTCAATAAAAAACTTAGACAAAAGTAACATTCACTAAGAACAATAGTATGAAATTGAATATAAGCTTTATGATTCCTAAAGCTAAAACTAGAATTAATCTTCCATCTCCAATATTTAGGAATCTCTCACTTTCTTCAAACCTCCTACTAATCTATAAATCCTGTAACAAATTGTAAATATAATAAGGGCTTCTGATATTTAATTCTCAGTCAGTAGTATCACATATTAAGAAATTGCAAGAAGTTATCACATAATTATCTTGCCCAGCAATAGATTGCTTCTTCCTTGGCTTGTTTGGATCCAGGGAGGTAATGTGCTGAGGATAGTTTCTCTTTTAGTGCTCCTATTTCTTACAATAGAAGCACTCCGTTGGACTCTTATCGGGCTTGGATTTCTTGGTCTGACCCAGCACTGATGTCCTAGCTTGTTGTTACACCTTCTTATTTTTCTTCTTCTTGTTCTTCTTTCCTTTCTTAAAGGATCAACGATTAGAAGAAGACCCTCCCACTACATTCACCGGCTCCTTATGGAGCTAGTGATCATTCTCAAAGTTCTACAGCAATCCTAGCAAACCATGGTAGTGGACTATAGGCTTTATCATTCTAAAATGAGTAAAGAATAGGAGAAAGGACTTTGGCAAGGAGTTTAGTATAGCATATTTCCTAAGCTGCTCATGTAAGAAAAAATCGAGCTTGCTAGGTGCTTAATCATCTCGATCATGTATAATACATGATCAATGACTGATGCCCTTTTCCTCATTCGGGTGTTGAAGATAGCATAACTAGTCTTATGTTTCTCAACATCGTCGGAAGTGCCAAAAGACTCATTCAATATTTGAAGCATGTCTTCTAGCTGAGTATTCTCAAACCTGTAACTGAACTTATCATTCATAGCCACAAGCATGATACAATGAACCATGGTTCGATTCTTGAGCTACTTCTGATAAGTATCTCAAACCGTTCCACATGCGTTTGGTGCTGGCTCCTCAGGTGCCAAATTTGTCAGAATGTATAGAATTCGTCTATGCTTCAGGACAATCTTTAACTTTCGATACCAGCTATCGAAGTTAGATTCCGTTAACTCATTATTGTCTAACAATGATTGGAGCGATAGGATAGTGGCCATAACTTTACAAATGAAAAATAAAAAATCTAATTAGTATATAAATTATTAAGCCTAAAGACTTGGACTTTAGTCTAAAGATTCTTTCACTATTTTATATGAATTGATAGTCTCTACCTTCAATTCGAGAAATTATCTTAATTTCTTAGTGGGTATCACAATCCACATAACTTTTATACAAGCCCAATTTTGGCCGGTCAACCCATGTGTATCTATGGGTAGGTTGTTAATCAATTATTTCTCTAAACAACTTTTAGTAATTTAATTTTGCTCCAGAAGCCTAGTCAGTAGGCTTTAGCCTTCATTGAAAAAGTTTGGTTAGGTCCAACCATTAACATGACCATACTTGATTCATCTTACCAATGAAGCCGACTTTAACCGTCTAACCTAACCATTATTTAGAGAGACATGGTGACATAGATATCACAGCAGACAAATATATGAATTTAAGGGATTAAATCTAAAAGGGTGCAAAATAAGCCTGATCACATTGATTCCTTCAGGATTCTAATACTGTCGAGCTAGAACAACCATAACTTTATTATCTAATGTCAGAATTCTTATTATGAATCCAATCCAGAAACCTCTTTTTGAGCCCTATAGGTTTGACTATTTTGTTGTCACTAAAATTTTTGGAGTCTAATTAAATTGTTTGATAGGCTTATGGGAGTGCGTAGGATTACTAGTCCAATTAGGAGTCTAGTTTTTAACTTTGTTTCATTTTATTCTTTTTTATTTTGTTTAGGATTCCTTTTTGCTTTTAAGTTAAGGTTTCTATACTATAAATAAGGCCCTTGGCCACCATTGTAGATAGTCAATTTTGAGTTTATTGAATTAAATTTTGAGAAGAGATTTTCTTCCTCTTTCTTCCATTTCTTTTATTTTGTGCATCTTCCATCCTTCTTCCCCAACGATCGCCGCACCTTTAGCTATGTCACATGGCCAAGTAATCATATTATAAATGATAATTCTAATAGCCGATAAGCACCAGAACTTTGGGCCTCAAATGATTATCAAGCTAATGGACCCATTATCACTCAACTTAATGGAAGGCTATGATCTAGTTATCACTATAACTATTTTATTTTTAAGGATCTAATAATTTTAGAGGATTTAATCAACTCATTTTAAAAGAAGAAAAAAGTTTGATCAGCTAATCACAATTCTTTCACTAACTTCACCAAGTCGGATTAATGAAGATCAGAGATAAGCTGGTCTTAGGGCACCTAAATCAGTCATACTGATTTACCTAGTTAATATGGGTCAGCTCGAATCATCAAGTAATCTAATCAAAATCTAATTCACCATGTTGGCCAAGTAAGTGAGATCAGTGGAAGGGATATGCCATTAATTCGTCAAAGACCAAATTATATGAGAGTAGCTTCCAATTAAAAACCATTGATCTAGACTGTCAGACTTACTTTAGATACCAACTGGTTAATTAATTTCAATTTGATCCACCTAGTAATTTTAGACTCGATCACTGAGCTAAAAATTAAGTCCATTTAGTTCTTATTAAAGATATGAACTTGACCAACTACAACTATTGCAATTGATCTAGAGTGTCCTTGACCTAATCTAAAACAACACCTACTTAGATTTAGTCAATTACTCTAATTAAGTTCATTCTTTAATTTAACTTTAGGTCTAATCCAATTAATAAACTTAATTTATACTAACCTATTGGCCTATGTGTTATGCTTTTGTCTTAGGATCTTTAATTCATAATTCTAGATTCTAATTTATAATCCTTAATTCTCAATTAAGTATTAGATTGATGGATTGAAGTTCGACATTTAAAAATAATTTTTAAATTTTATAAAATATTTTTATAATATAGTTCTGTCTACTAAATGGACCGATTCATTTCAGAAATGGATCAACTCATTTCATAAATAGCAACCAATTGCATATTTGAATTAATAACTATGTACAAGACATAAATAAAATCATGAATCGATTTTAGATCTAATCTAAATATATTCATGATTATTATTTTTAGATTAAAATAATTTTAAATCTAATAAATCATAAATCTATTTAGATCATATCTAATATATTTATTATTATGATTATATTTTTAGATCAGTACGTACTAGGATAATCTTTCCATTGTAAGAGGTAAACTTATAGTAGGATAATCTTATAATCAGTATGTGTGATCTAAAAAATTTATTGATTTTAGATTTAAATCTAAGGATACTACTTAGATCTAATCTAAATAATCATATCTAAATATGCATAAATACCATGTCAATTAACCTAGGCTCTGATACCAATGATGGAAACTTTGTAGGATTTTATGCATACTTTTTGAAACATTTTTTGAAAAATTATCAAGCGGAAGACTTAGATTAATCCTATTAATCTATTTATGCATATGATTAGATCATCAAACACCTACAAATTAGGATCTGTGACATGATATAACACATGTATAAATCCAAAAATAAAATATAAATAGGTATTAATCATATCAATACCGGTCTTGATTGAATCGAGCATGTAATAGAGATCAGATCTGTTTATCTGAGCATGAGTTGAGAACTTTGCTATTGATTTTTGTGGATGTGATTATTGCTTACAGTCGCACAGAATATCCAGCTCTATAAGTTGTCCATACGAAGCTCCTATGTTGATTGGAGGTTCAACGATTGAAGATCTATGCATGGTGCTAGCTTCTTGTAGATCCCTCTTAACGGTTGATCTGAATTCTTTTTCTTCAGATCTCTCAGAACCTTCCAAAAGATGAAGAAGTAAAGAAGGATTAAGGAGAGAGACTCTTCTCTCTTATCTCTTAAAAACATGTGCAAGAGGGAGGATCAAAATCCTAGAGAAGAATCCCTACTTCTCTTCTTTCTTTTCTCTCAATAGAACACACTAAGGTGATGTCCTAAAGAAAGCTCATGCCCCGTTAGATGATTGTGTCCCAAAACCCATGTCCAACTCTCTTATTCCATGATGAAAAGCTCTTAAAATCTCATGCCAATAGTCCTCTTAAATTGGGTGGTCAAGAGGAATCTTAGTCTAGGTCAAATACCTAGAAAGGAAAGGACAAGGAGAGAAAGATTAGGGGGCGTGCAACTCTTGGACACCATCCAAAAATTCTGGGCGTGGGCTACCATAAAAGCAAGCACAAATTCCTTCTTTTTTATGCATAAAATCAGATCAAAATATGATTTAATTAGGCAGCAAGTATAGATAGAGTTTGGAAATATTGAAACTCTATCAAATAGAGTCCTAGGTGAAAATAACTTACCTTGTTTGACCTAGTCAATATTTATTTCCAAACCAAGAGGGAGGGGATGCATGGGGCTCTTTATAGGCATGAGAAAACTCATGCAAACTTTAGAAAAAATAGTGAGTGTGGGGCTTGAAAAGTTGGTGCAAGGGACAGAAGAGAGTCCTAGTCTAACTGGGCTCTCTTGTTCTCTTTGGTTAAACCAAAATTAAACCTCTTTAAATTAAAATTGGTGCAACCTGATTAAGAGTGAACTTAGTCCAGCAAAAAGCTTATTTAAATCTAATTAAATCTTATTTAAATCTAATTTAAATCCTAAGTCAATTAGAAATTAGGTGGACTCAAGTCCTAATTGAATAGCAAATTGATCTTCCTTATAATTAGGTTATCTCATAAACCAATTAGACTTGACCTAATCAAGTCTAAACTAAATTAAATTAAATCTAATTTAATTAGACTTGATCTCAGCTCTAATTCTTAATCAAATTGAGTGAATTAGTAATTTAATTTTTAATTTATCCTCCTGTAATACTTGCACTAGATTAATCATCAATTGTATTAACAATTTGATCCTAAAATGATTCATAATCATTGAGCAACAATTTGATCAGATAAAAATCTCTTATGTGTATGACTCAATAGGTTCAAATCTAAGTTGATAGCATAGGAATAAATTTCTATACCAATCGAAGTGATCATCTAGCAATGGTACCCGACGTCCAGATAGATCGAATATATATAAAGCAACATTCAAGAATCCATTCAAATATGATTATCGTATAATTCATCCCTTTGATCTCTATATTTAGCATGACTTAAAATTAAACCATCAACTCTAAAAAAGTACATCCATAATGTATCTCAATGCAATCAGTCTTATGACTCCTCATAAGAGCTTCCTTGGCCAAGATTTTGCTAAATTAAAATATAATATAATACATCTCCTAAAATTAAGAATAGTCAATCCCATCTTGATTCATACACCGACTTCATAAGTACTTGACTATGCTTAGAAGCCTTCCATCATTAAATTAAAAATTTAAATAATTCAGCACCAAAGCACAGTGAGTTACTTGCAAGTCACCATGGTGATTTTAGATTAAAGGGACACTTATACCCATATTTCTTTAAAGTAAATTTTGATAGTAAAATGCTTTGAAGTTAATCATGTTCAGTGTAGATGTACCACTATATCTCACTTGCATGCCATACCAATGTCTTCACACTCCTTGGTTAAGAGAACAACCAACCTATATGGTACACAATGATGTATATTTGATAAACATTGTTATCCTAGATAACAATGTATCATTTGATCACGAACATATTTAAGGACTAAATAATAAATTTTTCTTTATTAATTTTAAATAGTCCTAAGGATTTCATCATAATACAGGAGTTCATAAAAGAAAGATACACAAATTATGATGAATAAGCCAAAATAAATTTTTTATTTATAAATAAATTATATATAATTTATAAAATTAGCTCAACTATTAACAGATTGATGATTGGATTTGGAACATAATTTCTAATAGTGCATTCAAGCACTCAGGTGTTCGAACGACAGCGCATAGCACAGCATGCAGGACGCACCTAGTGCAGGCGAGCATGTGCAGTCACGTGCGTGGGAGCACTTCCATGGGGTTTGTAGCCCCTTATGCATGGACCAAGCCCATTCATGGGGTTCATGAGAATATTGGCACGATCCAGAAGCAGGAATGCATGATCGAGCAGCTTGAAAGGCTTGTGGTTGGGATCAGATGACGTATTTCTCTAAGGTTTTGGTTTGGGGCTTATAAGAAGGCCTAATGGCTTGAGAAGCAAGGAGAGTCTCAGATCATCTCAGCAACAACGTAGCAAGAGCCAAGTGCATCTCAGAAAGATCAGAGAGTAGATCTCAGAAAGAGCCAGGAGGTCTTAGGGAGCATCATAGGCATCAATCAACCAAGAGTATCTTGGAATGATAGGATTGCTTAGGGATAGAGGTTGGGACATGATGTAGCAGTTGAGAGCATCACAGAGTATCTAGGGGTGTTGAGGACCCTGGATCGGTAGATCTATGAGGGGGCTTTCTTGGGATTACTTTGAGAGCATTGTATGGATGAGTGCTTCTAGGTTGAGAGAGAAAGTTTGTGAGTGGAGATTGTATCTTCTCTATTATTCTTTCTTAGTAGTGAGGCATTGCATATCCTATGGATGTAGGTACTTTGGCTGAACCACATATATGATTGTATTTGTTTGTCTTCTTCTATCTTTTCGTAGTAATAAAGTGGTGCCATATTTTCTATAGGTGATCAAAGTGATCTTGGGTAGGTGATCCCTATTCCGTAATTGATGGATCTATCCTAACAATTTTCTCTGAAGAAAGTTTTCTTCTCCCTCTTATCGTTTTATCCCAGTTTCTTGTATTTTCCTTCTCTCTTTTCCAACGATCACTGTGTTAAGACTGCATTAGACAATAACCAACTTGGAAAATAAACTACAAATTCATTCAAATCAAAAAATCTTATTTCATCTTCTAAACCTTTGGAATTGATTCATATTGATTTATTTGAACCTACTATGATAACAAGTCTAGGAGATAAAAGATATAGACTTCTGATTGTTGATGATTTTCTCGATTCACTTAGATTTTATTTTTAGTATAAAAAGATGAAGATTTTTTTCTCAATTTTCAAAATTTTATTGAAAAGTATCAAATAAAAAAAAAATCAACTAATGTTTGCATTTGACGTGATCATAGAACTGAGTTTAAAAATCAATAATTTGAAGACTTTTGTAATAAAAAGAAATTGACCATAATTTTTCTAGACATAGAACATCTCAATAAAATGGGATAGTAGAAAAAAAAGAATAGAACTTGAAAAGATATGGCCTATACAATATTGTATAAAAGTGATCTCTTAAGATATTTTTGGATAGCAACAACTAACATAGTATGTTATATTTTGAATCATACTTTGATTCCATTGATTTTAAAGAAAACTCCTTATGAACTTTGAAAAGATAGAAACTTAATGTTTGTTACCTTCAAATTATTAGTTATCGATCTTTTATGCTAAATAATAGAAACGAAAAGATTGAAAAATTTGATATCAAGTCGGATGAAGGTATCTTTTTAGGATATTCTTCATCTAGAAAGATATATAAAATCCTCAATAGAAGGATATTAGTGGTTGAAGAAACTATCCATGTTGTCTTTGATGAAGCTAATGATCCTTCCTCGAGAAAGAAAAATATTAATAATGATGCCGGTATTCTAGATAAAAGAATAGAAGATCTCACCCTAAAGGACATTCTGCTACAAAATGAAAAAGGAAATACCAAGGATGATGAAGATGAAAAGGAAAACTTTAAGAACAATGCCAATAAAGGCATGTGAGGACTTATTCAAGGAATGAAGGAATACACATAGCCATCCAAAAGATCTTATTATTGGTGATCCTTTAAAGGGTAAGAACTTGCTCATCCTTAAGAAATGTTTATTATCACTTAGCCTTTATGTCAAAAATTGAGCTAAAATCTATTAATGAAGCCAAAAATGATTCTAATTGGATAATTGCTATACAAGAAGAACTTAATCAATTTGAAAGATAAGGTTTGGACATTGTAAGTAGATCTACTGATCATCCAATAATTAGAACTAAATGGATATACAAAAATAGGTTAGATGAAAATGAAATAGTTGTGAGAAATAATGCAAGACTTATTGCGGCTATAGTCAAGAAAAAAAAATTGATTTTAATAAAACTTTTGCTCCTGTGATTAAATTAGAAGCTATTAGATTGTGACTTGCATTTGTCTGTTTCATGGAATTTAAACTATATCAAATAAATGTTAGAAGTATCTTCTTAAACAGTTATATAGTAAAAGTAGTGTATATGAAACAACCACTTAGATTTGAAAATCATATTTTTCTAAAGCATATTCTCAAATTAAACAAAATGTTATATAGTTTGAAACAAACTCATTGTGCATGGTATGAAAGAGGTAAACCTTCACTTGAAAATGAGTTCACTAAAGAAAATATGGATATGACCCTATTTTTAAGAAAAGGAACAATGATTGTTAGTTGTGCAAATTTATGTGAATAACATTCTCTTCGATGTTACTAATGAAATTCTTTATCCAGACTTTACTAAACTAATACATGAGAGAAGTTCGAGATGAACATGATGAGAGTGCTAAACATCTTTTTCGGACTCAAAATCAAGCAAACCAAAAAAAGGATCTTTATTAACCAAAATAAATACAATAAGAAAATACTAAAGAAGTTTAGGATAAACAATGTCAAGCCAATTGGCACCCCAATGAGTCCCTCATATAAGCTTGACACAGATGAGCATGGTAAGGGTATTGATCTCAAGCTTTATCGAGATATTATTGGATCTTTATTTTATCTCACTACTAATAAACTAGACATAATGTTTAGTATTTATATGTATACAATATTTCAAGCCAATCCTAAAGAATCTCACTTAATTGATGGTAAAAGAATCCTTAGATACTTAATTGGCACATATAATGTAGGGTTATGGTATCGTAGACAATTTTCTATTAATCTAATTAGCTATTTTGGTGTTGATTTTTCTGGTTATAAAATAGATAGAAAAAGCACAAGTAGAATTTATCAATTTCTTGAAGTTAAGTTAATCTCTTAATTTAGCAAAAAAATAAAATTCGAAAGTATTATCTCTAGCCAAAGCCAAATATATTACAGCTGAAAGTTATTATTCTTAAATCTTATGGATTAAGCAATAACTTGAGGATTATGACATTAAACTTAATAGAATCCCCATAAGATATAATAATTCAAGTATAATTAACTTAACTAAAAATTCAATTCAATATTTAAAAATAAAATACATTGAAATAAAGCATCATTTCATAAGACATCATATTCAAAATAATAATATATTGCTTAATTTTGTGTGTACTAATGGACAATTAGCAAATATATTCACTAAGTCTTTAAATAAAGATAGATTTAGCATGATTAGAAGAGAATTAGACATATATGAGCCTTTCAATTAAGTGACCCCTTGCCAACTCTACTAAAATCTCTAATTATGTTCTTGATCTATTCATCATTTGATTGCTTTTCAACTAAATATCTCCCTCAAATCCTTTCTTTTAAGCCATCTCAAGGTTTTTTGAGTTGACTCTTGATAAAAAAGAGTCAATTATTTTAGCCTGAGATAGGGTTTAAGTTGACTCATAGTTATTGTGTGTTGACTTATTGCTTATGTGTTTGTATCAGTCAATTCATAGTTAAGTTCAAATGGACCTCTAGTAGGAGTCAACTTGAGGAGCAAGTTTGAGTTGACCCTTACATCAAGACCACTCCTTTTAAATCTAACCATCTCAAGTTTATTCCCCCCCATTCCCTTCATTGTTTGCCTTAGAGCCCCCACCAAATCTTTTGCTCATCTCTTTAGAGTCCTCCATTTCTTCATTTCCCTTCCAAATCCTTAAATTCATAACCTTGTGGCCCCATGCCAGCAACTAGCCTACTAGTTGAAGCACACCCGAGCCATAGAGCACATGGAGTGGAGGACCAAAGCAAGGAAGAGGCACCCACACCTTAGAGGTTTAAAAGGAGCTCTCCACCACCTTAGCGATTACCATCCTTAGTGCCCTTATCTATGAGGGTGGTCACCATAAGGAGAAAGATTGACTTTGGGTTCCTCGAGTATGAGCACTTTTCAATAGGGTAGTGGATCAAGGAGCAACCATGGGAGTTCATGTGTAGTTTGGACCTTCCCATGTATCAACTGTTAGATATATGTGCCCTAGAAGCCAGAATTGGCTGACACTTGTAATACACTTCTAGGGGCAAAATTATAATTTTGACTATAATCAATAAAATGGGTTATTTTCTATCACATATCTGTATTTAGTATTTGTGATACATCCTTTGAGTTAAGGGTAATGATAATTCATATTTTCAAGAGTTGAAAATTTAAGACATGAATAATCATTATTAACTCATAAAATGCTTCTGACCATAGGATCATCACAAGGATGGTGATTGATCCAGAAGGTTGGTGTATAATCGCTTTTCTTTAGTAGATAAGTCTTGAGTCTATGGTGTGGAGACACCGAGCGAGAGTACAGATACTCGTTAGAGAACAAGGGCACCGAGCGTGACCACCTCGAGTAGTCATTAGGAAGTCTACCTTCTTGTCAATGACTGACTCGATGCTACAGTAATATGTCTGGTTCTTTGATCTGAGATGCATCGACAGTTCACCTTGAGGATGTTATAGTTTGACTATACCATTACTTGATCTCCTAGTCATACGGAATCTTGAGGTATATGTTGGCTATAGCATGTTCATTGTAGGAACTGGATAGCATCAAGATGGAATCTATCTACCTCGATGGTAGAGGAGCAACCCTATGATGATCATGAGAATCAAGTCTAGAAGCCCATGGCCATGGTAGAGTAAAATAATAGAAAGAGTTTCTATTTAGCTTTTCACACCGAACTTGAATCGAATGATTACATCATATGACAGAGACTAGGGTTTGATGAGTTCACCTTAACCCTAATCTGATCGGAGCTCAAGATAGAAGAACTTAATCACATAGGTAGCTGCACCAAGAGGTTCGCATTCAGCTCTGATGGGTTGCCACCATATACTGCTAGGTATCACTGGTAGATTTTAGAAGCAATTAGAATGATTTAGATGATCGATCATTCTAACTATTCGAATCAGAAGAGTTCTGATCCATCGAAAAGAGTTTCGATGATGTCAATGATAGAGATTATGATATATCCCATTACCATACAGAATCGAACCTAACTGGGTCATACAAACAAGGGTTTAAATCTAATGATCATCAATTGAACTGATCCAGTTCAATTGATCTTAATAAGATTCAATTAGGTTCAAGAAAATCGTGCTAGCACTCGATTGAACCTAACGTTCTTCTTTTACTATCATAAATAGTTGTCCTTACTAAGCCAAAGGAGTTTGTGCTCAATTAGAGGCCTTCACCTAATCTGACTAGAGTCTGTCCAGATCAGAAAAGGGTTGTCTTATTTTGTAAGACAATACCTGCCATTTTTGGTCACCTGCCATTTCTCATCCTTTGACTTTGGTCAAAAGTTGACCTTTGACTGGTCAAAATTGACCATTGATACTTTAACTTTTATCTACGTGTTATGCACCTATTGGAGAGCTGGTGGGGGCCTGTCCCTCTGCTAGAACCTGGCAAGGAGGAGGGTGCATGCCACCCTTGGCGTGTGCCCAAGCTGGAGGCGCCCAGGAGTCCCTGTTGGATAGGGACTCCATCTCCTTTTTGGATTCCAATTAGAGTTCTCCCAAGAACCAACTTTGATTGGTCTTAGGCACCATCTAAGGAGAATGCAGAGGATTCTATTCCCACCAATCAGATTTAGATCTGATTTCATAAAGGATTGTGATTGGTTGGAAAGAAGAGGAGTTGGATCACAGATAATCTATAAATAAGACCCTGCGCCCAACTCAAAATGCATTGGAAAAGCATTGCAATTCCCAATGCCCAAGGCCTCCTCTCCTCTCCTCCTCCATGCTAAACCATCTTCTCCCTCTCCTCTCCATGCCCAAAGGTGTTTGGGTTCTTGGTTGGTGCAATCCAGACGAGAGAAAGGTGACAAAAGCTAGAAGGCTGCGCTGCTGCAAAGGACAACTGCTAATCTTCAAAAGGAGTTTTGAAAATCCTCCAGATCAAATCTAGATCTAAATTTTGAAGACGTGATAGAGAAGAAGAGGATCTCTAGATCCAATCTGAGTGGATACTGATAGAGGTCAGGCACTTGCATGGCTAGATCCAGAACCTTTTGCTGCTTATAGGATCATCAATGGGTAATAGGATTACCCACTTCAAGATAAATTAAATTTGATTTAATTTATCTAAATTTATTTTAATTATTAAAATAATAAAAATTAGATCTAAAATATCTCATATTTGATCTAGATTAAGAGAAAAAATTTTAAAACATATCTCTTAATCTAATCAGATTTGAACGAACCTGATCCGAAAAATCAGGATTTTCCTTCAACTGGTATCAGAGCCAAGGTTCTAAAAGTATTTAGATCTAATTTTAAATTTATTTTAATTAGAAAATAAATAATTTTAGATGTCACATGAGATGTAATCAGATCTGAAATCAGAAAAAATTAAAATTAAATGATTTGGATCTAAGATTAGAAAATATGCATGACTAGTTCTAAAATAGAATAGTTCTATAGAATAGTCTTGTATATTTTCAATTAGATTAAATCATATTTTAGATCTATTTACTTACTATTTTTTGATATTATAATTATTATAATAACATCTAAAAATAGTAAATAAAAATTATTTAATTTTAAACATCATATTAGATATGATTGATGCATGTCTAGACTAGTTGTAGAATAGTTCTACATAGTTGTCTAGATTAGAATTTATTTTGATTAGATCAATTTAAATATAATTTTTCAAATTATTATGAGATAATTTAGATATAAAAATATGCATGATTTGATACATGAGATGTATGCAAAATATGCCATGATTAGATCTAATTTGTATATGAGATATATGATATAGATCTAAAACTATTTTATAGTATTGCATGTTCCTGATTAAGGCGTTCCTCTTAACCGTCCGGTCATAAGAATGAAGAAGGGTTTAAAGGCCCTCTCCTTCCATCCGATGGGGTGTTCTTATGACGTGTAGGGGTGCTGTGTGTTCGTCCTTAATCAGAAACCCAAAACTTACTTTCTGCAAAACCCTAGATCCTGAAACCCTAGGATTTATTGTGCATATTTTGTTTATGAACCCTACTAATTAAAAAATTAAGTTTATGAAATATTAATTAGGTCTAAAATTAAGAATTTCAAATCTAAAATATATTCATAATACTGGGTTTAGGCTTGGGTAACTTAATTAGGTCTAAGCGGTTGATCAAACCGAATCAAGAGTTGGTTAGATGGGATCAACAATGCTTAAATTGACCAGCCTAATAGGATTAAGTTTGGGTCAAGATCGAGTCACGATCAAGCAAGACCTAATTAGGCTCAGAGGTTAGAGTCTAGATTGTAGGCTAACCCAATTGGTTCTAGCTCAACAATTTGGTGTCTAAGGTAAGTTTGGCACATACGACCGACTGGTTTTTAATTGAAAGCTACTCGACTTGAATGCATTCTTGTATGAGTTAATGGCATATTCCTTCCACTGGTCTCACTTACCTGGCCATATCTATTGACATAGTTCTGATTTGAGGTGATCAATAATCTGAGCTAACCCATGCCACTAGGTTAGTCATAATTGTTATGACTATGACAAGTCTAGTTTAATGAGACCTAAATCAATTCTCCCTAAGAAAAGATTAAGTCTGAGGTCTTCCACCATTATAGATATGCGGACCCTTCTCGGGGTTGATTGTTCTCGATTGGATATAGTGGCTCAGTTGCACCGGGAAAATGCAACCATGTCTATTAGGCATTGGATGCTATGGGCTGGAGGATGAGTCAGACTCAATATTTTGGATACGGTGAGAGACTCAATTAGGAATCCAGTCTGTGCAAATGGTGGGTCTGACCTAACTAAGGAGTGGATCAATATTTCGGATACGGTGAGATTCATGAATTAGAAACCAAGTTTGGGTGCACCATGATTAGAGAATCATTGAACAAGAGTTGTTCACTCATTGGCTAACCCATCACCAATAACTGTTAGGTGAGGTGATGAGTCAGTTGGTGAGACCGCACCACTCACTAGAAATCATTAATCATGGAGATTTTTGCATATCTACAAAGAAAGTGTAGGAATCCAAAAAAATAGTGAGAGCTAATTTATTTAAAAATAAAATTTTTAAATAAATTGGTCAAGTCATAATTACAGTATCTAACTAGAATCTTTGACTCTCTATAGAAAAATGTCTGCGTCCAATCCATTGGCACGTATCCTGGACACACATAGACTGATCGGATCCAATTATAAAGATTGGCTCAGGAACTATAAAATAGTTTTGAGTTTTGAAAAGTTAACCCATGTATTGGACTAGGACCCTCCCACCTTATCAGTCCGTCCGTCCACTGAATAGAGAGCATCTCTGAAAAAATGGATAGATAAAGATAATAAGGCCAAATATTACATGTTAGGCTCGATGTCTGATGAGCTCCAGTGCCAACATAAAGATATCAGGATTGCTCGCCAAATGTTGGCTCACCTGTAGGAGATGTTTGGTGAACAGAGTCGCGCAGCCAAATATCAAGTCACGAAATAACTTTTTAAGGCTAAGATGCGTGATGGGTAGTCAGTCCAAGATCATTGTTTGATGATGATCAAGGAAATAGAAGAGCTTGAGAAGCTCGGTGTGAAGTTAGACTTGGATCTACAGAACGATATTATTCTACAATCCTTGACTGATGCATATGGGCAATTCATCATGAATTACCACATGCATAAATTTCAAAATTTCTTGGTCGAATTAATGAACATGTTGGTCACCGCTGAGCTTTCTATGAAAGGTTCTAAAGGCTCAGTTCTTGCTATGGAACGGACTTCTTTCAAAAGAAAGTCTTATGGAAAGAAAAAGAAGTCTGCGAAAAGGCAAAAGGTGGAAGGAGCAAAGAAGAAGAAGGCAGAGCCGAAGAAGAAGGCCGATGTCAAAGAAAAGTATTTCCATTACAACAGCGATGGCCATTGAAAGCGAAACTGCCCTACTTACCTGGCCATCCCTGAAGAACAAGAAGGAAGGTCCTTCTAGAGGTATGCTCGTTATTGAGTCTAACCTTATGGTTTCTTCTGCATCCAGTTGGGTGCTTGACTCTAGTTCTAGTGCTCATCTATGCACTTTCATATAGGGTCTTGAGGATAGCAGGAGGCTGAGGGATGGAGACATGATCCTACGCATCGGTAATGGAGCAAGAGTTGCTGCAGTAGCCGTGGAAACATATCCCTCTTCGATTACCATCTGGTTTAGACTTAGTTTTGAAAGACTGTTATTATGTGCCTGTAGCTAGCAGGAATTTGATTTCTTGTTTCATGCTTAGCACTAGAAGGCTATGTGATTACCTTCTTTAAGGACCATTGTAACATTCTTTATGAAAGAAATAAAATTGCAAATGGTTTTCTTATTAATGGTCTTTATCAGCTACATATTGATGTACCTATTCTAACTATCGAGCAAAATGTGAATGCCAAATGACCTAGGGATAGTCCAAATGATAGGTATCTATGGCACCTAAGATTAGGTCATATAGCAGAAGATAGGATCAACAAATTAGAGAAAAATGGGCTATTGAGTCCATTGACTTTCGAGTCATATCCAACTTGTGAATCTTGTCTTCAAGGCAAAATGACTAAACTCCCTTTTGTACTGGACATGGGGAAAGGGCCACAGATCTCCTTGCCCTAGTACATACTGATGTGTGCGGCCCATTTGATGTGCCGGCTAGAGGCAATTTTGTCTACTTCATTATCTTTATCGATGATCTGTCTAGGTATGGGTATGTGTACCTTATGAGACATAAGTCTGAAGCTTTTGAAAAGTTCAAAGGAATTCAGATATGAAGTAGAAAAACAAACTAAAAAATTTCCATTAAGGTTCTTCGATCAGATCGAAGGAGGTGAATACCTTAGTCGGGAATTCCTAGACTATCTCAAGAAAAATGGCATAGTCTCTCAATGGACTCCACCAGGAACACCTCAACTCAATGGGATTTCAGAATAGGAGAAATCGGAACTCTATTGGATATGGTCCGATCCATGATGAGCTTCACAGACCTTCCTGATTTCCTTTGGGGACATTCATTGTTAACTTCAATTTATCTACTGAATAGGGTTTCCTCTAAAACCGTTCCTACCACACCGTATGAGATATGGCACGATAAAAAACCAAGTCTGAGTCATCTCAGAATTTGGGATTGTCCGGCTCATGTCAAAAGACAACAAGCGGATAAGTTAGAGTTT
Source organism: Cocos nucifera (assembly GCA_006176705.1). Lineage (NCBI taxonomy): Eukaryota > Viridiplantae > Streptophyta > Magnoliopsida > Arecales > Arecaceae > Cocos > Cocos nucifera. Next base: position 176,792 of record QRFJ01001303.1, on the reverse strand, counting down.
AGGTCCTTCAGAGCTCGATTCATAGGATATCCTAAAGAGTCATTAGGATACTATTTCTACATTCCAGAAGACCACAATGTGATTGTGAGTCGACATGCCATCTTTCTTGAAAAATAGTTTATTCAAGATAGTGGCATTGGAAAGTAGATTAAGCTTGATGAGAAAGTCTCACAAGTACAATGAGCTAAGGACCAATTGGAACCAAATCAGGTTGAGCCAATAAGAACACTACCTCCTCCACCTCGTAGATCGGAAAGAGTTTTCCCGTCCTCCTGAAAGATACTTAGATATTATTTTAGAGGAAGTAGAGAAAATGTTCCTTGTAGGTAATGGTGCTCATGGTGATGATCCCAAAACCTACAACGAGGCAATATCAGATATCGACTCCGAGAAATGGCTAGAGGCAATGCAGTCAGAAATTGACTCGATGCACTCAAACCAAGTCTGGACCTTGGTAGATCCACCAGAAGGTATAGTACCTATTGGGTGTAAATGGATCTTCAAGAGAAAGATTGGTGCAGATGGGAATGTGGAGACATTCAAGGCTAGACTAGTGGCAAAAGGTTATAGTCAATACAAAGGCATTGACTATCAGGATACCTTTTCTCCAGTAGGCTATGCTAAAATTCCATCCGCACATTGCTTGCCGTTGCAGCCTATTTCGATTATGAAATATGGCAAATGGACATGAAAATGGCATTCTTGAAATGGATATCTTGAGGAAGATATCTATATGGAACAGCCGCTAGGTTTCACATCCAGTGATACTGATCACAAGGTTTGCAAGCTGCAAAGGTCCATATATGGACTTAAGCAAGCATCTCGGAGCTGGAACACTTGTTTCAATGATGTGATCAAAATGTTTGGTTTCATCAAAAATGAAGAGGAACCATGTGTCTTCAAAAAGGTCAGTGGGAGCACTGTTGTCTTCCTCATATTGTACGTGGATGACATCCTCCTTATTAGGAATGATATTCCCATGTTAACGATAGTCAAAATATGGTTGTCCAAGAAATTCTCCATGAAAGACCTAGGTGAAGCATCCTTTATTCTAGAAATTAAGGTCTATAGGGATAGACCGAATAGGATGCTAGGACTTTCACAGAAGATGTACATAGAAAAAGTACTAAAGAGGTTTAGTATGGAAAACTCTAAGAGGGGATTAATACCCTTCAGACATGGTATTCATCTTTCCAAGAAGATGTGCCCTAGCACACCTAAGGAAATAGAATGCATGAGCAAGATCCCTTATGCTTCTGCAATAGGGAGCCTCATGTATGCCATGCTATGTACACGACCTGATATAGCCCATGCTATGAGTGTCACAAGCAGATATCAGTCAAATCCAGGTGAAGAATACTGGACTTCTGTGAAATGTATCCTTAAGTACTTAAGAAGAACTAAGGATATGATGTTGGTCTTTGGTAATGGAGAACTCCAAGTCCAGGGATACACAGACTCGAATTTCATGTCCGATATAGATGATCGAAAGTCGACATCTAGGAGTCTGTTTGTGTGCAATGGTGGTGCTGTCAGTTGGAAGAGTTCCAAGCAAATGATGATAGCAGATTCCACCATGGAAGCAGAATATATCGCTGCATCAGAGGCTGCGAAGGAAGCATTCTGGTACAAGAAGTTTGCTGCAAAAATTCGGAGTAATGCCATCAGATGCCATTCCTCTATACTGCGACAACAATGGCGCCATAGCCCTTGCTAAGGAGCCGAGGTCTCACCAGAAATCCAAGCATATTGAGCGGTGATACCACCTCATCCGCGATTACCTCGAGAAGGATTATGTTGAGGTTAAGAGAGTCAACTCTGCAGATAATATGGTAGACCCACTTACAAAGCCATTGGGCCAGCAGAAGATCGAAGCCCACCTTGAGAAGATGGGACTTAGACTTGTAGCCAATTGGCTTTAGGACAAGTGGGAGATTATTAGATATATGTGCCCTAGAAGCCAGAATTGGCTGACACTTATAATACACTTCTAGGGGCAAAATTATAATTTTGACTATAATCAATAAAATGGGTTATTTTCTATCACATATGTGTATTTAGTATCTGTGATACATCCTTTGAGTTAATGGTAATGATAATTTATATTTTCAAGAGTTGAAAATTTAAGACATGAATAATCATTATTAACTCATAAAATGCTCCCGACTATAGGATCATCATGAGGATGGTGATTGATCCGGAAGGTTGGTGTACAATTGCTTCTCTTTAGTAGATGAGTCTTGAGTTTATGGTGTGAAGATACTAGAGCGAGAGTACAGGTACTCATTAGAGAATGAGGGCATCGAGCGTGACCACCTCGAGTAGTCATTAGGAAGTCTACCTTCTCGTCAATGACTGACTCGATGCTGCAGTAGTGTATCTGGTTTTTTGATCTGAGATGCATCGACAGTTCACCATGAGGGTGTTATAGTTTGACTACACCATTACTCGATCTCCTAGCCATACGGAACCCTGAAGTGTATGTTGGCTATAGCATGTTCATTGTAGGAACTGGATAGCATCAAGATGAAATCTATCTACCTCGGTGGTAGAGGAGCAGCCCTATGATGATCATGAGAATCAAGTCCAGAAGCCCATGGCCATGGCAGAGTGAAATAATAGAAAGAGTTTTTATTTTGCTTTTCACATCAGACTTGAATCGAATAATTACATCATATGACAGTGACTAGGATTTGACGAGTTCACCTTAACCCAAATCTGATCGGAGCTCAAGATTGAAGAACTTAATCACACAGATAGCTGCACCAAGAGATTTGCATTCAGCTCTGATGGATTGCCACCATATACTGCTAGGTGTCACTGGTAGATTTTGGAAGCAATTAGAATGATTTAGATGATCGATCATTCTAGCTGTTCGAATCAGAAGAGTTCTGATCCATCGAAAGGAGTTTTGATGATGTCAATGATAGAGATCATGACATATCCCATTACCATATAGAACTAAATCTAACTAGGTCACACAAACAAGGATTTGAATCTGGTGATCATCAATTGAACTGATCCAATTCAATTGATCTGAATAAGATTCAATTTGGTTCAAGAAAATCATGCTAGCACTCGATTGAATCTAACGTTCTTCTTTTACTATCATAAATAGTTATCCTTACTGAGCCAAAGTAGTTTGTGCTCAATCAGAGGCCTTCACCTAATCTAACTGGAGCCTATCTAGGTCAGAAAAGGGTTGTCTTATTTTGTAAGACAATACCTGCCATTTTTGGTTACCTGCCATTTTTGGTCCTTTGACTTTGGTCAAAAGTTGACCTTTGACTGGTCAAATATTGACTATTGATACTTTGACTTCTATTCATGTGTCATGCACCTATTAGAGAGCTGGTGGGGGCCTGTCTCCCTACCAAAACCTGGCAAGGAGGAGGGCGTACGCCACCCTTGGCATGTGCCCAAGTTGGAGACGCCCAGGAGTCCCTGTTGGACAGGGACTCCATCTCTTTTTTGGATTCCAATTAGAGTTCTCCTAAGAACCAACTTTGATTGGTCTTAGGCACCATCTATGGAGGAATTTAGGGGATTTTATTTCCATCAATCAGATTTAGATCTGATTTCATAAAGGGTTGTGATTGGTTGGGAAGAAGAGGAGTTGGATCACAGATAGTCTATAAATAAGACCCTGCGCCCAACTCAAAATGCATTGGAAAAGCATTGCAATTCCCAATGCCCAAGGCCTCCTCTCCTCTCCTCCTCCATGCCAAACCATCTTCTCTCTCTCCTCTCCATGCCCAAAGGTGTTTGGGTTCTTGGTTGGTGCAATCCAGACGAGAGAAAGGCGACAAAAGCTAGAAGGCTGCGCTACTACAAAGGACAACTGCTGATCTTCAAAAGGAGTTTTGAAGATCCTTCAGATCAGATTTAGATCTAATTTTTAGAGATCTGATAGAGAAGAAGAGGATCTTCAGATCCAGTTTGAGTGAATACCGATAGAGGCCAGGCACTTGCATGGCTAGATCCAGAACCTTCCGCTGCTTACAAGACCATCAATGGATAATAGGATTACCTACTTCAAGATAAATTTAATTTAATTTAATTTATCTAAATTTATTTTAATTATTAAAATAATAAAAATTAGATCTGAAATATTCTAGATCTGATCTGGATCAAGAGAAAAAGTTTTGAAATATATCTCTTGATCTAATCAGATGTGAACGAACCTGGTCCAGAAAATCAGGATTTCTCTTCACTAACCTCCTCAGGGAGTTCTTCGACAACCTCAGCTTGGGTGTTTGGAGTATTGAGACCATGGTCAAAGGCACCTTGATCGAGCTCCATAAGCAGCATTTGGCCTAGATTTTACAAATGCTGAGAGAGGGGAGATTTGTAGATAGATTTATTGACAAAAAAGCTTGTCTCCATTGTATCTTGGAGAAAGAAGAGGTGGATGAGCTAGAGGAAGTCCTGGCTAACCAAATGTTAGTAGAGATGAGACTTGTGACCACATTGTTGGTTGCATGTTCTTCTCGAAGATGGAAAGATTTGATTTCATGTTAGAGCAGGACATCATAATGATGTTCCATGTGGTTTAGGGCATTCATTTTAACCTCCCGACTTTGATGATGCAGTAGATCAGGAAGGCAGTTGGCTAGCTGAAGGCATGTTTGCCTTACTATATGCTTTTGATCCTAATCTTTAGGGACTTTGGAGTTGAGTTGAAAGATGAGACATCTAGGACCCTCATGCATTTGGACATCTCTATAATGATCGGTCCCTCCATCCGATGGGGTACCAAAAATTGGAAGGTCGATGGGTGCAAAGAGGCTCCGGGCAAGAGCAATAGAGAGATAGCACTGAGGCCAAACTCCACCACCAACAGTAGTACCATAGCAGACACAAGCCACCTATATTCGGCTTGACAATAATCAAATGCAAAGGTTGGCAGAGTTAGTATAGGTTGGACTCAGAGCAAATCGGGTAGAGGCAGCTCCATTCGATACCATTGAGCTCTCCTCCATGATTCAAAGAGAATTGGGAGGACTGAGGATGGAGCTTGTTAGACTTTCTAAGCAGATACCAGCCTTGGAGTAGTAGATGAGGAGCAATGGGCTTGCAGATTTTTCTGACCTTGCTCGAGAGGCTGCCAAGTTGTAGGGGAGGATTGAGACCCAAGTTGCTTAGATTTAGTTAGAGGTTTGAGATCTAGAAGCTACATAGCAGTCCGGCATCACTTCTCTCAAAATCGCAATGGATCATATGGTGGCATAGCTAGAGGCACTTGCACTAGTAGCAGCAATTGGAGCTAGAGGCTGGGCACATGCTTCACCTACTCGATCATCTTCCTAGTAGAGTCAACAGACTTAGCCCAGCCAGCCCACTCATTCTAGCCAACCCACCCCTAGACCTCCATTTATGACCTATACTAGTTCATGTGTAGGGTTCTTTGCTCATGCACTTGTTCCCTCCAACAATACCAGGAGTAGGAGGGGAGGAGCATCATCCTCTAGGGCTAGTACATCAGCTACTATAGATTTGCCCTCGAATGAGGATTATGATGTATGTGAAAGAAAAATATGTTTTTGGTTTGCAACCAAAAGTCAAGAAAAGGTGGATAGATTTAATTTAATTTTTTTTTTTTTTATATCAAATATGAAGGGTTACCTTGATTTTGTAGTGAAAAAATAAATTAAAAATCAAGACTTCTCAAGCTTGATGCTTCGTGAGATATGGATGTGTAGATCCTCTACTTTACGCTCATGCCAAACTCAGTAGGAAAGAGAGATGAAGATCTTCGTTGAAGAGAACCTTGAGATCAAATCTCAAGCCAAGAGAGGATGCTCCATGCCAGAGGATCACCATGGCAGAGGAGAAGAAGGCCAAAGAGAGGATGGCCAAAAAGTTGGGATGCCTAAAAGAAGGAGACACCCAACCTATGCTCATGCCCACCTTTCGCTCTCTTGATCTCTTTTTCTCTCTTGATTTCTTCTAGATTGCATGTCTCACATGCCTAGGGGTCTCCTTAATTTATAGACAAAGAGCCCTAGGTCTAGTCAAAAATCTATTTTGGTTAGGACTCATGTTTCTTTAAACATAAAGAATCCTAAATCAATTAGCTAGGAGAAGTGCCAACTTATGAATTCTATCCACTGAAATGTCAACTCATGGATCCTATCCACAAGCCGCATGCCCTAGGAGAGAGGCGCTAATCCCAATGCCTCTTACACCCTCTTGGTCAACCATGATGAGAGATAATCCCTAGTTTATATGGCTTAGTAAGCCTAATCTAATTAGGTTCAAGTTTGGGTTCAATCCGAATCTAATTCAAGTCAGATTCAAACCAAATTCAAAAGATTGCTGAACCTAATTTAATTAGATTTTTGGTTCAAGTCTAATTTGATCAATTAAATTAATTAGCCAAAAATAAAGCAAGTCCAATCAGATTATATCTGATCTAAAATAATTAGAACTTGAAATTATTCTTTTAAAATCCTTAGATCATTGACTAGACACAATTCATTCCCGAAATTAAACATGCACCTCATGTCAAGTGCTAGCTTGAAATAGTCAATGTTTAATTTCATATGACCTATAACTAAATTCTCAATTAAGTAAATCCATATACTCAATTAAGTCTTATACTTCTAAATTGAACATATAGACTTTAGGTCAATTCCTTGCTACTTTGTTTGACTTAATGCGTGACTCTATAAGTTTGAACACTAAGCCAGTAGTATAGAAATAATTTTCTATACTAATTGAAGATACCATCTAGCAATAGTTCCTGATATTTGGATAGGTTAAATATTTGCAAAGCAATATTCAAAAACCTTGATGTATGGCTACTGTATGATTCATTCCTTTGATCCTAAATGCTCAGGGCGATTTAGGATTTGCTGTCAACCCTGATCGAGTCATCCACATTGTATTTTAACCTTTCAAATCCATCATATAAATTATCCTAGCCAAGGCTTTACTAAATTGAAATATAGTGATACATTATCTCTAGTAGTTCGAAGGGGTCAATTCCATCTTGACTCACATACAGACTTTGCAAATACTTGACTGTGCCTAATAACCTTCCATCACTGCATTAGAAATGTAGATAGTCCGGTATGAAAGCATAGTGAGTTTCTTGCAAGTCATCATGGTAATCTCAGATCTGAGGGACACTCATGCTCATATCCTTCACAAGTTGCTCTTGACAATATAACACTCAGTAGGTGAGTTACTGTTTCATGATGATGCACTCCTAAATCTCATCTGTATGTCATACCAGTGTCATACACTTCTTGGTTCGAGGACAATCAACCAACATGGCACATAATGACCTATACTTGATAAACATCATCGTCCTTTTTAATGATGTATCATTTAGTCATGAATATGATTTAAGGACTAAATGATAAATCCTCCTTTATCGATTTTAAATAGTCCTAAGAATTTCATCATAATATAGAAGTTCATTAAAAGAAGATACACATTTTTGATGAAAAAGGTCAAATAATATTTATTAATAATTAATTTATATACATTTACATAAGTTAGCTCAATCATCAATAGGCTGATAATTTATTTTGGAACATAATTTTTAACAACTCTCACTTAGACTAAAGTCAATTGGTACAGTATCGTATACCCATCTTCGACTTGTGATCATCAAACTTCTTGACCACAATGGCTTTAGTGAATGGGTCAGCTAGATTTTTCTTTCTGTTGATCTTTTGAAAGTCAATATCATCTCGATCCATGATCTTTAGGATAAGATAATAGCGACATAGAATATATTTCGTCTGTTGATGTGCCTTTCATTTTTTCATCTGAGCAATGGCTCCGTACTATTGCAGTAGAACAAAACTAGACCATCAGGAAAGAGTGCCATTTTGAGCTCGGTGATGAATTTTCTCAGTCGCATAGCTTCTTTGCAGCATCGAATGTCACAATGTACTTTACCTCGCAAACTGAGTTGGCCATAGCATGCTATTTGGAACTATTCAAGCAGACTGCTTCACCATTCAGGATAAATATGTATCTTGACACACTCTTGCTATCATTATATCAGATTAAAAACTAAAATTTATAAACCTCATAAGTTTTAAATCTGATTCACCATAAACAAGCCACTAGTGCTTAGTATTTTTTAAATACTTAAGGATTGTTTTCACAACTTTCCAGTGGTTCTCCCCTGGATCAAACTGATATCTGCTTACTATCCTTAGTAAGTATGCCACATATGGTCTCGTACATTCATAGCATCATGATAGAATCCACCATCTAGGTATATGAAATTCTACACATATGCTCTCTCTTGAGAGATTGTTGGATAATTCTTCTTTGAGAGAGAAATTTCATGATCCATCGAAAGATAGCCCATTTTGAAATTCTCCATGTTGAACCACTTTAGCATAGTATCAATATTGTTGGATTAGGATAATCTAAGCAATCGCTTAGATCTATCTCTATAGATCTTCATCCCTAGGATGTAAGATGCTTCTTTCAAGTCCTTCATGGAGAATTATGATGATAGCCAAACCTTTATTTCATATACTATAGGAAAGTCATTTTGATTAAAAGAATATCATCCATATATAACATAAGGAATACTATCACTAAACCATTGGCCCATTTATATATGCAGGGCTCTTTTTCATTCTTAAGAAAGCCATATATTTTAATCATCTTATCAAAATGTATCTTCTAACTCCTAGATACTTACTTCAATCCATAAATGGATCTCTAAAGCTTACATGCCTTAGACTCATTTATGGATGTGAATCCTTCAGGTTGTATCATATACACCTCTTCATCCAGCTCTCTATTTAGAAAAAGTTATCTTCACATTTATTTATCAAATTTTATAGTCTAGATGTGCTACTATCACAAGCATAATCAAAATGGACTTGAGCATTGCCACAGAAGAAAACGTCATATTATAGTCTATACCATAATATTGATGATATTTCTTGACAACTAGATGGACTTTATAGATCTCCACATTTTCGTTTGTATCTCTTTTCCTTTTAAAGACCTACTTACATCCTATAAATTTTATCTCTTCAGGTGGATCAACTAATGTTCATATATTATTGATCTTTATGGACTTTATTTTAGGTTTCGTGGCTTCAAGCCATTTATTAGAGTCAGATCTCTACATTACATCCATGTAGGTGATTGGATCCTCATCATTCTCATCAAGCTTGATAGGATCACCATCTTGGACCAAAAAAGTATAGTATTTGTCTGACTGATGTGGTACTCTATCGGATCATCTTAAGGATATAGGTATATTAGGCTCCAAATTTGATCTAATCAAATCTGATTTAGGTTTTGCTACTTGTGTTGATTCTTCTACCTATCAAATTTTATCAAGTTCAACTTTAGAGGCAATAGTTCATTTCTTAAGGAACTCTTTTTCTAAAAAGACTGCTCTATTATTGATGAACATCCTTTATTCTTCAGCAAAATAGAAGTAATATCTCCTAGTTTTCTTGGGATATCCTACGAACAAGCATCTATCAGACCTGGATCAAAGTTTATCTATCTGCAAATATTTTTTATTAGTCGGATAACTCTATACCTAAGGTGAGAGAGTATCGACCTACTTTCGATCCATATCTCATATGGAGTCTTTGTAATAGATTTGCTCGAAATATTGTTTAGAATAAAATAAGCAGTCTCAAGTGTATAACCTCAAAAAAAAATCAACAGACTTGCAAACCCAATCATGAATCAAACCATATCTAATAGGATTTGATTTCTCTTTTCTGACATTCCATTATGTTGTGGTGTTCTAGGAGGGGTCCATTAAGAGAGAATTCTATTCTCTCCAAGATATGCCAAAAATTTATTGAAAAGGTATTCACCTCCTCGATCTAATCAAAAAATTTTAACATTCTTTTCAAGTTATTTTGCTACCTCATTATGATATCATTTGAACATTTCAAATGATTATGATTTATTCTTCATAAGATAGATGTATCCATACCTAGATAGATCTTGAGTAAATGTAATGAAGTAGTAATATCCATCTCTTACACAAGTGTTTATTGGTCCATATATATTACTACATACTAGATCTAGAACATCACTGGCCTATTCATCCTTTTTAGTAAAGGATGACTTAGTCATCTTTCTAAGAAGGCAGGACTCATAGGTCTTCAATGATTTATAATTATTGATGTTGAGGATGTTGAAAATAGTATCTCAAAGTCAATCATCAGTCTATTGATGGTTATACTATTTCTTATATTTATATATAAATTATTAATGAATAAAATTTATTTTGATATTTTTCATCACATATTCTCACATCTTCTAATAAACTCCTGTGTTGTGGTGATGTCTTTAGGACTATTTAGAATCGATAAAGAATAATTTATTATTTAGTCCTTAAACCTATTCATGATCAAATGATATGTTATTATCAAGAACAATAATATTTATTGAGTGTAGATTGTTGTGTGCCATATGAATTAGTTGTCCTCTTAATCAAGGAGTGTGGAGACATTGGTATGGCATGCAGGTGAAATGTAGGGATACATCTGCACTGAACCTGACCAACTTTGAAGCTATTCTACTATCAAGATTTTATCTGATGGAATATGAATATAAGTGTTCCTTTGATCTGAGATCACCACGGTGACTTCCAAGCAATTCACTGTGCTTTGGTGCCGGACTATCTGAATTTTTAATTTAGTGATGGAAAGTTTTTAGGCACAATCAAGTATTTGAGAAGTTAGTCCGTGTATCAAGATGAGATTGACTACTACTTATTTCGAAATCTATGTTAATTATATTTTAATTTAGCAAAACCTTGGTCAGGATAGTCTTAGTGAGGAGTCATGGAATTAATTGCTTTGAGACATAATTTGGATATAATTTATTAGATTGAAGTTTAACTCGAGTCATCTATATCATAGATCAAAGGGATGAATTATGCTAACATATTCTACTAGTTCTGAATTTTGATTTACACTATTCGACCTATCTAAATTCAGTATCATTGCTAGATGGTCACTTTATTAGTACAGAAATTAGTTTCTGTGCTACTGATTTAGGTTCGAACCTACGGGATCATACACATTACAGATTTCTACCTGATCTGATAGTTGATGAAGAGTCCACTTGACTGAAACTCTATGATCAAGAGTTTCACTAGACTGAGACTCTTCGATCGAGAGTTCTACTAGGTTGGGACTTAGAGTCCTGCATATTTAGGACTCTATGAGCAGGAGTCCCACTGGAATAGAACTCTATGATCAAGAGTCCCACTGGACTGAGACTCTTCAACCAAGAGTCCTAATGTACTAAAAATTTGAGTCCTACTTATTTAACACTCTATAATTGAGAGTCTCACTGGTTTGAAATTCTGTGATCATAAGTTTCACTCATTTTGGATACCGGAATCAAGAGTTCCACTGGTTTGGGACTCTTCGATCAAGAGTTTTATTTTGATGGGACTCTATTATCCGAACATCCATTGGATTTGAATTCTATATTTATAAAAAGTTTAATTAATAATTTGATTACTAATTAATTTAATTTAATTGAGTAATTATTTTTGGATCAAGTCTAATTGAATTAGATTTAGTTGGATTTGACCCGATTAGGTTATGAGATGACCTAATCATAGAGAAGGTTTGATCCCTGATTTGATTAGGGATTGGACTTGATCAATTCTTAATTTAATTAGGATTTAATTAATCCTAATTAATTCTAAATTAGTTGGATTTAATATGGTCTAATTGGGCCTAACCAATTTAGATTGGGTTGATTTAATTGGATGAGAGCTTTTAAGATTGGTTTGACCTAGTCTTGACATGTGCCACATCACCCTTGTTTGTGCCATTCTATTCTCCATGAGAAAAGGTTTCTTGTGAATGTTTTCCCATGCAAAGAGGGCTCACACCCCTTCTTTCTCACATCCTAGAGAGATAAGGCAAGATTAGTTGCCATTCAAATTCAAATAGAGTTTGAGTTTGAATGGAAACAACTCCCTTATCTTACCTCTTCTCCACGCCACCTTTGTTTTTATGCTCCTTAAATCACCATGGAAATTTTTGGGATGCATGAAACATCTAAGAGAGCCTCTCCTCTACGTGCATGAGCTCCTTCCTGCATGAAAAAAAAAAATAGAGAGAAAAATAAGAGAGAAAGGAAGGTGCTAGGGTTTGAGTGCATGTGCTGCCCTAGATTTTGATCTAGGGTTTCGCATATGTTTTCATGAGTTCTGATCATCAGAACTTCATGAAACTTTTTGGAGATTCTCCTCTTCCTCTCCTCTACCTCTGCTGTTGATCTGAAGTATCCAAAGAATCGATGGAGAGAGATCAAATCATTCGATTAGATTCAATCATCAAGACTGTTTCATCGTCGAGCTAGCACTCGAGAGAAGCTGATCGAGACCAGCACCTCGTGTAGACTATCCATGAAGGCCAGACATGTGTGTGGCTGCATCATGATGATCAAATCCTTTTAGTGATGATCAAATTATGGTGATCGACTATCTGCACAAAGATAACGTGTTCTAAACACGTAGATCAGTAAAAGCTGAATATTTTTATTTTTAGATTTTCATGCATGCATGTCATATTAGATTCTGATAATATAGGATTTTTAGATCAGATCTATAATTTTTTATAAATTAATTAGATTAATTTTTAACTTTACTATAATTAATTTTTTAAAAAATTTTAAAAGTAGAGCTAGAAATCCTGCATGCACACCATCAAAGGATTCCCTCCTTAACTAACTTATTAATCCTTTTCTTGTTTATATGATCAAGCCGACAGTGCTAAAGACGGGCATTGATGATATTATTTAGTTTTGAATATTTATTTGATATGTGCATTATACTAATAGGCTGTGATAAAATATAAATACTATTTTTTAATTATCCATACATTATTGTAACATCATTTATAATGATATCATAATAATTTTTTTATTAATAAGAAATAACCATCTTGGATGAAAAGTCCTATAGGTATTATGTTCATAAAAAAGAATGGACAATAGTAACAATAACTTAAAATGATATTATATATCTTAAAAATAAGCTTAATAATTTTTAATACTAGGATTGGAACATTACTTCCATCCCCAATGTTTCAAAATTTTTTACCATTCTAAAATTTTCTACTAACCTAAAATCCATGCAATGAATTGTATATATGAACTGAACTCACTACAAGAAATCTAATCTTTTGTGATGGAATTATTTGCAACAAAAAAAAATTCATTGCAAATAGATGTATTAGCGATAGAAAAAAAATTTCATCACTAATAAGTCTTATTTGCAATGAAAAAAATTTTCTATCATAACTAGCAATGAAAATAAAATTTTCATCATAAATAATTTATTATTTATAATAAAAAATTTCATCATAAATAATCAGCCATAAATAATCATTTAAAAAATTAAAAAGATCAATTTTTTATGATGAAAATTTTATGTGATAAATAATCTCTTATTTGCAATGAAAATCAATTTTTCATCATAAATAATGAATTACTTACAAAATCACAAATATTCTACTATGAATAAACCATTTAAAAAATAAAAAATGTAGTATTATTTATGATAAAAAAAATTTATCATAGATAATCCATTATTTGATTTTTATGATGTAATATATTTATCATAAAAAATCAACTATAAGTAAATTATTTAAAAAATTAAAAAAGATTAATTTTTTATGATGGTAATATTACATCATAAATAATCTATTATTTAATATCAAAATTAAATTTTCATCATAAATAATAGATTATTTATAAAAAAAATTCTATCATAAATAATTTATTTAAAAATTTTTTAAAAAATAAATTACTTATGATAGAAAATTTTTATCATAAATAATCAATTATTTATGTTGTAAATTATATTTTTGTCATAAATAATAATTATTTATGATGGAAAGCTTTTATTGTAAATAATATGATCAAAATTTTAAATTTAAAAATAAAAAATATGGACTATTTTAAAAATAAAAAAGGGTAAAGATATGCCATGCATGGTCGATGCGATGGGGTTGATGGGTGCAAGCACGTCCACTATTAGCTAGCCCACAAGTAAATTATTTTTTTATTTTTTAAAAATTAGTATTCTTTTAAAAAAATTATTTTTCTTTGAATATTATATAATTTTAAAATTTAAAGTCCATCTTCATCGTTCATTATTTAAGTAATTATCATACGAGTATCATTACAAAAGATCACATCGATCTATTAGCTCTAGCTATGTAGATCAATAAAATTTGATTTCGATGGTCACGAACGATCGCTTGATGATTTGATAGATAGAAATCGATGATGGGTCTAAAAACTTACAAAGATGATCTTTGGGTCATTTGTAGTATACTATCAAAATTTTACTTCAATCGGATATAATCATAGTCAATTTAGCACTGGATGATCTGGACTATTAAATAAAAAAGAGTGATCAAAAGGCCAAACGACATCCAATTATAAGATAATTTTTTAGATAAATAATCTTTGCTACTATTTTAATCGTCTGTACAATGATGATTGTAAAATCTAAACTCCATGTATATGAATCATTCATGTTAAGTACATTTTACAAAAGCATGAGTATAATTGCATAAGGACTTTAAGAATGTAGTTTTAGATAGTTTATACACACGTGGTTTGATTTTTACGATCACCACCATAGAAATGATCAAACTATTAGCAAAGATTATTTATCTAAAAAAATTATCTTATAATAACATGCCAATTGGCATTTTAATCATTTATTTTTTATTTAACGATCCAAATTATTCCGTGCTAAATTGACTATGATAATTATATTTGATTAAAGTAAAATTCTGATAGCATGATATAAATATCACAGAGATTATCGTTGTAAATTTTTAGATTCATCAGTGATTTCTATCTATCTGATCATCATGCGGTCATTCATGATCGTTGAAATCAAATTTTATCAATCTACATAGCTAGAGCTACTAGATCAAGATAGTTTTTTATGATGATACTTGAATGATAATTACTTAAATAATAAATGATGAAAATTAATTTTAAATTTTAAAATTATATAATATTTAGAGAATAATAATTTTTTTAAAAAAATACTAATTTTTTAAAAAATAAAAAATATTAATTTACTTATGGGCTAGCTAATAGTGGACGTGTATGCACCCCTCAACTCCATCGCATCAGCCATGCACAGTAAATTTTGGTCCTTTTTTTAAAAAATAGTCCATCTTTTGTGTCCTTTAAATAAAAATTAGATTATTTATAATAAAATTTTTTTATTATAAATAATAAATTATTTATGATATAAACATGTTTTCATCGTAAATAGTGGATTATTTATAATAAATTTTTTTTATCATAAATAATCTAGCCTTTTTAAATTTTTTATTTATCAAAGATTATTTATGATGGAAAATTTTTATTATAAATAATTGACTATTTACAATAAAAATTAATTTTTCATCATAAATAATATCATCTTTTTTATTTTTTAAAATAATTTATTTATGAAAAATTATTTATGATAAAAATTTTTCATCGTAAATAATATTTTTTGTGACATAAATATTATTTTCATCATAAATAAGTTTATCAAATATTTTAATATTTTTTGGAGAGAAAATTTTTTTGAAAAATAATTGGTGGGAATTATTAGTGACAAAAATTTATTTTTCATCACTAATAATTATTTTAGTGATGAAATTTCCATCGCTAAAATTCTACCACTAAAAGCCTTTAAATATCTCCCCCGCTACATGCCTTCTTTCCTGTGAAATCCACTCTCTCGTGATTGAAATTGTCTCCTCTCCTCTCTCTCCCCCTAGTCCTCTCTCTCCCCCTTATCTTAGGCTTCAATTAGCTGGCGATTGCATCTCCTGTTGCCTCCACCATTGCCACCATCGTTGTCATCACCGTTGCCACTGCCACTGCCGTGCTTAAACCGAAGGTAAGTTAGATTTTTTTTTTTATTCCTTCGATCGTCTGGGGGGCTGCGGGTGTTGCCGTGCGGTAGCCGGTGGTGGGCGTTGGGGTGTGGAGGGTGGGTGTTGGTTGCAGGCCATGCGTGATGGTGTTGATGGGTCGGGTGGAGGCTGGTGGTGGTGGGAGGCATAGGGGTGCTGTAGGGGATAGGGGCAACGGGGGGTGGGGCACCGAGGGGCGGTGGTGACGGGACAGGTGGGCGACAATGGGTGGTATGAGGTGGAGGGGTGCCACAGGATGTGGGAGGCCACGAGGGGTAGGGCACGGAGAGGCGCCGTAGGGGGTGGAGCATGGAGGAGTGATGGTGATGGGTTAGGTGGGGGCTGCGAGTGGTAGGCAGTGAAGGGCACCACAAAGGGTGGGGGCCGTGATGAGTGGGCGATGGAGGGGCGCCGTAGGGGATGGGGGCCGTGATGGGTGGGGGGCAGAGGGTCACCGTAGGGGATGGGGGGCCGTGGGGTGGGACATGGAGGGGCAGCGGTGACGAGTTAGGTGGGGGGCCATGGGTGGTGGGCGGTAGAGGGGTGCCACAGCGGGTGGGAGGCCGCGACGGGTGGGGGTGGAGGGGCCGTAGGGGGTTGGATTAGTTCTTAATCATTTTTTAAAATTTAATAAATAATAATAGTAATAATAATAAAAATAATAATAATAGTAAAAATAGTAGTAGTAATAATAATATTAATAATAGTAATAATAATAGTAATAATAACTATAGCAAAAGTAGTAATAATAATAATATTAATAATAGTAATAATAATAGTAATAATAATAATAGTAATAGTAGTAGTAAGAATAATAATAGTAGCAATAATAATAGTAAAAGTAGTAATAATAATATTAGTAATAGTAGTAGTAAAAATAATAGTAATAATAGTAGTAGTAATAGTAATAATAACAATAGTAATAAAAATAATAATAGTAATAATAATAGTAATAGTAGTAGTAATAATAATAACAATAATAATAATAATAATTTGATTGATAAATAAATTTTAATATAAATTGATAAAATATTTAAAAATAAGTTATTTTTTATAATTAAAATAGTTAGATTTTTTAATTATTTTTTTATATTTTTAATTATTATAGTTTAATCTTTTTATTTATTTAGTTCCTGTATTTCATTATGATTATGATTTACTATTTTAATTTGCATTAGTCGAAGGTTTTAAAATTTGGTTCGGGATTTGGGTCGGATGATCTAGGTCAGGATTCAATTTGAGATTCGGTTTAGGATCCTATTCAAAATCTGGTCTGAGATTCGGATCATGATCTGGGTTGGATCACAGTCGAAATTTGGTCCAGGATTCGGTTCGGGATTTAGGTCATGATTTGGATGGGATTTCGATCGAGATCTAAGATGGGATTCAATCTGAGATTTGGTTTAGGATCATGTCTGGGATCTGATTCGGGTTTCGAATCATGATCTGGGTCGAATCTCGAACGAGATTTGGATCAAGATCCAATTTGGAATTCGGATCATGATTCGGGTCCGAATTCGATTGGAATTCAAGTCAGAATTTAGTCTGAGATTCGGTCTAAGATCCTATCCTGGATCTGATCTGGGATCACATTCAGGATCCAGTTTGGGATTCGGGTCATGATCTGGGTTGGATCTCGATCGAGGTCCGAGTCAGGATTCGGATCAAGATTCAGTCTGGGATCCGATTTAATAATGATTTAATGCATGCATTGATGTAACCTTGGACTCTTATTCAAGAGTCGATTCCATGGTCCCTAAAATGGACTCTATGAACGGCTCTTGGATGTCTCGATTTGGGCAGTTCATAAATGTATCAATATTTTATTGTTATCATGGTGTTCTTTATTCTATTATGAAAAATTTTATTATAGTTATCTCGTTTGTTCTCTGGGTATTGATAAGCATCATAAATTCACCAATAAAAATATTAATTTATTAATTAATTTATATTAATTTTTAAGAATTATTAATCAATTTATATATAATTTTTGAAAAATTCATATTTTTATTAATTAAAAAATTAATTAAAAAATAATAAAAATTAAAAAATAAAATTTTATTATCAATGGAAAGAACTCATTTTTCTGATCATAATGAAATAAATTTCAAGTAAAATAGAGCTAAAATGGAAAAGACATGAATTTTAAAAATATAAAATAAATAAAAATTAAATAAAAAAAGAAAATGGCTCAGTCGGCTCCGTAAGTCGAGCCACCAAGCCAAGCCAAGCCATCAAAGTCGACTCAGCCATTTAAGCCATCAGTCGGTCCACGATCCAGGCGTGGACCGCCAGCTCAGCATAAACCGACGAATCAGAGATTGCCACGTGGCGGACCTAGACCCTTAAAGGGTCCACAGAAATTTATCGTGGCTCATAGGGTATTTTGGTCTTTTCACCTAGCGACAAGAGTGCTGATTGGCTACGGTGTGTGGTGCGGTCGGTCCACACGGTCCATGGGAACAATAAATGCGCAATCGGACAGCTGCGGTTGATTATGGTCAAGATCGGACGGCGATGGTGATTTCTAGGCTTGATTCAAATTCTATCAGCGATCTGGCATGATCCAACAGCCAAAAAATCAAGAGATGAAGATCCAATGGTCCAGAACACTCCCGACGGTGATCAAGACTCCCGACGCATGATTTGCGGCCAGATTTCCTCCATCAACATGCGATCGGATGGCCAGAATTTAATCCAACTTGATCTGGGCTGATATGCATCTGATTTTGATGATTTTTGGACCGTTGGATTCCTATTGAATGGCCAGATTTCACCAGATTTACCAGAGTCATATCAGAGCTGATTTGATTCAAATTTTATCCAAATTTCTTTGTATTTTGATGATTACAAAGGCTATTAGTCCCATATTGCCTTTAGAAAAAAATATCCAGCCCTCCTAGCTCTATAAAAGGGATCTTAGGCCTCCAGAAATCAACATCTTCGATCAAGGTGAAGCTTTGGTATAGGGCGAAGCTAGGCTATGGGTTAAAGGCTGCTTCGAAGCAACAGGTGTCGAGAAGAAGAGCTGGGCTTCTACACCATCTTTCTGCCAATGCCGATCCAAGATCAGAGATCAGGCTATTTTATTCTTTTTAAATTCCATGTATTTAAATTCTAAAATTTTAATTAATAAAAATTTTATTTTTGCACTTTAATTTCTTACTTTTTATTTTTATTGCAATTTAATTTTTATACTTTAAATTATTGCTTTGCAAGTAGATGCTAAGATCTAACTAGTAGATCTTAGTACCAAGTTTAAATTTCTGCATCTTTTAATTTTTATTTTTAATCTTCCGACTTCACTTTTAATTCCAAAAACTCAAATTTTTTCCTTTTTCTTTTCAAAAAAATCAAAGATTTCAAATCTAAAAACACTACCTTTTCTGTGGATTCGACCCGACTCACTGTTATCTACGCATTTTCAATGATTTTAAGAAGTCGGATTAAACTGATAAACACGGTGTCTTAACGACAACATCGCATTCCTATCAAGTTTTTGGCACCATTATCGAAGAATATTTTTGATTTTTGATTTTGATTTCTTTGATTTATTAAAAATAATTTTGGTAAACGCACCAAGTTTTTGGCGCCGTTGTTGGGGAAGGCATGGATATTAAAATTTTGTTCTCTTTGATTTTTTTTTAAATAAATTATAAATAAAATTTTTATTTTTTTTATAAATATTGCTTGCTAATTTTTTTATTATTTTATAGAAAAAAAATTAAAGAACAAAAAGAATCAAAAGTTTTGCTTGGTAAGATCAATCCTAACCCTAGTACTCTTTCCTTTTTATTTGATTTATTTATTTATTTTATTTTTAAATTAATTTAAAAAAATATTCATTTAAATCTAATTAAAAGCCTCATGATAAGATTAGAAATCCTAACTATTTAGAGCATGCATCATATTAGTTTTATTCATTTATTTATTTATTTATTTATTTTTTGGTGATTGCTGGAGGCAAGGTAAGCCTTTCAGAATACAATTAGTTACATGCATCTAGTTTAAATTGCATAGAACCCTTTAATTAAAATTTTTTTTTATGCATATTCATATTAAATCAAATTAAGGGCGTAACCCAATTAAACAAGATAAGGTGGGGATTTGATCACCCTTTCTTGGCCCACAAACAACCAACCAACATCCTGCATTGACCTAAGCCTTTAAATTAAAATCAATTAGACATCAACCCTAGGAACTCGAGCTCAATAGGACAAGAAATCCTAAGAGTTGAACCGAATTAGGATAAGTCAATTTGACTGGTGTCTAGGAAAGTGGTTCAGGGACAACTAGGCCCGAAGGAAGGCGGTTTCTAATTGGTTCCATTCGCTTACCTGGCCAAGCACAATTGGTGTCTAAGGCAAGCAACGGGGGGACTCCCACCGACCTTACACTTACCTAGGCTAGTTGATTGGCTAATCCTACACTTGGAGGGCTTGAAGGTGACCTTGGCAGTTAGGAGCTGTCTAGATCTAGGATAACCCTTAGTCAGGATTGATTGACCAACTTGATTGCTAACCAACATTAAATCTAATTAAACCTAATTCTTCTCTTTCTTCTTAGTTCTAGGACTCCTTAGGACCTCTTCTTTAGAACTCTTCTTTCTTTCTTCTCCTTACTCCTCTAAAAACAAAACAAAAAAAAAATCTAAATTTTTTTTTTGAACCACACATTAGGGTTGCACTAATACATGCACGGTAGGAAATCACTTTTTCTGATTTAGTTGAATTTAATTGAATAGTTGATTCACATTAAACATAATAATGGCTAATATGAATCTAATTATCCAAAAATTAGATAAAGTTGACCTTCTTGCTCAGAAAATAGATCAACTCCTAACCCTAGGTCAACAATCTCCTGCACAATTCACATCATTTTCTAATTATCAAGAGACTTATTCAAACTATGCTAGCCTAACCCATCATGTGAGTGAATGTCCTATGACTGCATAGTTTCCACATTTTATCCAAGAACAAGTTTAAGCTGCTCAAGGATACTCTAAATTGATTAATGATCTATTTTCAAATTCATATAATTCAGATTGGAGTAACTTTAATTTTTCTTGGACATCCCAACAGACTTAGGCTTAGATCCAAATTTCACTTGAGCAAAATTATCAAAATAGATCCCAATATCAAAATTATGCCTATAATAATGGTCAGCCTAGTCAGTTTATCCAGCCATCATATTATAATCAACCCTCATACCCACCTCCTCAATAGATCAATCTAGCTGATGATAGATTTAACCAACTTCAATAATTGATTCTGACTCAACAGCAATCTATCGCCAGACTAGAAGCTCAAATAGGATAATTAGTTGAGTCTAACATGAGGAGAGAACTAGATCAACTACCGAACCTACCAATTTCAAACAATCCATCTAATGTCCACCAATCACCTGGACCAAGTTATCAATTTAATGTCTCACTTAAGAATCCCCAATTTGAGAATACCAAAGTAATTCCTGAACTTAAAAGCTATAGGATTCTTATGGACCCATACCAAGACCAGGTGAGAGAGGCTAGTACTGATGCTAGCCAAAATAAAAACTTAGAGGAACTGGTTAGTACTGAGACTAACCACATAGAAGAACCCGAGCCAAGAATTAGTACTGATGCTAGTTCTAGTTTAAATAAGATAGAAAAAAAGGAAAAGAGAATAGATGATTTACCCGAGACTTATAAACCTAATGTCCTATTCTCTTCAATCCAAGAAGCTGGTTCTTCTTACAAAAATCAAGAGGCATGTAATGAAAT
This sequence comes from Cocos nucifera, assembly GCA_006176705.1. Classification (NCBI taxonomy): domain Eukaryota; kingdom Viridiplantae; phylum Streptophyta; class Magnoliopsida; order Arecales; family Arecaceae; genus Cocos; species Cocos nucifera. The sequence continues at coordinate 155,111 of QRFJ01001303.1, read as the reverse complement.
GTCAATGGAGTTGTTTAAGCAAGATCACATTAATTTACCTCCAAAATTAAAACCGTCTTTAGTCACCATTCCAGCACCCATTGAATCAAACTTAACTCCTAATACAAAAACTCCATTCATGAGCATTTTAGAAGAACAAATAGGAAAAATTCTTAATAAACATGGGTCTGAGAATGGAATCATAAATTATATCCCTAAAATTAACAATGAATATATCAATAATGGGATTATAAATTAACTTTCTGAGATTGGCAATCCAAAACCATTGGAATTTGTCAATCCAATATTTGACACAGGATAGTAAGCTACATTGTATCTGGTTAAAGATGGTAAACTTAGTGCTCGTTGGGAGGCAACCCAATGTTTAGTTTTATCTAATTTATCTTTTTAGTTTATTTTCTTTTTAGGATAATTTGAATTTATTGGAGGAAGAGCTCAAATTTTCAAAGGCATGTGCTGGACCAAAAATATACTGAGTTAGGTGTATTCTTCCATGTTCTTTATTACACCCTTTATTTTTTCTTCTCCATTGAGGATAATGTCGATTAAGTTGGGAGGAGAGAAAAGTAAAAAATTTTAAAATTTTAAGTCCTCAAAAAAGTTAGTATTTAGTATTTAAATACTTGATTATGCTTAAGAATTGAATTAAACTAAGCATTTTTAAAAGAAAATTGATGCATAGATCAGAGAATCTGTGAGATTTTGAGGAATCAAGTATTAAGAAAATTCAATAAAGAGTTAAGTCTAGAACATAAAAAGTTTTTCCTTGGAGCATTTCTAATTATTTCTATTAGCATCAAAGAAAAGTCTACTTTTTATAGGCTTGTGTAGGGTAACTATTTGTTTCTTCATATAAAAATTTATTTTAATAAAATAGTTTTCAAGTACTTCTTACTGAGTAACCGGACCTCTTTGCCTAAGCAAGCATTGAGTTTCGCGTCAAAAGGTGGGAAGGGCAAAGAAGCTCGTTGTAAAGCTAGTCTTAACTCGTAGCCTATTTGATTCGAGTTAGTAAGCCCGAGGGGTATTCTATACCTAGTGCCCTAAAGCCAACTGTTTTGGGAGTCATTGGCCCAAGACTCGCTACATGGATCAAATAGAAAGCTTAAGGAGTTAAGACACTCAATAGTGGTACAATGTTAAAAAAAAAGAAAAAAAAGAAAAAAAAATATTGATTTTCCACCGAGTAACCGGGTTTCGTTGCCTAAGTAAGCAATGATATTCGCATCAAAAAGTGGGCAATGTAAAAATAAAAATCAATAAATGATAGAAGTAGCAACACACTTGCCTGTATGAAAGTTTAGACAAATCAGAGATAAAGGTAGAATAATTTAGAAAAAGTTTTGAAAAATTTAATGTTCTTTACTTAATTTTTCTATTGATAAGTATTAATACCCCAATGATATGTCTCATTTAAGCTCTACTAAATATCAATAGCCATTTTGAAAATTGCTTGGGTAAAATTCAAAACTCTAAAGTTAAAAGGTATTTAAAACTAAATTCTTTCTTTACTCGAGGACGAGCAAAGCTTAAGTTGGAGGGTGTGATAAGTATCATAAATTCACTAATAAAAGTATTAATTTATTAATTAATTTATATTAATTTTTAAAAATTATTAATCAATTTATATATAATTTTTGAAAAATTCATATTTTTATTAATTAAAAAATTAATTAAAAATAATAAAAATTAAAAAATAAAATTTTATTAACAGTGAAAGAGCTCATTTTTTTATCACAACGAAATAAATTTTAAGTAAAATGGAGCTAAAATGAAAAAGATATGAATTTTTAAAGATATAAAATAAATAAAAATTAAATAAAAAAAAGAAAATGGCTCAGTCGGCTCCGTAAGCCGAGCCACCAAGCCATCAAAGCCGACTCAGCCATTTAAGCCATCAGTCGATCCACGATCCAGACGTGGACCGCCAGCTCAGCAGAAACCGACGAATCAGAGATTGCCACGTGGCGGACCTAGACCCTTAAAGGGTCCACAGAAATTTATCGCGGCTCATAGGGTATTTTGATCTTTTCACCTAGCGATTAGAGCGTTGATTAGCTATGGTGTGCGGTGCGATCGGTCCACATGGTCCATGGGAACAGTAAATGCGCGATCGGATGGCTGCGGTTGATTGTGGTCAAGATCGGACGGTGGTGGTGATTTCCAGGCTTGATTCAAATTCTATCAGCGATCTGGCACGATCCAACGACCAAAAAATCAAGAGATGAAGATCCAATGGTCTAGAACACTCCCGATGGTGATCAAGACTCCCGATGCATGATTTGCGGCCAGATTTCCTCCATCAACGTGCGATCGAATGGCCAGAATTTAATCCAACTCGATCTGGGCTGATATGCATCCGATTTTGATGATTTTTAGATCGTTGGATTCCTATTGAATGGCTAGATTTCACCAAATTTATCAGAGTCATATCAGAGCTGATTTGATTCAAATTTTATCCAAATTTCTTTGTATTTTGATGATTACAAAGGCTATTAGTCCCATATTGCCTTTAGAAAAAAATATCCAGCCCTCCTAGCTCTATAAAAGGGATCTTAGGCCTCTAGAAATCAACATCTTTGATCAAAGTGAAGCTTTGGTACAGGGCGAAGCTAGGCTATGGGTTAAAGGCTGCTTCGAAGCAACAGGTGTCGAGAAGAAGAGCTGGGCTTCTACACCATCTTTCTGCCAATGTCGATCCAAGATCAGAGATCAGGCTATTTTATTCTTTTTAAATTTTATGTATTTAAATTCTAAAATTTTAATTAATAAAAATTTTTTTTTTGTACTTTAATTTCTTGCTTTTTATTTTTATTGTAATTTAATTTCTGTACTTTAAATTATTGCTTTGCAAGTAGATGCTAAGTTCTAACTAGTAGATCTTAGTACCAAGTTTAAATTTCTACATCTTTTAATTTTTATTTTTAATCTTCTGACTTCACTTTTAATTTCAAAAACTCAAATCTTTTTCTTTTTCTTTTCAAAAAAATCAAAGATTTCAAATCTAAAAACACTACCTTTCTTGTGGATTCGACTCGACTCACTGCTATCTACGCATTTTCAATGATTTTAAGAAGTCAGATTAAACTGATAAATACGATGTCTTAACGACAACATCGCATTCCTATCAGGTACATATTAGATGTGGTTAAAATATGATCCATCTATATCGTATACTTGGAGAATTGTAAAGAGATGTTGCTGGATTTTTTTTGGATATGGAACAAAGAATAAAGTTATAGCTATAATAAAAGTGATGCATTTTTGAAAGAAATAGGATCTTACCTATTAGGAAGAAGTTTGTGGAGTTAGGATTCATGAATCATTATTCTTTATTGTCAGATAGATATCGACAAAAGTTTGATAAACGCGAGGGATATTTTCTTGCCTGAATATTGAAAAGATATTCAAGATTTTATTTAATTTGCGCGATGTAAGACTGATAGTGCCAGTTGAATAAAGTGTTCATGCAAAAGATGTGTCAATATAGTATATCATCACATATCACTTGTTGAGGAGCATTTGCTATTTTTTGGTATGGACAAGAAGTATACTTGCTGGATATGATATGAAGAGGATGATCCAAATGAAGTTGTGTACGATGATGATGATATCGAAGATGATATTGATGCTGCTGAACCTATTGAACATAGTGGTATAGGTTCACTATTGGATGATTTACATTAGGGTGTTAGCTTAAATGTATCAATGAGTACTAGTGCATCTCAAGGCAATTCTGATCATGAATATAATATAATGAGGTAGAAGGGACTTCTAAATAGTTTGCAAAGCTTATTTATGATGCACGAGAGCCACTCTACCCAAATTGTGTGAAGTTCTCCAAGTTAGAATTTTTGATTAAATTACTTCATATTAAAACTATGAATTGATGAAGTCAGAAGTCATTTGATCAAAATTTGGTATTGATTAAAGCAGCTTTTCTCGATGGATCAATACTTTGAAAATCGTATACTGAAGCAAAATGTATATGCGGGAATTGAAACTCGACTATATTCCTATACATGCCTACAAAAATGATTGTATATTATTTTACAAGGAGAATGAAGAAGCAAGTGAATGTCCGAAATGTGGTGAGCCTAGATACAAAACCAATAATAGGAAAGGAAAGAAGAAAACTTATAAGATTTTAAGATATTTTTCATTGATTCCAAGACTTCAAAGATTGTATATGTCCACAAAGATAGCTAAAGAAATGAGATGGCATCATGAATAGTGAGTTTCGGAGGAGAACACACTTAGCCACCTAACTGACTCTAAAGTATGGAAAGACTTTGATGCAAAGCATCTGCTATTTACGAGTGACCCATGCAATATTCGGCTTGGTCTAGCGATAGATGGACTTAATTCTTTTGATAATTTGAGTACTTCCTAGAACATGTGGCTTGTGATGCAGTTGTATATAATGTGTCACCTTGAAAATGCATCGAAGAGCCATTTATTTTTATGTCACTGTTGATTTCGAGTCCAAAAGCACTAGGTAATGAAATTGATGTATATCTACGATCCTAAATCGATGATCTGAAGGAGCTATGAAAAAATGGAGTACAAACATATGATTCTATCAATCGAAGAAATTTTAAGTTGCATGCATTGATTTTATGGACCATAAATGATTTTTCTACGTATAGAAACTTATCTGGGTGGAGTACCAAGGGATATCTGATATGTCCAATATGCAATAAGGATATGTCCTCCTTACATTTAAAATATGAAAAAAAAATCTGCTTCATAGGTCATCGGCGGTTTCTACCTGCTAATCATTCTTGGAGGACTCGTTATAACCAATAGTTTGATGGTAAGTCTGATTGACATTCGCCACCTAAGAAGTTAAGTGGAGTGGAAGTTTTAGAATAACTTGAAGCCATTGAAAATGTAAAATTTGAAAAAAAATTAGTTACTCACAAGTGGAAGCGTACTAAAGCTGAGTTGAATTAGACGAAGCGAAGAATATTTTTCGAACTACCATACTAGAAGCAGCTATTACTTCGTCATAACCTGAATGTAATACATATTGAGAAGAATATTTATGATAATGACATCGGTATAGTGTTGAACATTATAGAAAAATAAAAAATAATTCAAAAGCTTGCCTTAATTTATAAGAAATGGAAATCCATTCAGAGTTGCATTTAGTTCATCGAGGTGATAAATTTTTTATGCCACCTACATGTTATTCACTATTTGGCAAGGAGAAGAAGAGTTTTTGTAGATGGTTCAAAACCATGAAATTTTTTAATGCTTATACTTCAAATGTATCACGATGTGTTGGCAATAATGATGGTAATATCTTTGGCATGAAAAGTCATGACTCCCATGTGATGATGTAGCACATACTTTCTATGGTGATGCATGGCTAACTAAGTGATGATGTTCAAGCTGCATTGATTGAGTTGGGAGTATTTTTTCGAGAACTATGTTGCTAAAAGTTAAAGATTAACTTAATTAAAAAGTTTGAGAAGAATATTGTACTCATTCCTTGTAAGTTAGAAAAAAAATCTTTCCACCATCATTTTTTGATGTTATGGTGCACCTGACTATTCATCTTCCAAAGAAAGCTCTTCTGGCCAGCCCGGTATATTATTGGTGGATATATCCTATTGAAAGGTAAAGAAATCATAATCTTTTTGACATATCAGCTGTAAGATGTAAATATATTAGAACTCTTTAAATTATTTTTTATTTATAGATTCTTGTGTATCCTAAAAAAGTATGTGCATAATAAGGCACGGCCTGAAGGATCCATAGCAGAAGCATACATAGCTATGGAGTATCTCACATTTTGCTTGATGTATCTTGACGATATCAAAATAAGATTCAATCGTGCAGATCATAATGTTGACCGTGAATGGGATGACAATGAATCGACACTATCCATATTCAAATAAACAGTTCGACCCATGGGTGGAAGAAGATATAAGTTTATGGCCATAAATGAGCTATCCAAGGTACACTTCTATATTCTAAATAATTATGAAGAAATTAAAGATTTAATTAAGTATTATCTTAGCATAATTTTAGTGTTCTAACTAATTTTTTCATGTCGATGTAAAATTAAAAATCATGACTTATTGTAGTGAGCACAAGAATATACTATCTAGAAAGAATAATACAAATATTGATAGTCGACATAGGATGAAATTTACAAAATAATTTAGAGACCATGTAAATTTTAATAGTATTATATTATTTTTTTATAATTATATAATTAATTACTGGTACTGACATAATTTTTTATGCTATATTGTAGATGAAACCTAAGTATTTTGATAAAGAAGAGGGTGCGATCGATGAGTTGTATAATTTAGCATGTGGCCTTGATCGAAGGGTTAACTACTACACATCCTCTATTATTGGAGGAATAAGATTTCATACAAGAGAGTTTGAGATGCAAAGATGGACCTAGAATTGTGGGATTGCTATGATAGGATATGAAGGAGAAGAGGAGATTGAATATCTTGGTGTATTGATAGATATCATAGAATTAAAGTATAGGTTCAAAAATTTGGTATTCTTATTTCAATATGAATGGTGGGATATTAATAATAAGAAGATCAATATTTATATCGATCCATACTTTACCAATGTAAACTTTGCATGAACTGTTAGATGTGTGTCATAGAAGTCAGATTGTCCGACACTTGTAAAATACTTTCTAGAGGCATTTTCATAATTTTGACTTAAAATTAATAAATAAATTAATTATTCTATCATATTATGTATTAAAGTATCTATAATATATCCTTTGAGTTAACGGACATGATAACACATATTCTCACGAGTTGAAAATTTAAGACATGTGTTATCATAATTAACACATATGCTCCTGATCGTAGGATCATCACGAGGATGATGATCGATCCAAAAGATCAGTGTAAAATCACTTCTCTAGGATAGATAAATCTTGAGTCTATGGTGTGGAGATGCTAGAGCGAGAGTATAGACACTCATTGAGAATGAGGGCACTGAGCGTGACCATCTCGAGCAGTCATAAGAAAGTCTATCTTCTCACCAATAACTAGCTTGATGCTGCAGCATGTGTCTGGTTCTTTAATCTAAGGTGCATCGATAGTTCATCTTGAGGGTGTTATAGTTTGACTATACCATAACTCGATTTTCTAGCTATTCGGAGTCCTAGGTGTATGTTGGCTATAGCATGTTCATTGTAGGAATTAGATCACACCAAGATGGGATCTATCAATCTTGGTAGAGGAGGAGTGGTCCTATGATGATCATGAGATCAAGTCCTAAAATCCATGGCCATGGTAGTATGAAATAATAGAAAGAAGTTTCATTAGAGTTTCACATCAGACTCAAATCGAATGATTCATTCATATGACAGGTGTTGGGTTTGATGAGTTTACCTTAACCCTAATCCTATCGGAGCTCATAATAGAAAAACCTAATCACACATGTAGCTACACTGAGAGGTTTGCTATTTAGTTCTGATGGATTGCCATCATATACTGTTAGGTGTTACTGGTGGATTTTGGGATCAATTAGAATTATCTTAATGATCGATGATTCTAATTAGGTGAATCAAAAGAGTTCTGATCCATCGAAAGATATTTCGATGATATTAATGATGGAGATCATGACATGTCCTATTACCATAAAGAATTGAACCTAACTAGGTCATATAAATAAAGATTTGAGTCTAGATGTCATCAATTGGGCTAACCTAGTTCAATTAAATTGGATTAGATCTGATTAGGTTCAAGAAAATTAGGCTAGCACACGATTGTGCCTGGCATTCTCCTTTTATCATCTTTCTAATTCATCTCAATATAGCCAAATTGAATTTGGCTTATCTGAGAGCCTTATATGGATTTGTCCTGATCTGATTGAAGCTTGTCCTGATCAGAACAGACTTGTCCTGATCAAAATAAGGCTTGTCTTGATGAGATCAGGGCTTGTCCTAAAATCATGAGATGAAATTTGGATAAGGCTCTTCCGGATACCATGTATATATTTATCTTGATCTAACTGAACCTTGTTCTGGCCTGATCAAGGCTTGTCTTAAATCCCATAAGATGGGATTAGGACAAGGGTTGTCTTAACCAAATCAGGATTTGTCCTAAAATCATTAGATTAAATTTGGACAAGGCTCTCTCGGATATCCTATATGGATTTGTCTTGATCTAACTGGACTTAGTCCTGGCCTAATCAAGGCTTATCCTAACTTGATTAGGACTTATCCTAATTTCATTGGATGGGACTTGAAAAGGGCTTGTCTTAAATCCATACAATAGGCATAAGGACAAGGGTCAAAGGTTGACCCATTTGTAGGAAAGAAGGGAGAGCCCCCTAGAGAATTTTTAAGGGCACACACCCTAGATGGATCCATGAGGAAGGGAGAGGGTGCATGTCCCCATAGGACTGCACCCCATATGGATAAGAGGAGAGTCCCTTACAAATCAAATTTGACTGGGTCAAAGTGGTTTGAATTTGATTCAAACTCTTAGAGATAAGAGTTTCTTGCGCCAAAGCCTCTTATCCAAAGTTATTCCATGCCATATTTTTGACTTTTGTGTGACAAAATTCAGATTAAATATGGTGTGAGGTGTGGAGATCAATGAAGAGTCCTTCTGTATGTTGGCTTTGACCTGTTCAAAGTCATATGCGAAGGGATTCTTGAGTTGGTCTATTTATATGGCCCTGCACAAACTATTTTTTGCGTTGTAATTTTCCTACGACGAAGCCCTACCTCTCCACCATCTCCATGCCTCCTTTATCTTTTCCTCCTCCTCTTCTCCACACCCAAGAGTTGGGCAAAACTAGTAAGCAAAGATCAAGTCCTGTTGGTACGAAGATCAGCACGAGATGACCTAGTTCGTGAGATGAATGCACAGCCTTCATAGATCGGATCAAAGGCACATCAGAAAGATATCAAATTTAACTTTTGGAGATCAGATCCAGGAGAAGGAGACTTCTAGATCTGACTCGAGTAGATATCGATGGAGATCGGACGTGTACGTAGCTCAATTAGAACCTCAGATTAGTCATCAGATCATCATAATGGATAAATGGATTACCTGATCAGGTGATAATTATTATCACTATTTTTATTTTTGCTTCTATTTTTAGATAAATCTAATCAAATATAAGAACTCTTAGTCTGATCGAATTATAGAAAAAGTTTTAAAATATTTTGCTATAAATCTAATCCGATCAAATCGATCATGCGGTGGAAAAAATTAGCTTTTTTCTTCAACTAGTATCAGAGCTACGTTTGCAGTTCTAGATCATAATTAGATTAGATCTAAAATTTTATTTTATGATCTGATTATTTAATTTTCAGATGTTACATGAGATGTAATCAAATCTGAAATCAAAATTGTATGTTTTAAATTAATATATATTTGATATATACAATGCATGTTATAATCTAAATCTATAGTTCTATATCATGATAGTTTCAAATATGTTTTAGATTAGATTTGATTTAATTTTTATGATTTGATCATTTAATTTTTAGATATTAGATTAGATGTAATTAGATCTTAAATATAAGATCTAATTTAATTTTTTGATATATAAGATATAGGCAACTATGTCTAGACTAGATTTGTAGTTCTATGTCATGATTGTGTAGATCTAAATTTTTATGAAATATTCATTTAATTTTTGAAAATTATATGTGATATAATCAGATCTGAAAGCATAACATAGATGTTTAAATTGATACATGAGATGTATACAAAGCATGCATAGTTTAAATCTTTGTTCATATATGAGATATATGTATTAGATTAAAATTATTTTGTAGTGTAATTGAAATTTCTAATTAAGGCATTCTACTTGGCTATTTGGTCATAAGAGTAAGAAGGGTTTAAAGACTCTCTCTTTTCATTCGATGGAGTACTTTTACGGCGTGTAGGGATGCTATGCATTTATCCTTAATCAGAAATCAAAAACTTACTTTTCTGCAAAATCCTAGATCTAAAAATCGTAGGATCTTTGATGCATGTTTTGTTATTGAACCCTTGAATTTAATTAAGAATTAAATTTATGAAATTAATTAGGTCTAAAAATTAAGAATTTTTAGATCTAAGATACTTTCATATAATATGGGTTCAGGTATGGGTAGCCTGATTAGGTCTAGTGGTTGATTAAACTGAATCAAGAGTTGGTTAGGTGGGATCAAGAATGCTTAGAATTGATCAGCCCATTAGATATAAGTTTTGGTTAACGTTAACTCATAGTCACATGTGGTCAATCAATTTAAGACCTAATTTGGCTCTGCGATTCGAGCCTGGATTGTAGGCTAATCCGATCAGTTCTAGTCAGACGAACTAGTATCTAAGATAAGTTTGGTAGATATGATCAGTGGTCTTTAATTAGAAGCTACTCAATCTGAATGCGTTCATGATGAGTTAATGACATATTCCTCTCACTGATCTCACTTACTTGGTCGATTGGGTCGATCCAATTCTAGTTTGAGGTGGCTTACGATTCGAGCTAACCCATGCCACTAGATTAGTTATAATTATTATGACTAAGTCAAGTCGTGTCTAAGAGATCTGAATCAAATCGCTCTAAGAAAATATTAAGTTATAGATCTTCCACCATAATAGATGTGCTGGCCTTTTTTGGAGTTGATTATTCTCGACTGGTTATAGTGGTTTAGTTACACCAAAAAAGCGCAACCGTATTTATTAGGCTTTGGATGCTACGGGTTGGAGGATGGGTTGGACTCAATATTTTAGATACAGTGAGCGATCCAATTAGGAATCCAATTCATGCAAATAGTGGGTCTGACTTAACTAAAGTTAGAGCAATATTTCAGACACAATGAACTTTATGAATTAGAGATCAGGTTTGGGTGCACCATATTTAGAAAAATATTGAACAAGAGTTGTTCACTCATTGATTGATCCATCACCAATAACTATTAGATGAGGTGGTGAGCTAGTCAGTGGGATCGCACCATCCACTAGAAATTAATGATCATGAAGATTTTCACATCTCTACCAAGAAAGTATAGGAATCCAAGAAAATAGTAGGAGCCTAATTTATTTAAAAATAAAACTCATAAATAAATTAATCAAGTCAAATTATAAGTCTAACTAGAAATTTTAACTCTCTATAGAAAAATATCTACGTCTAAATCCCAAGCTTGAATCTTAGATACCCATAGACTGATCGAATCAAATTATAAGGATTGGCTAAGAAACTTCAAAATTATTTTGAGTTCAGAAAAGCTGATCTATGTATTGGACCAGGATCCCCCACCACTTTACCAGCATGTTCGATCGTAGATTAAAGAGCATCTCATGAAAAGTGGTCAGACGATGATAATAAGGTTAGGTGCTACATGTTGGACTCAATATCTAATGAGTTGCAGCGCCAACATAAAGATATTAAGACTGCATGCTAAATATTGGCTCACCTATAAGAGTTGTTTGGTGAACAGAGTTGCATAGCGCGTTATCAAGTCTCAAGAAGATTCTTTAAGGTGCAGATGCATGATGGACAATTAGTCAAAGATCATTGCCTGATGATGATCGAGAATCTAGAAGAGCTTAAAAAGCTTGGTGTCATGTTAGATAGAGACCTACAGATTGATGTGATCTAGTAGTCCTTGACTAATGCATATGGACAGTTCATCATGAACTTTCATATGCATAAACTATAATGTACCTTGACTGAACTTATGAACATGCTGGTTACTGCTGAGCTATCTACGAAAGGTTTAAAGGGCTCAGTTCTTGCTGTGGAGCAAACTTCTTCGAAGAGAAAGTCTTATGAAAAGAAGAAAAAGTCTTATGAAAAGAAGAAAAAGTCTGCAAACAAGAAGAAAATAGAAGAAGAAAAGAAGGGTGAGCTGAAGAAGCAGACTATGGAGAAGAAAAAGTATTTCCACTGCAACTCCAATGGTCATTAGAAGTAAAACTATTCTACTTACTTGGCCAGCCTAAAGAATAAGAAGGAAGGAGGATCAAAATGATATAAGGATAGTATCAATGAAAGGTATCTATGGCACCTTAGGCTAGGTCATATAGCTCAAGATAGGATTAACAAATTAAAGAAATCCAGACTAATAGGTTCATTGGCTTTCGAGTCATATTCGATTTGTGAATCATACCTTCAAGGCAAAATGACCAAGCTTTCTTTTATAGGACATGGGAAAGGGCTACAGACCTACTTGCCCTGGTACATATAGATGTATGCGATCCATTCGATGTGCCAGTCAAAGATAATTATGTCTACTTCATTATTTTTATCGATGATCTATCTCGATACAGTTATGTATACCTGATGTGACACAAGTCTAAAGCTTTGAAAAGTTTAAGAAATTTAGATATGAAGTGGAAAAGAAAACCAAAATCCCATTAAGGTTCTTCGATCAGATCGAGGAGGCAAATATCTTAGTTGAAAATTTTTGAACTATCTCAAGGATAATGGTATAGTTTCATAGTGGACTCCACCTAGAATGCCTCAACTCAACGAGATTTTAGAATGGATAAATCATATCCTATTAGATATGGTCCGATCCATGATAAGCTTTACGAACCTTCCTAAATTTCTTTAAGGATAATTTAATAATAGCTATCTAATTACTGAATAGGATTTTATCTAAAATCATTTCTACCATTTCATATGAGATATGGCATGGTAAGAAGCTAGATCTAAGTCATCTCAAAATTTGAAGTTGTCCGGTGGTGGACAAGTTAGAGTCTAGGTCCCTAAGAGCTCGATTTATCGGACATCCTAAGAAGTTATTAGGATATTATTTCTATCTTCCAAAAGATCATAATGTGATTGTGAGTTGACACATCATTTTTCTTAAAAAAATAATTTATTCAAGATGGTGGGATTGGAAGATAGATTAGGCTCGAGGAGAAAGTCTCTGAAGAGCAACGAGCTAAGAAACCTGAGGAACCCAATCAGTTAGAGCCGATCCATACACAACCTCCTTCACCTCATAGATCAAGTAGTGTTTCCCATCCTCCTATTATGTACTATTCAAGAGGATGTAGAGAAAATGTTCCTCATGAAAAATTGAGTTCATGGTGATGATCCCAAGATCTATGATGAGATGATATCAGATATCGACTTCGAAAAATGGTTAGAGGCAATGAAGTCAGAAATTAACTTAATACACTCAAACCAAGTTTAGATCTTGGTAGATCCATCTGAAGGTATAGTACCTATTGGGTGTAAATAGATCTTCAAGAGAAAATAGGTGTAGATGAGAATATGGAGATATTCAAAGTTAGACTAGTAGCAAAAGAATATAGTCAGTGTAAATGCATTAACTATCAAGACACCTTTTCATCGGTAATCATGCTTAAATCCATCTGCATACTACTTGCTGTTGTAGTCTATTTTGATTATGAAATATGACAGATGGACGTAAAAATGATATTTTTAAGTTCTTAAGGAAGATATCTATATGGAATAATCCCTTGGTTTCACATCCAGTAATAGTGATCATAAGGTCTGCATGCTGCAAAGGTCCATATATGGACTTAAGCAAGCATCTCAAAGCTAGAATGCTTATTTTAATGATATAATCAAATTATTTAGTTTCATCAAAAATGAGGAGGAGCCCTATGTTTTCAAAAAGATCAGTAGGAGCACTGTTGTCTTCCTCATATTATACGTGGATGACATCCTCCTAATTGGGAATGATATTCCCATATGGTTGTCGAAAAAGATCTCTATGAAAGATCTAGGAGAGACATCCTTCATCTTAGGAATTAAGGTCTATAGGGCTAGACCAAATAGGATACTATGTCTATCATTGAAGATATACATAGAGAAGGTGCTAAAGAGGTTCAGCATGAAAAACTCCAAGAGAGGACTAGTAACCTTTAGACATGACATTCATCTCTCCAAAAGGATGTATCCCAGCACACCTAAGGAGATTGAATGCATGAGCAAGATCCCTTATGCTTCGATAATAGGGAGCCTCATGTATGCCATGCTATGTACACGACTTGATATCGCACATGTTGTAAGTGTCACGAGTAGGTATCAGTCGAATTCAGGCAAAAAGCACTGGACTTCTATGAAGTGTATTCTTAAGTACTTTAGAAGGACTAAGAATATGTTTCTGATCTTTGGTAATAGAGAACTTCAGGTCCAAAAATTTATAGACTTAGATTTTATATCTGACATAGATGATCGAAAGTCGACATCTGGAAGTTTGTTTATGTGCAATGGTGGTGCTCTAAGCTAGAAGAGTTCCGAGCAGATAGTGAGAGTAATTTCTACCATATCCACGATTACCTCGAAAAGAATATATCGAGATTAAGAGAGTCAACATCGCAGACAAAGTGGTTGATCCACTAACGAAGCCTTTAAGCTAGCAGAAGATCAAAGCCCATCTTGAGAAGATGGGACTTAGATTTATAGCTAATTGGCTTTAGATCAAGTGAGAGTTTGTTAAATATGTGCCCTAGAAGCTAGATTGGCCGATACTTGTAAAACACTTTCTAGGGATATTTTCATAATTTTGATATAAAATTAATAAATAAATTAATTATTCTATCATATTACGTATTAAAGTATCTATGATACATCCTTTAAGATAATGGGCATGATAACACATATTCTCAAGAGTTGAGATTTAAGGCATGTGTTATCATAATTAACTCATAAACTACTTTCAATCATAGGATCATCATGAGGATGGTGATCGATCTGGAAGATCAGTATACAATCATTTTTTTAGGATAGATGAGTCTTGAGTTTATGGTGTGGAGACACCAGAGCAAGAGTACACATACTCATTGAGAATGAGGATATTGAGCATGACCACCTCGAGCAGTCATAAGAGAGTCTACCTTCTCATTGATGACTAGCTCGATGCTGCAGCATGTGTCTGGTTCTTTGACCTAAGGTACATCGGTAGTTCACCTTAAGGATGTTATAGTTTGACTATACTATAACTCGATCTCCTAACCATTTAGAATCTTGAGGTGTATGTTGGCTATAGCATGTTTATTATAGAAACTGGATCGCACCAAGATGAAATTTATCAACCTCGATAGAGGAGTGGTCTTATGATGATCATGTGATCGAGTCCTAAATTCCATGGCCATGGTAGTGTGAAATAATAAAAAAAAATTTCTATTAGGATTTTACATCAGACTCAAATCGAATGATTCATTCATATGATGGATATTGGGTTTGACGAGTTCATCTTAACCCTAATCCTATCAGGACTCATAAAAGAAGAATCCAATCACAAAGAGAGCTACATCGAGAGGTTTGCTATTCAGTTTTGATGGATTGCCATCATATACTGCTAGGTGTCATTGATGGATTTTGGGACCAATTAGAATTATCTTGATAATCGACGATTCTAATTGGATGAATCAGAAAAGTTTTGGTTATTTAAAAGGTATTTCAATGATATCGATAATGAAGATCATGATATATCCCATTACCATACAAAACTAAATATAACTAGATCATATAAATAAGAATTTGGATCTGGATGTCATCAATTGGGCTAACCTAGTTTGATTAATTTAGATTAGATTAGATTAGGTTCAAGAAAGTCGTGCTAGCACATGATTGAGCCTAACATTCTCTTTTTGTCATCTTTCTGGTTCATCTCGACTGAGCCAAATTAGATTTACCTCATCTGGAAGCCTTGTATGAGTTTATCCTGATCTGACTGGAGCTTATCTTGGTTAGAACAGACTTGTCTTGGTCAAAATAAGGCTTGTCTTGATGAGATCAAGGCTTGTCTTAAAATTATGAGATAAAATTTGGACAAGGCTCTCCCAAATATATTGTATAGATTTGTCTTGATATGACTAGACCTTATCCTGACCTAATCAAGGCTTGTCTTAAATCCCATAAGATGGAAATAGGACAAGGCTCTCTCGGATATCCTGTATGGATTTATCTTGATCTAACTTGATCTAGTCCTGGAGTGTGCCTTGTCCTATTTCCATATCAGGCCAGGACTAGATCAAGTTAGATCTCCGAACAAACGACCCATTTTCACTGCGGCAAAGCAGGTCATTGGAAGAGGAATTGCAAGGCTTACCTTGCAACCGTGAAGTCTGGTGCAAATAATGCACCAAAAGATATGTATGAGATACATACTATATTATCATTAAATTCTTTCATTTTAAATTCTTGGGTATTAGATACCGGCTATGGTTTTCATATCTATAAATCTTTGCAGGGACTGCAAAAAATTAAGAGTTTGAAGAAAGGTGACTTCAAGCTTTATGGTGCTGGAGGAGAATCTATCCAAGCAGAAGCTGTAGGAACAAAAATATTGAAGTTACCTTATGGAAAGATCTTAAAGCTTACAAATTGTTATTATATACCTAAGATCATTAGAAATATTATATCTATATTCTTATTATTAAAATAAGGTTATAGTCTTAATGTAACGAGCGAAGGTTGCTCGATCAAATATTCTAATGAAATTATTTGTTTTGGCATATTTAGCAATGGTTTGTTGACTCTATGTTTGGATAATAATATATTTCATATTGATGAAAATGAAAAATGTAAGAGAGATGACATAAATAATACTTTACTCTGGCATTGTCGATTAGGTCATATTAGTGAGGCTAGGATTAATAAGTTATATAAAGAAAAGTTCTTTGATCCTTTTGATTATGAATCATTGGGAACTTGTGAATCATGCCTCATGCATAAAATGATCAAGATTCCATTTAGTGGACATAGAGAAAGGACAAATGAGCTATTAGGACTTGTATATACGGATGCATGTGGTCCTATGACAACTCAAGCTAGAGGAGGATACTTTTATTTTATTACATTCACCGATGATTTATCTAGGTTTGGATATGTGTATCTTATGAAACACAAATCAGAAGTCTTTGATAAATTTAAAGAGTATCAAAGTATGGTCGAAAAACAAACTGGACAATGTATAAAAATCCTTCGATCTGATCGGAGAGGAGAATACTTATCTAGTGAGTTTCTTGACTATCTTAAATTTAAAGGAATTCTCTTTGATGGACACCACCTTATACACCGTAATTAAATGGTGTAGCCGAAAGAAA
Organism: Cocos nucifera; assembly: GCA_006176705.1. NCBI lineage: Eukaryota > Viridiplantae > Streptophyta > Magnoliopsida > Arecales > Arecaceae > Cocos > Cocos nucifera. The sequence goes on along the minus strand of QRFJ01001303.1, from coordinate 138,084 downwards.
AAATTATACCTTATTAGATATGGTACGGTCTATGATGTGCTTCACTGATTTTATTTTCTTCTGGGGTCATGCTCTGGAGACTGCAATTTACATCTTGAATAGAGTACCTTCTAAATCTGTATCTAGTACTCCATATGACATATGGAGAAGTAAGAAACCTAATCTTAAGTATCTTAAGATATTGGGTTATCCAGCTTATGTCAAAAGAAATTTTGGACATAAACTTGATGTTAGATCAGACAGATATCTATTTATAGGATATCTTAGAAATAGTATAGGATATTTATTCTACCATCCTACTGAACAAAAGGTATTTGTAAATAGGCATGCCATTTTCATGGAAAAAAAATTTATCCTAGAAAAGGGCAGTGGCAGAAATATTGAACTTAGTGAAGTTCAAAAAAATCAAATAGAAATTTCTCAACCATATAATCACATAAAAGAATCAGAACACATAACTCCTATCCATAGGTCTAAAAGAGAATGAAATATACCTATGAGGTATGGTTTCACTATTGAAAATAATGAAGCCTAAGTCATTGAAAATGATGAACCTCTGACCTATGTGGAAGCAGTCAAAAGTAAGGACTCTTACAAATGACTGGCTGCCATGCAATCCAAAATGAAATCCATGCACACCAATAAAGTATGGACTTTGGTGGATGCACCAGAGGATATAAATCCTATTGGATGCAAATGGATTTTTAAGAAAAAGATTGGAGCTGACGGTTAAATTGAAACCTATAAGGCCAGATTGGTGGCTAAGGGTTTTAGGCAAAAATAGGGGATTGATTATGATGAAACATTTTCACCTGTTGCCATGCTCAAATCTATTCAGATTATGCTTGCTATAGCAGCATACCAGGACTATGAAATATGGCAAATGGATGTAAAGACTGCCTTCCTTAATGGTTTCCTTGAGGAGGAAGTCTATATGTCATAGCCAGAAGGATTTGAGTCAAATGAGAGACCAAATCAGGTATGCAAACTTAAGAGATCCATTTATGGATTAAAGCAAGCATTAAGAAGTTGGAACATCCATTTTGATGAAATGGTTGATGCGTGCTAATTTATAGCTATGGCAAGTGCACCAGTCGATCAAGTAATAAAGTGAATGAGTTGAGTATCGTCCCTAGAGGATTGGAAAATAAGTACTGAAAAACTTTTTCCTATGCTTTATTTAGAAGATCGATTTATGAAAATAAGAAATTAAAGAAAATAAAAAAATAATTAAAAGTTTTTAATTAAATAGGGAGAGTATAAATTATTAGGATTTTAAACTCAAGAGCAATGGATTACTAAGGCAATCGGTTCACCAACTCAGTCAATACAATATTTAGGTTTTTAGATTAATTTCATTTTATGTGACGATGGAGTCTCCTAATTTATTCACTATCCTTTGGTCCAGGCATAGCAAAACTATTAATATTTATTAAATACCCTTTGGTCCAGGTGTAATTTAAATAAATATTAATGCATTAGGTTTTGTGAAATCCTCTAATTAAAATACGCTGCGTCCAAAGCGCACTAAAATTCCCGCATGCATATGAATTATAATTTGATTCATAAAACAAGGTATATAATCAAGAAGCATTAACATAGATGTACTTGGTCCATAACATCTATGTTCATCAGATCAATTAGAAGATGGTCAGTAATCTAAAAGCATTAAGATCAGATTTATATACTCCTCATGAATAAAATTTAAAAATAAGTCATACTGAATATTGCATCAAAAGAGTGGCTACACCTTAGCCTTAGTAAAAGAAAGTTTAGTTCATAATAATAAGTTCAAAAATAGCAAATAAAATAAAAAGTATAGAGAAATTAGACTATTTGATTGTTGAAATTGATTGTCTGCTACTCTTGGTGTGGAGAACTTGGTGAAGAAGAAGAAGCTCCTTGATCGATGTCTTGATCGTCGAAGAAAAATCAAAAACTCTTTTTGATTTTCTCACAAATCACTTTTTTTTTTACCTCTCTCCTCTTTCTTTCTCTCTCTCTCTTTTTCTCCCTCTCTCTCTTTCTCCCCGTCTCTCTCTTTGTCTCTCTCTTATTTCTTCTCTTTTTACGATAACCATAGGTTTTTATAGATAAAGAATTTGATTTCCCCCCAAAATCCATCAAAAACTAGGTTTAAGACTCCCAAAATAACTCAAATTAAGATCTAGATAATTTTGGCCATTGGATGGTGATCAAATGGTCCAAAAATCACTCAAAAATCCCTTAAAATAACCCAGATCAAGTCGAATTTAATATCAGCCGTTGGATCACATTCGGGCCATCCGATCACGTTGAAAGAAGCCTTCTGATCTATTATTTAACGTCGAGATGAATCTCAGCCATTGGATCTCGATCGGAAGCTACGGATGCCGTCCATCAGCACCTTCTTTTCGATCGTCCGATCAAGCTTCAGTGAAAACTGCTCGTTGGATCAGCCAGAATTCCCAAATTGCCCTCCGTGGACCATGCGCGAGCCCGGTGTTGCATGGACCGCCATGCTCTTCAGCCAATCAGAGCGCACCTTTTGCTGTGAAATTCCTAAAATACCCTTCAGGTGGTCCACCGTGCGCCGCGAAAAATGCTGACGTCATCCTGACGTCAGCATTGCGTCGATGGTTTTTTTTTTTTTTTGAAATTCAATTCTAGGCTCGTTTGAAGTTCATTTTGCCTGAAATTTTTTTTATTAGAATCAAAAAAATAAGATCTTCATATTGGTAGTCTTTTTTCCTACATAAAATTAATAAAATTATCAATTTCTAGTAAAATAGATTAATTTATTTTATAATTTAATACTTTTATTAGTATATTTTTACCACTTATCACACCTCCCAACTTAGTCATTACTAGTCCCTTAGCAATATTTTATTTAATACCATGTTTCAATAAGATTATCCATCATAAAGATAAAATCTAGGATTAAAGGTCAAAAAGTTTAGAAAATACTGCTAACTAAGCATTGAGCTTCAGAAGTAAAATTTTCAGTCAATACAATTAAAAATTTTCTTAGAGTACATCAAAGATCTATAGTACTTGTATTCGTGATGACTAACTTTAGTATTTCAGTATTAAATTAAAAGAACAAAAGTATCCTCTCTTATCACCTATTTTGGTCAACTTTCTATACATTCTCAATTTTATACTCATGAATTAAGGTAGCTTTCACACTGCCTTTTCTTTTCTTTTCTTTTCTTTTCTTTTTTTTACTGTGCTGAGCATCCTGACCTTCCCTTCACCATTTTACATGAATTTTCACACTTGACCTAGGTGCAGAGACCTAGTTACTAGGCTTTGGGCAATCCACATATACTCTGTCTTTTGCACTTTATTTATAGACAGGTAGCTTTTTCCTTAAATTCAAATTTCTTTTATTAGAATATATATTAATTACTAATTTTTAGTGATAATTGAATTTTCAGTTGGCCTTATAATCAATACCTACTTTGCCTTGTTAGTGTGCATGTGCAATAAAAAGTGCTAATAATCTTTTAATGACCTAAGTAGGCTGCTAAAAGTTGACCAACTAATCTACTTCTTTAACTCGTTACATTCATTAGCAAATAATTCTATCTTTTATCACTTATCCAGTTTATCTTGCTTAAGATTTTCTTCTTGACATATGGTTTTTTTTTTTTTTTTTTTTTTTTAACTTATTCTACATTGTCTTAAAGGAGAAAGAAAAATAAAGGGTGCAACAAAGGATAGGAAGGAATACACCTAATTTGGTTCAGTCTGGTTCTTTGGAGCTTTGAAATTTTGCTTGAGTTCTCATTGATTTTTCTGCAAAATTGAAAATACACACCAAAGCAGTAAAAGAGCAACCATAAATTACTGAAAAATAAAAGAAAAGAAAAATGATCAAAACTAAAAAGAAAGAAACAACCTATCTAGTAGTTCTGATTTATAGTCTTCAGCTTGACTTTCTTTGAGTTCTAAATGATAATTCCGGTGCCACTCAATTGGAATACGCATGTTAATCGGTCTCTTTTAATTTGACATATGCTCGCTTTATAGTCTCAAACTTGTTTTCTACAGAATTCTATATAATGGATTGTCATAATATCAATTAGAAAATAAGTTTGATTATCATCATATGTTTAGTATCTTTAAAAATATTAAAAGTAACTGTTCATCTTTGGACTCTAAGAATTAATTTTCTATTGAACATCTATTAAAGCTCTTTAATAGCTAAAAAGGTCTTCCTAAAATAAGGGGTACAATCATAATCTTCTTCCATATCAAGAACAATAAAATCAACAGAAAAAATAAACTTGTTTACCTTTACCAAAGACTCCCCACTATACTCTGGATATTTAATGGATTGTCGACTAATTGAAGAGTAATAGTGGTAGGCTTTGTTCCTTAGACCCAGCTTCCTGAAAATAGAAAAAGTTAATGAGATTAATGCTTGCTCCTAAATCACATAAAACTTTATCAAAACTACAATCACCAATAATGCAGGGGATAGTAAAACTCCCTGGGTCTTTAGCTTCTGTTGGTTAATTTATTTTGAAGTATTGCTGAGCATTTCTTCATTCAAATTTATTCTCTCATGCTCCTTCAGCTTTTCTTATTTGTTAAGGATTTCTTTTAGAAACTGGCATACCTGAGCATTTGAGTAATAGCATCTACAAAAGAATATTAAATATATAAATTCTTTAAAATTTTGCAAAAAGTTAGAAATTTCTTATCTGGATGCTGTATTTCTTTCTGGAAATGTAGTGGCGGCACGTAGGGTTCACATGGATCAGCAAACCGTATACCTGGAGACCATCCATCTGGTTATTTTAGTGACTGACGAATTTGAGTTGATGGTTCCTTATTGTAGTTGGCTCTTCAGCTTTCATCTCTGATGCAGCTCCTCTAACTTTGTACACTCTTAAGGTGATAGCATTGACTTGCTCTCTTGGATTATCTCCGTGTTGCTAGGCAAGGATCCCTGAGGTCTCTCGTGAGATTATTTTAGCCATTTGTCCTATTTGCATCTCCAAGTTCGAATTGCTGCTGTTTGGTCCTGCTAATTTGACTTTAAAATTTTATAGTTGCTTCTTGATTTGCATGAATTGATCATCAGCTCTCCATGTTGACTTCTTTTGAGGTACTTGGAATCCGCGGGGGTGGCTGTTTGTCTGCATTTTGATTGCTCCATGAGAAATTTGGGGCTTGCCTCCCCACCCTTGATTGTATGTTTGGAGTAGGGATTGTTTTATGCGGCCTAAAAAAATTACCAATATAATTAGCTGTATATCAGTTGTTTAAGCAAAGGATACCTATCTGGCAATTGCTCCGTATCGTGTCTCTCCCACACACGTCAGGGTCAACAAGTAATGCTCTGAACATGCATAGCTTTCCCTTTAAGTTGTTGACGTCTCCTCTAAGCTCTGCAATTTCAGCTAGTAAGTTGGACACCCATCATACTCCTGCACAACTGCTAGTCTTTTTGACATCATAGTCACTCTATCTGCCATTGATAGCTATTTGATGCCATCTCATCGATCAGATCGAAGGCTTCTTCCTCCATTTTTTGATTAATGGTTCCTCCTGCTGCTGCATCAACTAGATCGATTAGTAGGAGATAAACCATTATAGAAAGTTTGTACCTGAAGCCATAACGGGTAGTTGATGATGTGGACATTCTCCTCAGCAGTTCCTTGAAATGCTCCAGCCTCATATTAGCGGTCTCATTCCATGATAAAGAAAGTGATTATCGTTGCACAATCCTTAGACGTTTAGAAAGTGGAAAAGTACTTGCTAGAATTTTGGGCTAGATAGACATTTAAATTATGATAGGACCTATAGGAAGGAATGAGCACTTTTAGCTTTATTCCCATAAAGAAAAGAAAATAACCTTAATCTAATACGATTCATCCGAACCCCCATTAATTTTAAAAGTATCATAAAGTTCAAGAAAATTAGAAATATCGGCGCAATTCGGATCATTCATGCACGGTGCACTGAATGGACATTGTTGAAATCATCTGGTATCATCACTGACTTTTATTTCGAAGTATTTACTCGTGACAGGCGGTCTTTTTGATCTCGAAGCTGCATCCGGCTACTAGATGGTGTGATGTAATATTTTAATGGACTGTACTGACGTCGAATAGCTTCATGCGTCCTTCAGTCACCTTATCCACCCTAGATTGATTGTCGTTAGGAATCTTCCCAGCTTACCATGTTTCTCTCTTGTTGTAGTCTTCTAATGGTTCTTTCAATTTCTGGATTCTAAAGGTAGTAGTTACTATTTCCAGTACGTTTGTCATGCACTAAATTTTTTTTTTAATAATAAAAATTAAAAATAAAATTTCTAAAGTAAAGCTAGATCAAATTTTAATATTGTTTTGACACAATCTACGCAATGCCCCCAAAAACTTCGATGATGCCTAATTTATAGCTATTGGCAAGCTGCACACAGTCGATCAAGTAATAAAGTGAATGAGTAGAGTATCATCCCTAGAGGATTGGAAAATAAGTACTGAAAAGCTTTTTCTATGCTTTATATTTAGAAGATCGATTTCATGAAATAAATAAGAAATTAAAGAAAATAAAAAAAATAATTAAAGTTTTAATTAAATAGAGAGAGTGCAAAATTATTAGGATTTTAAACTCAAGAGCAATGGATTACTCAAGCAATCGATTCACCAACTCAGTCAAATATAATATTAGGTTTTAGATTAATTTTATTTCATGTGACCATGGAGTCTCCTAACTTATTCACTATCCTTTGTCCAGGCATAGCAAAACTATTAATATTTATTAATTACCCTTTTGTACATATGGTGTAATTTATAATAAATAATTAATGCATTAGGTTTTGTGAAACCCTCTAATTAAAATATGCTGCGTCCAAAGCGCAACTAAAATTCGATGCCTGCATATGAATTCTAATTGATTCATAATCACAAGGTATATAATCAAGAAGCATTAACATAGATGTTACTGCCGTAACATCTATTTCATAAATCAATAGAAGATGGCCAGTAATCTAAAACATTAAGATCAGATTTATATACCCTCATGTAATAAAATTTAAAAATAAGTCATACTAAATATTGCATCAAAGAGTGCTACACTTAAGCCTTTAGTAAAAAAAATTAGTTCATAAACAAGTTCAAAAATAGCAAATAAAAATAAAAGCATAGAGAAATTAGACTGTTTGATTGTTGAAATTGATTGTCTACTACTCTTGATGTGGAGAACTTGGCGAAGAAAGAGGCTCCTTGATCGATGTCTTGATCGTCGAAGAAAATCAAAAATCTTTTGAATTTTCTCATAAAATCAATTTTTTTTACCTCTCTCCTCTTCTTTTCTCTCTCTCTTTTTCTCCCTCCTCCTTCTCCCATCTCTCTTTATCTCTCTCTTATTTCTTCTCTTTTTACGACAACCATAGGTTTTTATAGATAAAGAATTTGATTTTCTCCCAAAATCCATCAAAAACTAGGTTTAAGACTCCCAAAATAACTCAAATTAAGATCTGGGTAATTCTGACCGTTGGATGATAATCAAACGGTCCAAAAACCACTCAAAAATTTCTTAAAATAACCTAGATCAAGTCAGATTTAATATAAATCGTTGGATCAACCGTTAGATCAAATCTAGGCCATCCGATCGCATTGAAAGAAGCCTTCTGATCTATTGTTTAACGTCGGGATAAATCTCAGCCATTGGATCTCGATCGGAAGCTGCAGATGCCATCCATCAGCATCTTCTTTTCGACCGTTCAATCAAGCTTCAGTGAAAACTGCCCGTTGGATCAGCCAGAATTCCCAAATTGCCCTCCATGGACCATGCACGAGCCCGGTGTTGCATGGACCGCCGCGCTCTTCAGCCAATCAGAGCGTGCCTTTTGTTGTGAAATTCTCAAAATACCCTTCAGGTGGTCCACCGTGCACCGCGAAAAATGCTGACGTCAGCATTGCATCGATGGGGTTTTTTTTTTTTTGAAATTTAATTCTGAGCTCGTTTGAAGTCTGTTTTGCCTGAAATTTTTTTCATCAGAATCAAAAAATAAGATCTTCACATTGGTAGCCTTCTTTCCTACATAAGATTAATAAAAGTATCAATTTCTAGTAAAATAGATTAATTTATTTTATAATTTAATACTTTTATTAGTATATTTTTACCACTTATCAACGTTAAAAGAGTTTGGTTTTATCAAGAATGTTGATGAACCATGTATGTACATGAAAACTAGTAGAAGAACCATAGTCTTCTTGGTTCTATATGTAGATGACATACTCCTCATTAGGAATGATATCCTAATGTTACAATCAGTCAAATTATGGCTATTAAATAAGTTTTCCATAAAAGATTTGGGAGAAGCTATTGGATTTGGTGTACAGGATGGAAGCATGGATTTCAAAGCAAAAATATGAAATCAAATAAACCAAACCCAAACCCTAGGACCATCTTATTAATAATTAAATCATATAACATGCATTTGTAATATAAAAGAAAGTATTAGAACATACCTCTTATCGCTAAACCCTAAATTGACCCTGATCGTCGGTAGCAGTTCATCAGGATTTCCATCAGGTGCCTACGTGTTCACCCTCCAACGTTGATCTATATAGAGACTTGACCAAGACATCAGCACCTCTGATTTATATAATTAAAATTCTTATAATAAGAACTTTAATTAAATGGGCAAGACCTTCTTAAGTCTTTATGTCACCTTCCTTGCCTTTCCTTATCTATCTTTCTTTTCCTTTTATCTTCTTAATTTTTCTTCCTAATTTCTTAGTGTTAAGATGACTACTTGTCCTTAAATGACAAGGTCTAGATAAGAGAAAGGAAGAAAGAAAATTGGATAAAAAGAAACTCTTGTAAGAAAGAAAAGATAATATTTTTTTCCACGTGGGGACTCTTGGTGTGCACCCCTATTTATAATGTACGTAGAGGTGCCATCTAAAAAACTCACACCCTTTCCTCATCAAATTCTCATGCCCCATCAGCCAATCTCATGCCTCATCAGTAAAAAAATGAGATATAGACTTAGTCCAAGAGGTGCCTTAAAGCAAAAGGACTCTTGGATTAATTCTACGTAAGTTTTTATGAAGAGTCGCAATGCTTCATCTTTGGCGCCACCCTTTTCATCCATTAGATCATGAAACAAAGCCATCCAATGGCTCTAAAAAGAGACGCCCATTCAGCAAGAAGGCATGAAGATAAACATTGAATAGTCAACATCCCAAGAGACATTGACTTAGTCCAAGAGACGTCAAGGAGGAGTAGGCGGCATGGAGTCTTGGGCGGCAAGGGGTCTTGGGCGACAAAACATCCTGGATGAAAAAATTTTAAAGGAAAAAAGTATTTCATCTATAGAAGGACTCTTCTGCACCCCATATCAGATGTCTATGCTAATTAAAAAAATATTTATATGAAAAACAAAACCATAGTGCCATCTATTCATGCAAAAGAGTCCGCGCATGAAAGACTTTCCACGTGTAAGAGAGAGTCTCTCTAGCATATGGGATGAAGGTATGTGGCACCCAAACTAAAGCCCAATCAATCTAGATTAATCCAACTCAAGATCAAATCTTATTTGGCTTAAATCGGATCTAAATTAGCCCAAATCAAAAGCCGATTCGAATCCAATTTGAATCCAGATGCTAGGGAATTGTGCTAGCATATTCATCTTGCAAACATGGTCTAATCTAATTAGACCCTTAATCAATTCTCTTTGTGTGTGACTCATTGGGTTCCACATCTAATCAGCAGTGAGTCAAGATGTGATTTGACCTAATCTGGTTAGAACTCAACCAAACCGATTTAGGTCAAATAGCCACTAATTGAACTTAATTTAGAACACTTTCTAATTTAAAGGTTCAAATAAAATTTCATTAGACAATCATTAGCAACGTATCATGACTACCCGAAAAGATATAAATTTTGATGAAAATACCAAAATATCCTTCAGTTTACCATGCAACTAGATCCTTCGATCTTCCTGCATCCTGTATATGACTCTGGGTATGGAAATATGTCAATCCCAATATCATATTCATTTCTCTTTCAATCTTATGATAATGATTCATTTAATGAAACATTAGAAACCATTTCTAATTTTCATATGCTTTGATCAAGTCTTCCTGAATCATTATTTGTTTGAAGCAGGTAGGATGCTATTTCCTCTTACCAAAGAAGACGACCGATTCTTGTTAACCTCTCACAATCTTCATATAATATAATCTACATATCCAGATCATTCCGTACATAACTAAGTCATGAATAGTATTATATATATATATAAGATTCTATGGTAGTTTCAGTCAAAGATTACATGCACAAATTCCACTATGAAAACCATCTATTGACATGTAGATAAGACTCCATTAGATATTTTTAATTTGGATCAATTCAGTAAACTCATTCTCTAATAAGCACCCATATTCTTGTATTAGTATCATACCCAAGTTATTGTGAGATCAATCACCCTCTAATCGAGCATACAAAGAATGTGCTAGTCTTACCGAAAACATTAATCCCTAACTCAATGTCCCATCGACTAGGAATATTTAAATTAGGGTTTTAAGATTTTAGATCTCACTAGTATGATCTCATCATAATCTTACAACCATAGCCCTAATTTATAGGGTTCATCATAATCTTAAATAAATAATAAGATACTGCATATGATGAATAAATGCCTTTATTTATTAAAAATGTCATACATGAGTCTGGAAGACAAAAGAACATCCCAAAAATAAATTGGCTTGAGGGCATATTCCTTTCAATCTCCACTTGCACTAAAGCTAATCGCCCTTATATTTAATCCCATACAATCAAGGTGGCGATCAAACAGTTGCAGTGGTAAAGCCTTAGTGAATGGATCTGCTATATTGTTCTTTGTATCCACTCGTTCTATGACCACATCTTGTCTTTCAATAATTTCTCGAACGAGATGGAAGCATCTCAGAATGTGTTTAGATTTATGATGAGACCTTGGTTCCTTTGCTTGAGCTACAGCTCTAGTATTATCAATAGTAAAGTGGTACTGGATTCTCAATTAAAACACCAATTGTATGAACTTCTTCATCCAGACAGCTTCTTTGGCGGCTTCACTTACAGCTATGTATTCTGCTTCAGTTTGAGTCAACAACAGTTGGCTGCTTAGTACTCTTCCAACTCACTGCTCCACCATTTAGAGTAAAGACATACCCTAAAATGGATTTGCTATCATCTGGGTCTGATTGAAAACTAGAATTAGAATATGCTTCTAATTTAAGATCAAAACCTCCATATACTAGAAAAATATCTTTAGTCCTTCTCAAGTACTTAAGAATATTTTATACAGCTTTTCAATGATCCTCTCCTAGATCAGCTTGAAATCTACTTTCAATGCCTAAAGCATAAGCAACATCAGACCTTGTACATACTGGCATACATTATTGATCCAACAGCCGAAGCATAAGGAAAAGAACTCATTCTATTTCTCTCTTTAGGTGTCTTAGGAGACATCTTTTTAGAGAGATGTATGTCTTGACTCATGGGTAAATAACCTCTTTTACTCCCATCCATACTTAATCTTTTCAGTATTAAGTCAATGTACCCTGATTGGGACAAGCCTAGCATCCTCTTAGATCTATCTCTATAGATCTTTATTCCTAGTATATAGGATCCTTCTCCCAAATCTTTCATGAAAAACTTATTTGATAGCCATAATTTGACTAATTGTAACATTGGAATATCATTCCCAATGAGGAGTATGTCATCTACATACAGAACTAAGAAGACTATGGTTCTTGCACTAGTTTTTTTGTACACACATGGTTCATCAACATTCTTGATAAAACCAAACTCTTTTACTGTTTCATCAAAATGGATGTTCCAACTTCTTGATGCTTGCTTTAATCCATAAATGGATCTCTTAAGTTTGCATACCTAATTTGGTCTCTCATTTGACTCAAATCCTTCTGGCTGTGACATATAGACTTCCTCCTCAAGGAAACCATTAAGGAAGGCAGTCTTTACATCCATTTGCCATATTTCATAGTCGTAGTATGCTGCTATAGCAAGCATAATCCAAATAAATTTGAGCATGGCAACAGGTGAAAATATTTTATCATAATCAATCTCCTATTTTTGCCTAAAATCCTTAGCCACCAATCTAGCTTTATAGGTTTCAATTTGACCATCAACTTCAATATTTTTCTTAAAAATTCATTTACATCCAATAGGATTTATATCCTCTGGTGCATCCACCAAAGTCCATACTTTGTTGGTGTGCATGGATTCCATTTCGGATTGCATGGTAGCCAGCCATTTGTAAGAGTCCTTACTTTTGACTGCTTCTGCATAGGTCAGAGGTTTGTCATTTTCAATGACTTGGACTTCATTATTCTCAATAATGAAACCATACCTCATAGGTGTATTTCATACTCTTTTAGACCTACGGATAGGAGTTATGTGTTTTGGTTCTTTTATGTGATTATATGGTTGAGAAATTTCTATTTGATTTTTTTGAACTTCACTATGTTCAATATTTCTGCCACTGTCCTTTTCTAGGATAAATTCTTTTTCTATGAAAATGGCATGTCTACTTATAAATACCTTTTGTTCAGTAGGATGGTAGAATAAATATCCTATACTATTTCTAGGATATCCTATAAATAGACATCTATCTGATCTAGCATCAAGTTTATGTCTAAAATTTTTTTTGACATAAGCTGGACAACCCCATATCTTAAGATACTTAAGATTAGGTTTCTTACTTCTCCATATGTCATATGGAGTACTAGATATAGATTTAGAAGGTACTCTATTTAATATGGTGCAAATATGAAAATCAAAGTCGATATTTATAATGAAAACTTTCCATCATAAATAATCAATTATTTATGATGTAATAGTTATTTACGTCATAAATTATTGATTATTTATGATAAAAATTTTTCATCACTAATTATTTAATTTTTTTTATTTTTTTAAATAATTTATTTATGATAGATTATTTATGATGAAAAATTTATATCATAAATAATTTATTATTTATGAGAAAAAATTGATTTACATCATAAATATCTATTATTTAAGACCAAAAATTTTTTCATCATAAATAATATTTATTAGCAACATAAAATTATTTTCATCATAAATATCTTTATTTATAATAATTTTTTTCATCATAAATAATTCCATCATAAAATATGGGATTTCTTGTAATGTGTGATCAGATGCTTGGTACGAGACCCTGTTATGTTAGGAGGCAAGGGCATGGAATTAGAGCTCCTAGTTCTTCACATTCATCCAGGGCTGACATCCATGCTATCTTGATGTCCGGCTGGTGGAGATATAGATACAAGTGGTTGAGGATCGGCAACAGACTACTGAGTTGACTGAACGCATCGATGAGTACCAGCTATTCCAAATATAGATGATGGTGCGGATGGCATGGATGGAGTAGATGGTGCAGTTGATGAGGCAGTAGTAGGCCGGTCCGAGCTTTTCTAAGCGCTCTCCTTCTTTGACCCGCTCTTCTTCTCCAAATATAGCTGATGCTTGATGGTCGGTGGCTTATTTTTATATATTTTTATTTTTATTTTAGATTTTTTATATTTACAAAAAAATACTTCCTATAATTATATTTTTATATAATAAAATGATGAAATTTATTTATGGATAAAATAATAAAATTTATTTATAAATTTTTATTCTAATTTTATAAATTATAAATATAAATATTAAAAATATAAATTATAAAATATATTTATTTATAATTCTTTTAAAAAAAATTTATGATATAATTATTTATGATGAAAACTTTCCATCGTAGATAATTTTTATTTATGATGTAAAATTTCCATCATAACTAAAAAATTATTTATGATGAAAAAGTTTTATCATAAATAAAAAATTATTTATAATAAAAAAATTTCATTACAAATAAAAATTATTTGCATGAAAAATTTGATCATAAAAAATTAATTATGGGTAATGAAAAATTTCATCATAAATAATTTTTTAGTTGCGATGAAAACTTTTTATCAAAAAAAATTATTTATGATGAAAAATTTAGTTTTTCATCACAAATATTTTCATCATGAATAATCTAATGAATAAAAAAATTGATGAAAATTTTTCATCATAAAAAATTTTTATTAGCGATGAAAATAATTTTTTTATTGCTAATTATTGTTTGCAATCTCATTTTTTATGATGAATAATTAGCGATGAAATTTTTGTCGCTAATAATTATTAGTGATAGAAATTGATTATTTATGATGAATTTTTTGTATTGTAAAAAATTAATTTTGTTGTAGTGACTTTTAGTATCCAATACCCAGGTAGTAGTCTCACAAATAGAAAAATTGTAAGGTATTATCTATAACAATCTTGATCAGCAACTTCTTACTACTTTCTCTTGTTCAGTCTATTTAGGTTAAGAGGATAATTTCTCTTCCAGTTTGCCTTACATGGGTTAGCAATGGACTTCTTGTTCTAAAGGGGCTAAGATACCCAACACGACGTACCTTTTCTTTAAGAGTATCGAATGACTTATTCAACACTTGAATCATTTTCTCCAGCTGAGCATCCTGCAACTTACAACTGAACTTCTCATTCATCATGGCCCACATAATGCAATGCACCGTGGTGCAATCATTGAGCCACTTCTGGTAAGTATCTCGGATCACACTACGAGCATTCAGGGCAGGCTTCTTAGGTGCCAGATTCGTAAGAACATACAGGATCCACTCATGCTCCAAAATAACTCTTAATTTTTTCTATTAATTATCAAAATTAGATCCTATAAGCTTGTCACTATCCAACAATAAATGGAACAATAAAACATTAGCCATTCTTTTTAACTGAAAGAAAAATAAAGATCTTATTAGTATATGAATTATTTAATTCTAATCACTTGAACTTTAGTCTAAAGGTCATTTCACTATTTTATATGAATTGATAGCCTTTATTTTCAATTCGAGGAATTACACTAACTCCTTAATGGGTGTTAGAATCCATGTAGACTACAAATAGGCCCGAGGAAAGCTCTAGCCAACCTATGTATATCTATGAGTAGGTTCTCAATCAATTATTTTTTTAAATAATTTTTAATAAATTATTTTATTTTAGATTTTTTTTAGTAGGCTTTAGCCTTTATTGAAAGGTCTGCTTAGGTCCAACTATTAATATAACTGAGTTCGGTGCATCAAACGAACGATAACTAGGCCCAAGAAAAGCTTTAGCCAACTTGATTGTCATTCAAAGAGTGTGACCTAATTATCATATAATGGATAGTAATTTCAATATCTAGATGAACACCAGCTGTAAGGCATCTCTAATGTTTATTTAGATAATTGGATCTATTACCATCCATCTTAATGAAAGGCTATGATTTAGTTATCCCTATAACTTTATCTTTTTTAAGAATCTAATAATTTAGAAGATTTAAGTTACATATGATTTAAAGATAGAAAAGAGATTGATCAGTTAATTATGATCCTTCCACTGACTTCACCAAGTCAGATCAAAGAGGATTAGTGATAAGCTAGTCCAGAGGCACCTAAATCAATCACACTAATTCACCTAATTGAAATGGACCAGCTCGAATCATCAAGTAATCTAATCAAAATATAATTTCACCAAGATGACAAGATAAGTAAGATCGATGGTAGGGATATGCCATTAACTCACCAAAGACGCCATTTATGCAAGTATCTCCCAATTAAAGACCACCGGTCAAAACTACCAAACTTACCTTAGACACCAACTGGTTAATTAGTTTCGATTGGATCCACTTAATAATTCGGGCTTAACCACTGAGTGATAATCAAGTCCATTTGGTTTAATTAAAGATATGAACTTGACCAACTACAACTATTGTATTTGATCTAGAGTATCCTTGATCTAATCTAAATCAATATTTGGTTAAATTTGATCAACTACTCTTATTAAGTTCATTCTTTAATTCTAGCCTTAGGTCTAATCTAATTAATTGACTTGATTCATGCTAACCCATTGACCCATGTATTATGCAACTGTCTTAGAATCTTCAATTCACAATTCTAGATTCTAACAAACAACTCTTAATTCTTAATTAAGTGTATGGTTGACATGGATATGGGTTTGATACCTCATAACTAGTTTCTGTACATAATAATTGAATTAATTTCAGATTTCTAATATCTCATTTAGGTCTAAACTAATTTCAAAGTTTTTTTTGCTGTTCATCTTCAAGGATAAAAATCACAGCAGCATCCCTACACGCCATGGGAGAAACCCATCGAATGGAAGAAGAGGGCCATGAAACCCTATTTTTCTCCTATGACTAGATGGCCATGGTGATCTATCCAATCCAATTACTATGCTACTCAGATTAGAAATCTGATTTCTAAATATAATTACATCTACATGTACATTGATCAAAATCAATCAAGGCATGCATACATGATCATATCATTATCTAATCTTATTAGACTATCATCATGCATTAATTTAGATTTGAACATTTATTTATACAACTTATAAAAAAGAAAAATAGATCCTGATTCATAAAAAAAATCTATCCAAAATCTTATTATGCATGCATAGGTAATTTCAGATTTACATGATGATCAAATACATATCTTTATTTTTGTTCAAATTAGTTTGAAAACTTGTCAAAACAATTCTAGATTCAAACCTGATTCAAATATCTATTTCATAACTAAAATACTTTCATAAAAATCTATCAAATATATATTCAAAATACTTTATAATCAGGATTTTAATTAAACAAAAATCTGCTGAAAAATTTCTGGTAAAATAGATTTTTAGCAGTCCTGTTTTCAGAGCCTGTTTTCGATCTGATAACTAAATCAAAACTAGATAAAAAATTTATGAGAGAATTAGATCAAAACATACTTTGATCTCATGTAAAAGTTCTAATAAAAAATAGATCAGAGAAATACAAAAAAAATCATGAAATCTACTATGCATACACAAAAACCTGCTCTGATACCAATTAAAAGGAAAATATGTTTTTGGTTCGCAACCAAAAGCCAGAAAATGGTGGATAGATTTAATTTAAAATTTTTTTCATATCAAATATGAAGGGTTACCTTGATTTTTTAGTAGAAAAATAAATCAAAAATCAAGACTTCTCGAGTCTGATACTTCACGAGATTTGGATATGCAGATCCTCTACTTTACATGCATGTCAAACTTAGCAGGAAGGAGGGATGAAGATCTTCACTGAAGGAAAATCTTGGGATCAAATCTCAAGCTAAGAGAGGATGCTCCATGCTAGGGGATCACCATGCCAGAGGAGAAAAAGGCCCAAAAAGAGGATGGCCAAGAAGTTGGGATGCCTAAAAGAAGGGGACGCCAACCTATACTCACGCCCACTTTTCGCTCTCTTTATCTCTCTTTCTCTCTTGATTAACTCTAGATTGCATGTCTCACACAACTAGGGGTAACCTTAATTTATAGACAAAGAGTCCTAGGACTAGTCAAAATCCTATTTTGATTAGGACTTTTGTTTCTTTAAACATAAAAAATCCTAAATCAATTAGGAGAAGTGCCAACTCATTGATTCTTTCCACTGAAGTGCCAACTCATGGATCCTATCCACAATAATCATAATGCCCGCTACTCGCTCTTGGTCGGCCATGATGAGAGATAATCCCTAGTTTGTATGGCTTAGTGAGCCTATTCTAATTAGGTTTAAGTTTGAGTTCAATCTGAATCTAATTCGAATATGATTCAGACCAAATTCAAAAGGCTGCTAAATCATATCTAATTAGGGTTCAGGTTCAAGTCTAACTTGATTAATTAAATTAATTATCCATAAATAAATCAAGTCCAATCAAATTAGATCTGATCTAAAATAATTAGAACTTGAACTTATTCTCTCAAAATCCTTGGATCATTGATCAGATAAAATTGATCCCCATAATGAAACCTGCATCTCATGTCAAGTGCTAGCTTGACATGGTCAATATTTAATTCCGTATGATCTATAACTTAATTTTTAATTAAGTATATCGGTATGCTCAATCAAGTCTTATACTTCTAAGTTGAACATATAGACTTTAGGTTAATACCTTCCTACTTTGTTTGACTTAGTGCATGACTCCATAGGCTCGAATACTAAGCTAGTAGCATAGGAACAATTTTCTATACTAATCGAAGATACCATCTAGAAATAGTTTTCAATGTCCAGATAGGTCGAATATTTACAAAGCAATATTCAATAATCTCGGCGTATGGTTACCACATGATTCATCCCTTTAATCCTAAATGCTCAGGATGACCTAGGATTTGCTGTCAATCCTAATCGAGCCATTGATATTATATTTCAACCTTTTAAATCTATCATATGGATTACCCTGACCAAGATTTTACTAAATTAAAATATAGTGATACATTATCTCCAGTAGTTCGAAGGGGTCAATCCCATCTTGACTCACACATAGACTTTGTAAGTACTTGATTGTACCTAGTAACCTTCCATCACTATATTAAAAATGTAAATAGTTTGGTACCAAAGCATGTGAGCTCCTTGCAAGTTACTATGGTAATCTCAGATCTGAGGGACACTCATGTCCATATCCTTTGCGAGTTGCTCTTGACAATAGAGCACTTAATAGATGAGTCATTGTTCGATGATAATATAGTCCTACATCTCATTTGTATAGCATACCAATGTCACACACTCTTTGATTACAAGGACAACTAACCAATATGGTACATAATGATTTATACTCGATAAACATCATCATCCTTTTTAATGACATATCATTTAGTCGGGATCATGATTTAGGGACTATATGATAAATCCTCCTTTAACAATTTTAAATAGTTCTAAGGATTTCATTACAATATAGGAGTTCATTAAAAAAAGATGCATATTTATGATGAAAAAGATAAACTAATATTTATTAATAATTAATTTATATATATTTACATAAGTTAGCTCAACCATCAATAGACTATTTGGCTTTGGGACACAATTTTCAATTGTATGATTATGGATGCATATCTATGTACTTCTCTTTACTATCTAAATAGTCTTACATATTTATCTCGATGTATTGTCTTATTCATCTTTTTATAAATAGTACATTCATTTTGTATAATACATTCTTATAAACACATATAAGCCTATTTGGCTAAGCTTTTGGAGTGTTAGAAAGTACTTTCTAGCCTTCCAAAAGCATTTTTGGATAGTACAGTGATGTTTGATAAAAAAATCAGGAAGCTATTTTAGTTTTGCCAGAAAGCTGAAAAGATCAACTTGGAAAAAGCTTAATTTTGAAGTTTTTTCCAAAATTACTTTCTAGCTAATGTCGAAAATCTATTTTAATTTAAATGAAATTTTCTTAGAGATCAAAATGTTCATTAATAAATATCATAATTACATTTTATATCATATCATATTATAAATTATACTATTAATAAAATATAATATAATATAATAATAAATTAATATTATGATATATTATAAATATATAATATAATCTATTATAGTATTATTATATTATAAAATATAATTTAATTTAATAATAACTAATGATATAATATAATATATTATACTATAATTTATTATTAGATTTGATTATATCCATTATATTATATAACATTATATATTACATCATAATTATAATATTATATTATACTATTATAGTATATAATATTATAATAGATTATATTATATTTATAACTTAAATATTATTATCTTTTTAAATATTATTCTCACATAATGTAATAAAATAATATAATATAATATAATATAATGTATTATAATTATGATTATAATGTAATATTATAACTATAATATAATATTATTTTTAATTATGATGTAATATATAATGTTATATAATATAATGGATGATGTAATATTAATATAATATTATACTACTAAGTATATAACATAATCAACTATATTATTATTATACTATAAAGTAATATTTGATATAATAACTAAATATATAATATTATATTATATATAATATAATATAATATATATTATAATTTATTATTAGATTAGATTCATAATCCATTATATTATATAACATTATATATTACATCATAATTATAATATTATTATATTATAGTTACAATATTACATTATAATCATAATTATAATCTATTATATTATATTATATTATTATATTATATGATAATAATATTATATAATAAAATAATATTTTAAAATATAATAATATTTAAGTTATAAATATAATATAATATATTATAATATTATTATATTATAATAATATTAATATAATTATTATCTTATAATAGTATAATATAATATAATATATTATAGTATATTATTAGATTAGATTATAACCAATATATTATGTTATAATTATATTATATTATATTACCATATTATGTTATATTATATGATAATAATATTATATAATATAATAATATTTTAATATATAATAATATATAATATTATATTATATTATTATTATATAATATTATGTGATATATTTTATTATCATTTTATCATATCAAAAGTATTTTTTCATTTTAGTTACTAAACATATGTTAAAGTTTCAAAATACTTTATGAATGTGGTTACCAAGTAGTAAATAGCTTTTTATAAAAATTATAATTCCAAAAGTTTTACTTCTCAAAAGCTTTACTTCCAAAAGCTCTACTGCTAACAGCAATCTCAAACAAGGCCATAGAATAAAAAGCTTATATTTTAGCTCAAAGTTTATTATGCTTTCATTACTTCTTATTTCATGTTCTTTCACTATTTTTTGCAAGATGACAAAAATGGGGAGTAAGATAACATGAATTGGTTGAGTATATGGCTCCATCAAGAAAAACCCTACTGGAATAATCAAGAAAATCATCGCTCTAATACTTACTTGTATTAAAAACCTTTCTCTGATACTTACCTCTATTTACTTTTTTGCTCTGATAATTATCTTGATCTTTTTCGATACATGCTCAAAGTCTTGCTTATCTTCATACTAAATAAGAAAAGTTAAAACTACAACCTTGCTCTAATACCTTGTGTACATTCTAGAAACTAAGCTAAAATAACTTGAAACACTCAATTTTACACTAGTTTGAAACTTTGATAAAAGCACTTAATCATATTTTAAACTTTCTACTCTAATAGGATACACCTATATTATTTTCATTAAAGATTATTTCTTGCTTATACTCAAAATTTTGTCATCATCCAAAAAAGAAAGCCTGGTGACCCAAAGAATGATTTTGATGAATACAAAAAATTTAAGTATACAATAAAACTAATGGTTTGTTGAAGCATATGTCAAGAAAAGATCTAGAAAGCTAAAATCAATCCAAGAAAGTCAAAGTAATTGCAAAAATTTAAGGCCAAAGAAAGCAAGTTTAGAAAAACACATTATAAAAAAAATAATGGTTGAAGCTGAGGGTCGGCCTCAAATTTAGAAGAGACTATAACAAAAATAACCTATAGCAATAGAATTTTAGTAACACTCTAAAAAAAGTGTTACTATATATGCTCTTTAATAATGATTTAAAAAATATCATAAAAGATATATAATATTATAGTACTTCATTAAGAATGTTATTAAAAAGTATTATATAGCGACGGTATCTTATAATTGCTACAAGAAATTATATTTTACAATAATGAATTTAGAAATTATCATAGAAAATCTATAATATTATGATGGTTATCTATAGATATTGCTAAAATTTACAATATTATCATGGTATCTTGCAAGATAATATTTCCTAGTTGAATATAACCTAATTGGCAATATTTATAACTTTATTATAGGATATTGATTATTTATCGATGAAACAAATTATACCATTTATACATCATTATGTAATAATATTGCTTTATTAATTATTTCTTACATTTATTTTTATCATGAATAAGTATATAAATTTTCTATAATTTTATTAATATGTATTTAAATTTTTAAAAAAGATATCATATATATTTAATAAATTATAAAATTAATATGATTTCAACTATGTAAGTCAAGATAGTCTAACAACTAAATGAAAATTGTTCTTGATAAAAAATCTGCTATGAATATTGAATGCAATGTACCATATTAAAGTAATGGTCTATAACATAATTTTTATATAATCTGTATAAAAATAGATTTAACTAAGAATTTGGATCAGATCCAACCAAATTTATATTAAAAATATATGAAAAACTTAAAGATTTCTTAGATAAAATGTATAATAAAGATTTTAAAATATTCTATATAAAATACCACTACTTTTTAATTATAGTCTAAATAAAAATAATCATGAATTATTGACTTTTCAAGAACTTTAGAAAAATATATTTATTATTATAGAAATATTTTAAAATTATTTATATTTTTAAAATATTTTAAATAATAAAAGTAAGCTTTTCAAAATATTAAAAAGAATAAAATGAAGTAATTTTTTTATTTTCTTTTGAAAAGCAAAGGATTGAGTTTTTAATGAAAATAATTAATTATTAAAATTAAAATATCATAATATATTTGAAATACATATACTTTATAATATGAATAAGTTTTGAATAAGTATAACAAACCATGACTTCATATTACAAGTTAATGTTGTCGTTGTAGCTAGACATGAATTCAATAGGATATATCTGATTATAAAATATTTAATATCAATTTATAAAAAATATAATCTTTGCAATAAGTTATATCCTTGGTTATAAATCATTTCCACATGATGAGGCAGGATCCTTATCATAGACTTATAGCAATACTCACCAAAATCGTGGTAAATAGCTTTTAGCGACCACACCTATTGCTGTAGTTTACCAACCATTGGTGTAGATTTTATAGATAATTTTTTTATATTTTTTGCCATAATTTTGACTGCTACTATAGATCTTTTTTATTATAGTCAGATGACTCTAGCACACAAAATCTCAAATGTTACAGAACTACGGTTGACCTCAAGTTTTGTGAGTCGACTCTTTTGAGATAAGATAGAAAGCTATATTTTCAACCTGACTCTTGTGCCGACTCCATTAGACTATGAGTCAAATCCTAGTCAACTTCAAGTTGACCCCAAATCAACCAAGTTGACTCTCTCAAAAAAGATAAAAAGGTGATAAAAATGATCTGATTTTGAGTCAATCCCAAGTTAGCCTGAGTCAATCCTAGTCAACTTTAAGTTGACCTCAAGTTGATCCGAGTCGACTCCACTTTACTTAATACCTTTGACAACTAGTTCTGTAGAAGCTATAGAATTGTGCATAAAGCTTCCAACAGCTAGTTCTAGCCTTCTGATAATGGACAAAAATATATATTGGGATATTCTAATTAAGAGTCTCAAATGCCTATCAAACACATTAAAGAAAGTAGAGGAGGAGGAAAACAAAGAGAAAAATCAAGATAAATTGAGTATTCATTTAAAAGAGAATATTTACTTTCCAACCACCAAACTCTTAAGATTTCAAAGGGTTTCAAGAAAAGAAAGAGCATTTATTATCAAGTTTCCTCAGCAACTTTCGAGTTTCAATGACCTTTCTATTTGCTCTTTAGGAGCTCTATCTTGTATTTTTTAATACTTACTCTATTTCTACTGTAACAAGTTTCAATTAGGATTGAAACTTAAGGAAAAGGCCTATCCAATCATTGTATTAGATTGTATGTAAGAATCTTATAAGTGGCTTGCGATAGTGGTTTTGGTTGATTTTCATTTAACAAATCAACTTGATTTGATTATGAGCTTAAGTAAAATAATTGAGCTATAATCTTGGAGGAATTATAGTGGAATTTCCAAGAGAGTATTTGGAGAGTAAATAAAGATGCTGCTGAGTTTGGTATTGAACTACTATAAAACTTCATATTTATGTATGCTCTTGCTTACTTCTTTCTTGCTCTCTTTTGCATATGCATATTTAAAACTTTAATTTACTGCTTCCATGCATATTCATTGTACACACTTTAGATTGAGAACATGCCTGCTTTAATTTTAAGAAACCCAATTTATCCCCCTCCCCCTTCTTGGGTTGTCTATCTAGACAACAAGTGGGTTAAAAGATTATATTACATATATAAGCACAAGTTTATTTTTAATAACTGAATCTAGTTATGATTGGTCAAACAAGCTAAGAAACTTAGTGAAAGGAAGTAGGTTGCTATTTAATAACTAACTTATATATATATATACATATATGTATATGCATAGAGAAAGAGAGAGAGAGAGAGAGAGAGAGAGAGAGAGAGAGAGAGAATAGAATTGGTTATATTAGAATAAATGGGGTTGGATCCAGTTGCCTCCTCAACTAGAGTATTAGCATAAATCTCAAAACCCATAATACTTTGTTGGCATCTCCATTGCCCTTGATATGCTACCTCTTACTCATTACCATGTTAATTAAGGATACAATTTAGATTATTGACATTTGAGAATACTGAATATTGAGTTTCCTTCTCTCTCTACCCTCTTCTCCTTCTCTTCTCTTCTTCTTCCTCTTCTTCTGCCTGTTTCCTATGTCAGTTGGTATTAGAGCTTGTTCTATCCTACGCACTCTCTCTCCCTCTTCTCCCCCTCGATATGCTACCTCTATCTCTCCCTTGTTCCTTTCTCTTTTGATTATCTCTCACTCTCTCCTCTTCCTAGACTTTCCCTCCCTCTCTCTCATTTAAGCCACTCTCAAGTGGTCGATGCTGATGTCAAGGAGTTCATCTACTATAATCTTATCTACAAGCCCAAAATTATTGTCCTCAAATTGATTTTGGCTTGCTTTGCTTCATGATCTATGTTGGATGGCTTTGTTTTCCATCGTTTAGGGTTTGCATTGTGTGGATTAAGAAGGTTTTTTTACATGTAGTTGTTTTAAAGTTTAACATCAACATTCAACTAATCTAGCATTTCTAGTTGTGAACCAAAAGTTTTAACTAGAACTAATGAAACCAAAAGTTTGAAATTAATGATTGTTGGGGGGTTATTTGTCACCTAGATCGAAGACATGGATTAGTCGGAAGATGTGCAGAATTAGGGTAGTAATGAATGCAAAAATGGCATGATAACCATGCTGGAAATTTCTGAACCAATAGGATGCTGTGCATAGCTTGATCTTTCCAACTCTAATCGATCCTTACTCAGGTCTTCGATTCAACTATCATCAGCTAATTCCAATCACCACAATAACTAATAATTGGCTAGGCCAATTTCAAACTTCAGTGATAGGCAAACTTGAGGTATCTCGGCCTCCACTTTGACCAACATCATTATCCCAACTTCTAGCTTCGGTGTTCACATTAATTAGCCTTCTCCTAAGTATCTTCAATCGAAGCTAGCTATTCCTACCTATCATTTTAAATTCAAAAGTTCCTATAGCACTCCAGCTGGATTCAAAATAGATAAGGCAAGCCTAACCACCTGAACCCATAAATTTTGACCTAAGATCATGCCATGATCACATCCTAATCAACCAGACAAATTTTCTTAAATGGTTTGCTAATTCTTGTTTATAAAAAAGCCAGCAAGGGGAATCCTAAAGGTATGCAAACTTTCTCTTTCTACTTCTCTTCTATTGTCTGAACTGACTTAAGCGTTGGAGGATCCCTACTGGAGCTAACTCCAGTTAGAACTTCTTCACAGGTCACTTCTCTAGAAAGGATGCGCCACTCTGACCAAATTTTAGTATCAATAGATTGGTACTAGAGGAAGGGTCTCTGATCCAATTTTGAGAAGGAGTAATAGATCAAGAGAATTGCCCCATGTAGAACTCCTTTCCAATGATCCCAGGTCACCACCACCTCCCAGTAGGTGGAGAACACACCCCTTCACCCAACTCCAATGTCACCGTTGGAGATTCCTTAGCAACAGGCGTTGATTGTCAGTGCAAAGTAGTTTAACCTACTATTCCAACAGGTCCAGAATTTGACCACTGCCATCCAAACAATACAGCAGATCACAACTGCACAAGCGGTGATGATGATGGCATAGCAGATGAATGTAGCACCTTCACCAACAATAGTGGCATAGCTAGCCAATGCCGTGTTAGTGGTGGAATCATGCCCAACGATGCCTCCATAATAGCCAACTTTGCCATTGAAAGAGTAGCCATAGATCCCTCTACAAAGCCCTAAACAAGGGAGATAGACTCATCATAGCTGCCTTTGTAGCTTAGAAAAGAGGAGGTGGCATCCCCTTAATCCCTATTCTCGGCAAGACTCGACGTCCACTTCACAATTTTTCCCATATCATTTGGAGGATAGCACCACCTGAGACACGGACATCAACCACCAGCTTTGAGAGATGAATGAATGGATTGAGACATTCTATAATGAAGCTTTAGTATAGGATGATGGGTACAACATTGACCCATCATTCAGTGTTCGAATCATAGAGGAGCCGCCCCCCAAAAACTTCAAAATACCTCAGCTAGAGAGCTACAGTGGGACTACTAATCTCGTAGATCCTTTGGGGAGTTTTAAATCCCTGATGCTGTTCCATGGAGCCACCGATGCTATCCTATGCTGAGCCTTCCCCTCTACCTCAAAAGGAATTGTCCGACACTAGTTTTCAAGCTTGAAATTATGAATGATTCACTCATTTGATCAAATGAGCTGATTACTCATTGGTCACTTCATCAGTACCAAGAGGTAGCAAAAAAGATCGAATTGCCTGATAAACATCAAGCAGAATGATGGGGAGTCTCTCTGATCCTGCCTCAGTCACTTTAATGCATCTATATTAGATGTGTGCGATCTTGATCAATCGATCACCATAACCACCTTGAAAGGTGGCATTCTAAAAAATGCTCTCTAGTACTCTCTAAAGAAGAAGTACCCTCATGACTTCGTCGATATGCTAATCTGAATAGAGAAGTATGCGAGAACTGATGAAGCTTTTGAGGATGAACCTCCGATAGATGCGACCGTTAGAGAGAAAAAGAAAAAAAAAGGAGATGAAGTCTCCAGTAAAGAATCGATGACATTCTCACTCTCCACCTAAGCATCGAAGATCCTGAACTCTCCCAAGGAGCCATCAACAAAAGAACTCCAATAAACAATGGTGTACATCACCATTTCATAGGTTCAACAACTATACTCAACTAATTACCCCCAAGACTCAAGTGATGATGGAGATCAGAGATCAGCTCCCTCTAGCTATGAAGCTACAAACTCATTCAAGGCAATGTAATCCGAATAACTACTACCTCAACCATCGTGACCATGACCATGATACCAAAGATCATATTCTACTTTGGGATGAATTGAAGAGCTCATTCAGCATGGTCGCTGTTGGGACTTGTGTTAGATGTATGCCTTAGAAGCCAGATTGGCTAACACTTGAAAAACTTTTTTAGGGCATAATTTATAATTTAACTTTTATATTAATAAAATTTGGATTATTTATCTATTCATATTATATTTTATTATGCTTGTGAATTATCCATTGGGTTAATGAAAATGATGACACATATTCTCAAGAGTTGAGAATTTGAAATATATGTTATTATAGTTAACTC
This sequence comes from Cocos nucifera, assembly GCA_006176705.1. Taxonomy (NCBI): domain Eukaryota; kingdom Viridiplantae; phylum Streptophyta; class Magnoliopsida; order Arecales; family Arecaceae; genus Cocos; species Cocos nucifera. The sequence goes on along the minus strand of QRFJ01001303.1, from coordinate 110,684 downwards.
ATAAATTGCTTCCGATCGTAGGATCATCATAAAAATGATGATCGATCTAAAAGATTGATGTATAATCACTTTCTTTGAATAAATGAGTCTTGAGTCTATGGTATAGAGATATCAGAGCGAAAGTATAAGCATTTGTTAAGAATAAGGATACTAAGCATGACCAATCTCAAGCAATTATAAGAAAGTCTACCTTCTCATTAGTGACATGCTCATAGCTGTGGTTGTGTGCCCAGTACTCTGACCTAAGATACATCAGCAGTTCATCTTGAGGGTACTGTAGTTTGATGATATCATAACTCAGACTCCTAGTCATATGGAGCCTTGAGATGTATGTTGGCTGCAGTATGTTCATTATAAAAATTGATTGCACCAAGATAGGATTTATTAATCTCGGTAGAAGAGTAGTCCTATGTAGATCATGAGATTAAGTCCTAAAGTCCATGACCATGATAGTATGAAAGATAGAAAGATATTTCTATTGGATTTCATATCGGACTCAAATCGATTGATTCTAACATATGACGGGGATAAGATTTGACGAGTTATCCTTGGCCTCTATCCTGTTGAGACTCACGATAGAAGAACCAAATTACACGATAACCACACCTTGAGATTCTTTTTTAGTTTTGATGGATTGCCACTACATATTGCTAGATGTCACTGATGAATTATGGGATCTATGAGTATCATTCTGAATCGATGATCCTTATTGGGTATGAGTTGGAATTATTCTAACTTACTGAAAGGAGTTTCAATGATACTATGATGAAAATTATGGTATATCCCACTACTAAATAGAATTGAACCTAAAGGATCACACATTAAGAAATTCAATCTTGGATTGACCAATTGAGCTTGTGAAGTTCTAATTGGATTAGAATTTGATGAAATCCTATTGGATTTAGGTACATCATGCTAGCACAAGATTAAATCTAATTTCTTCTTTGGACTTTAATCTTTATTAGATAAGGATTAGATTAAGTCAATTGCCGTAATCCTTAACTAAACCATTTTGATTTAGTGAGAACTTAATTGGGTGCCCAAAAGGATTGGATCAAGTCAAGAGTTGACTCAATCTTTTCTTCCTTAATCTCCTACTTGGCATTATTTTAAAAGAAAAGGATTAAGGAAGGTGCATGCTGAAGGAAAATCTTGATTTTTTGGGATCAGATTCATTCATATCTAATTGGATCGAGAGGCATATTTCAAAAATTCTCTTAGATCCTAATCAGATCTAACATTTTTTAGATCTGATTTTATGATTTGATAAATAAAAAAATAAATTAAATTAAATATAAATTAGTTTTATCTTGATATGGGTAATCTGATTACCCAAGCGCCTGGCCTCTATCGGTATCCACTCAGACTGAATCTGGAGATCTTTTTCTTCTTTATCTCATCTCCAAAAATTAGATCTAGATCTGATTTGGAAGATCTTCGAAACTTCTTTCGAAGATCAGCAGTCATCTCTGTAGTAGTGCTGCCTTCTTCCTTTCTCGTCAGCCTTTTTTTGTCTGAATCGCACTAATCTGAAGCCTAACTATCCTTGAGCATGGAGAGTAGAGAGATGGCCTGAAGGTGGCATGAAGAAGGGAGAGGGACAGCCTTGGGGTGTGGCTAGGAGAGGAGTCTCTGAAAAGTGGGCGCAGATAGGTCTTTATATAGACCCTACTACGCCATGCAGTGCTACATCACCTTGGCCAATCACGTTGCTTTGTTTAATCAGATCTAAATCTAATTGGTGGGATGACATCACCTGATCTAATTAGATGAGAGACCCATAGATTCATCTTAAGGTGGCACCTAAGACTGGTCAAAGTTTATAGGTGAGGGTCACCTAGTTTGATTCCAAGAAGCAACCTAGAGTCCCATCCGTATGGGACTCCAGGCATCCCTATCCATGGGCGCACGCCATCCTAGGCATTCACCCCCTCCTTTCTAATTTCCAAGGAGGGGACAAGCCCCTATCTGCTCTCCAATAAGTGCAAGATACATTGGCAGCTATCCAAGGGTCAAAGGTCAAAGTTTGACCAAAGTCAAAGGACAAGAATTAGTAGGTGATGGAAAATGGCAGATGTTGTCTTAAATTTATCTCATAAATTAAGACAACCCTTTTCTGACCTAGACAAGCTTCAATTGGATTAGGTAAAGTTATCTGAGTGAGCACAAACTCATTTGGCTCAGTTGAGACAACTTTTAATGATAGAAAAAAGAGAATATTAGGTTCAATCGTATGCTAGCACGATTTCCTTGAACCTAATCGAATCTAATTCAAATCAATTGAACTGGATTAGTTCAATTGATGATATCCAGATCCAAACCCTTGTTTATGTGATCCAGTTAGATTCAGTTCTATATGATAATGGCATATGTCATGATCTCTATCATCGAAACTCTTTTCGATGGATCAAAACTCTTCTGATTCAGACAACTAGAATGATCGATCATCTAAATCATTCTAATTGCTTTCAAAATCCACCAGTGACATCTAGCAGTATATGGTGGCAACCCATCAAAATTGAAAATGCGAACCTCTTCGGTGTAGCTACTTGTGTGATTAAGTTCTTCTATCTTGAGCCCCGATCAGATTAGGGTTAAGGTGAACTCGTCAAACCCTAATTTCTATCATATGATTTAATCATTCGATTCAAGTCCGATGTGAAAATCTTAATAGAAACTCTTTCTATTATTTCACTCTCTGCCATGGCCATGGACTTATGGACTTGATTCTCATGATCATCATAGGGCTGCTCCTCATACCTACCGAGGTAGATAGATTCCATCTTGGATGCAATCCTAATTCCTACAATGAACATGCTATAGCCAACATACACCTCAGGATTCCGAATGGCTAGGAGACCGAGTCATGGTGTAGTCAAACTATAACACCCTCAAGGTGAACTACCGATGCACCTCAGGTCAAAGAACCAGACACACCACTATAGCTTCGAGTCAGTCATCGACGAGAAGGTAGACTTTCTTATGACTACTCGAGGTGGTCACGCTCAGTGCCCTCATTCTCTAATGAGTACCTGTACTCTCGCTCCTGGTGTCTCCTACACCATAGACTTAAGACTCATCTACTATAAGAGAAGCGATTGTACACCAACCTTTCGGATCAATCACCATCCTCATGATGATCCTATGGTCAGGAGCATTTTATGAGTTAATAATGAAAATTCTTGTCTTAAATTTTCAACTCTTAAAAATAAGAATTATCATTACCATTAAATTAAAGAATGTATCACAGACACTAAATACATATATGTGATAGAAAATAATTCATTTTATTGTTTATAGTCAAAATTATAATTTTGCTCCTAAAAGTGTATTACAAGTGTCAGCCAATTCTGACTTCTAGGGCACATATATCTAACAAACTCCCACTTGACCTAAAACCAATTGGCTACAAGTCTAAATCCCATCTTCTCAAGGTGGGCTTCGATCTTCTGCTGGCCCAATGACTTTATAAGCGGGTCCGCCGCATTGTCTACGGAGTCAATCTCTTGACCTCGACGTAATCCTTCTCGAGGTAATCGCGGATGAGGTGGTATCGCCGCTCAATATGCTTAGATTTCTGATGAGACCTCAGCTCCTTAGCAAGGGCTATGGCACCATTATTCTTGTAGTACAGAGAAATGACATCTGATGGCATCACTCCAATCTCTATGACAAACTTCTTGTACCAGAATGCCTCATTTGTAGCTTCTGACACAACGATATATTCTGCTTCCATGGTGGAATCTGCTATCACTATCTGCTTGAAACTTTTTCAACTGACAGCTCCACCATTGCACAAAAATAGACTTCCAGATGTTGACTTTCGATCATCTATATCAGACATGAAAGTCCGAGTCTGTGTATACCCCTGGACTTGGAGTTCTCCATTACCAAAGACCAACAATCATATCCTTAGTTCTTCTTAAGTACTTAAGGATACATTTCACAGAAGTCTAGTGTTCTTCATCTGGATTCGACTGATATCTGCTCATGACACTCACAACATGGGCTATATCAGGTCGTGTACATAACATGGCATACATGAGGCTTCCTATTACTGAAGCATAAGGGATCTTGCTCATGCATTCTATTTCCTCAGGTATGCTAGGGCACATCTTCTTGAAAAGATGAATGCCATGTCTGAAGGATACTAAACCTCTCTTAGAGTTTTTCACGCTAAACCTCTTTAGCACTTCCTCTATGTTCATCTTCTGTGAAAGTCCTAGCATCCTATTTGGTTTAGCACTTTCTCTATGTACATCTCCTATGAAAGTCCTAGCATCCTATTCGGTCTATCTCTATAGACCTTAATTTCTATAATAAAGGATGCTTCTCCTAGGTCTTTCATGGAGAATTCTTTAGATAACCACATTTTAACTATGGTCAACATGAGAATATCATTTTCAATAAGGAGGATGTCATTCATGCACAATACGAGGAAGACAACAGCGCTCCCACTGACCCTTTTGAAGATACATGGCTCCTCCTCATTCTTGATGAAATCAAATATTTTGATCACATCATTAAAATGAGTATTCCAGCTTCGAGATGCTTGCTTAAATCCATATATGGACCTTTGCAGCTTGCAAACCTTGTGATCATCATCACTGGATGTGAAACCTAGCGGTTGTTCCATATAGATATCTTCCTCAAGATATTCATTTAAGAATGCCATTTTCACATCCATTTACCATATTTCATAATCAAAATTGGCTGTAGCAGCAAGTAATATGCGGATGGATTTTAGCATAGCTACTAGCGAAAAGGTATCCTGATAGTCAATGCCTTCCTGTTGACTATAACCTTTTGCCATTAATCTAGCCTTGAATGTCTCCACATTCCCATTTACACCAATTTTTCTCTTGTAGATCCATTTACACCCAATAGGTACTATTCCTTCTGATGGATCTTGTAAGATCCAGACATGGTTTGAGTGCATCGAGTCAATTTCTGACTTCATTGCCTCTAACCATTTCTCGAAGTCGATATCTGATATCGCCTCGTTATAGGTTTTGGGATCATCACCATGAATCCCATTACCTACGAGGAACATTTTTTCTACATCCTCTGAAATAGTACCTAAGTACCTCTCAGGGGGATGGAAAATCCTTTTCGATCTACGAGGTGAAGGAGGTAGTGTATGGATTGGCTTAACCTAATTTGGTTCCATTTGATCCTTAGCTCGTTGCTCTTGTGAGACTTTCTCATCAAGCTTGATCTGCTTTTCAATGCCGCTATCTTGAATAAACTATTTTTCAAGAAAGATGGCATGTCGACTCACAATCACATTATGGTCTTCTGGAATGTAGAAATAGTATCCTAATGACTCTTTAGGATATCCTATGAATCGAGCTCTAAAGGACCTAAAGTCTAACTTAACTTGTCCGCTTGTTGTCTTTTGACATGAGCCGGACAACCCCAAATTCTGAGATGACTCAGACTTGGTTTCTTACCATGCCATATCTCATACGGTGTGGTAGGAACGGTTTTAGAGGGAACCCTATTCAGTAGATAAATTGAAGTTAACAATGAGTATCCCAAAGGAAATCAGGGAGGTCTGTGAAGCTCATCATGGATCGAACCATATCCAATAGAGTCCGATTTCTCCATTCTGAAACCCCGTTGAGTTGAGGTGTTCCTGGTGGAGTCCATTGAGAGACTATGCCATTTTTTGAGATAGTCTAGGAATTTCTCGGCTAAGGTATTCACCTCCTCGATCTGATCGAAGAACCTTAATGGATTTTCCAGTTTGTTTTTCTACTTCATGTCTGAATTCTTTGAACTTTTTAAAAGGCTTCAGACTTATGTCTCATAAGATACACATACCCATACCTAGATAGATCATCGGTAAAGGTAATGAAGTAGACAAAATTGCCTCTAGCCGACACATCAAATGGGCCGCACACATCTGTATGTACTAGGGCAAGAAGATCTGTGGCCCTCTCCCCATGTCCAACAAAAGGGAGTTTAGTCATTTTGCCTTGAAGACAAGATTCACAAGTTGGATATGACTCGGAAGTCAATGGACTCAATAGCCCATTTTTCTCCAATTTGTTGATCCTATCTTCTGCTATATGACCTAATCTCAGGTGCCATAGATATCTGTCATTTGGACTATCCCTAGGTTTTAATTTTTGGCATTCACGTTTTGCTCGATAGTTAAATAGGTACATCAATATTGTAGCTGATAAAGACCATTAATAAGGAAACCATTTGCAATTTTATTTCTTTCATAAAGAATGTTACAATGGTCCTTAAAGAAGGTAATCACATAGCCTTCTTGTGCTAAGCATGAAACAGAAATCAAATTCCTGCTAGCTGCAGGCACATAATAACAGTCTTTCAAAACTAAGTCTAAACCAGATGGTAATCGAAGAGGGTATGTTCCCATAGCTACTGCAGCAACTCTTGCTCCATTACCGACGCGTATAGGATCATGTCTCCATCCCTCAAGCCTCCTGCTATCCTCAAGACCCTGCATGGAAGTGCACAGATGAGCACTAGAACCAGAGTCAAGCACCCAACTGGATGCAGAAGAAACCGTAAGGTTAGACTCAATAACGAGCATACCTCCAGAAGGACCTTCCTTCTTATTCTTCAGGGTGGCCAGGTAAGTAGGGCAGTTCCGCTTCCAATGGCCGTCGCTGTTGCAATGGAAACACTTTTCTTTGACATCGGCCTTTCTTCTTTGCCTTCTTCTTCTTTGCTCCTTCCACCTTCTGCCTTTTTACAGACTTCTTTTTCTTTCCATAAGACTTTCTTTTGGAAGAAGTCTATTCCATAGCAAGAACTGAGCCTTTAGAACCTTTCATAGAAAGCTCAGCGGTAACCAGCATATTCATTAATTCGGCCAAGGAATTTTGAAGTTTATGCATGTGGTAATTCATGATGAATTGCCCATATGCATCAGTCAAGGATTGCAGAATAATATCGTTCTACAGGTCCAAGTCTAACTTCACACCGAGCTTCTCAAGCTCTTCCATGTCCTTGATCATTATCAAACAGTGATCTTAGACTGACTGCCCATCACGCATCTTAGCCTTAAAAAGTCATTTTGTGACTTGATACTTGGCTGCGCGACTCTGTTCACCAAACATCTCCTACAGGTGAGCCAACATTTGGCGAGCAGTCCCGATATCCTCATGTTGGTGCTGGAGCTCATCAGACATCGAGCCCAACATGTAATATCTGGCCTTATTATCTTCGTCTATCCATTTTCCAGAGACGCTCTCTATTCAATGGATGGACGGGCTGGTAAGGTGGGAGGGTCCTGGTCCAGTACATGGGTTAACTTCTCGAAACTCAAAATATTTT